>CM021781.1:6495092-6525217 GCA_011076525.1 Nettapus auritus | reverse complement strand
AGGAAGGCTTGCCGATGGGAGGAAGGCTTGCCGATGGGAGGAAGGCTCGCTGAGCCCATCGCCGAGCATCCTGCTCGCAGCAGGGTTAGGCAATCGTCCCTGGCGCGGGGCGCGTGGGAGGGGTCCTCCCCAGCACTGCGTCAGCCCGGTGCCAGCCAGCGGAGCTGAATCACGGGGGATGTTGTTTTCACAAGATTTGCTGGCGAGAGGTAGGTGACAGAAGAGGTTCGGGGAAGGGAAAAAAAAAAAGGGTGATTTGGAGTAATAAAGCGATTAAAGATGTGCATTTCTTTGGCCACTGCAAATTGTGACCTGCTCTCACGGCACAAAGGGCGCCCTGCAAAGATCCCGCGGTCGCATCTGAGCACGGCCTTAGTCACCTGCTGCGGGCTCGATAAACGCCGGTTAACGGCAGAAATATTTCCCTGTGTATCACCAGTGAAGTCAGACTTCAATAAAATATTGCAGCTGCAAAGGCAAAAAAAATCATTAATCATTTTTTGTGGAAACCAAGCAGATGGCGATGATGGAAGTGAGAACTACAATTCATTTGTTTTCAGCAAAACTGCCAGCCAGAAGGCCAAAAGAATACCAGTTGGGGGGGTTTTAATGTATATATTTTTACGCATTCATGAGCCAACGTGGTTCGTGCCTGGCAGCTTTTTAAGCAGACAAACATTCAGTGGGTCCGACATAAATGCAAATATCAGCTATCAGAAGTCAAATCGCACGGCTAGGATGTAATGGAACAGCCCTGCTCTCTGGGAGTCAGGTCACAGGCTCGAAATACGGCCTCGGATGCAAAAAAAACCTTTCAGAGAAGTTGCAAGAGCGCAATGCAATTAGCTGCCTAACTGAAATTTGATAGATATTTAAATTCAATTGTGAGGACGAGAGTCATTAATTTGCATGAGGAACAGAGCGCTCTTCAATCAGAATGAACTAATGAAGCTCTCAGAGGCCGACTAAAGAGCTACAGAGAGAGCTGAACTATGGTGCTGGAAGTTGTACATCACAGTCCCAAAACGTTTTTATATTCCTGACGATAAAGGAACGGAATAGTGTGTATATGCACAACGCGCAGATCAACAAACAGCTCCTGGACGCAGACTCAGGGAAGGGATATACATTCAGAGCCACCCCTTGGTGTTCCCGAGGATGCCCAGACACCGAGCAGCCCCGCTCAGCAGAGCCCAGCAGGCAAAGCCAGGCTTTCTCATTTTTCCCCATTTTTGGCTCTCCTGAAAGCGGTTCTTTTATTTTCGGAGCTGTTCCTCCTAGAGGCCAACCGTACCTGCTCAAGGGGCGGCTGCCTCGGACGCAGCTCGCTCGGTCTGGCTCAGCTGAAGGCGCAGCCGCTGTGTTACAGGTGCTCTGCCCCATGCGGAGGGGAATCCTTCGGGGCTGGTCGTTCTGTTGTTTTCTGGTATCTCTACTGGGAGGAATAGCTTCAGTCTGTTCTGTTAAACAGGCCTTGTAAACGAGCGAAACGGGCTCTCCATTTCAAAGCACGTGTTTTAGGGATCCATCAGAGAACTTACGGAGCCCAAAATGTTATCTTTGATTTCACTGTGACACCTCCAGATGCTTTCTCCCTGCAGAAATGGATCATAAACTCATCTGTGGTTCTGAGGACCCCAAATCCTGCGGTGCTTAGCATCACAGGAAGCTGTCAAATAACCCACCAACAGCATCGTAACAGGCTTGGATCCTAACAGGAACCAAAACCATTTTAAGAACAGCAAATCCAACCCCTGAAATGACCCCATCAGGCCTGAAGGAAGGAGGTGTCCCACAGCCCTCCTGTTTAGCAGCGGGATGGATGCAAAGAGAACAGGGTGCATTAACAGGCAGCCTCCCCGCGCTGGGCACAGCAGGGCAGCGAGCGCTTCCACCACTGCCCGTAACCCCGCTGAGATCCGCACACGTGTTGGCAGACCCCAGCGGGGTTCCCCAGCGGGATCTGGTGTTCTCAGGACAGACGAAACGGCCCAAGAGCAATCCCACAAAGCGGCCCCGAGCGCAGAGAGAAGGCCGAGGAGAAAGGAGGAGCGGGGGCCAAACCCAGAGGCTGCCCCCCGCCTGCCTTCCTGTCCCTCCCAATAAGTTATTCATTAACATACCAAAACACACATCTCAATGAGGAATTCATGGAGATTCCCTGAATACCAAAATCCTGAGTACAATGGCGAGCCCAGCCAGCTCACCACCCCCTTCCAGCTCCACACCCTGCCCCGGGTGGATGGCTGCTATAAAGCTCCGCTCGTGGCTCCAGCAGCAAAGCCCTCGCCGAACCCCTTCACCACCAGCGCCTTCCCCGAAGGCAGAGCAGCCCCAAACGAAGCAGCGACCACGAACGCTGCGTCTTTAAATCCGTCCCCGTTTCCTTTTCCAAGTTGCTGTTTGAGCCGTTACAGCTCCCTCAGGACTCCACTGACTCACTGCATTTTGGGGCTGACGCAAGCACGCTCCTTCTGCACAGCTTCAAAACAGGCTCCAAACGTTTCCAGTCCAAAACCGGCCACCGAAGCACGGTGTAAATCAGGTGTTGTTACCGTGAAACAGGGAACAAACTTCAGTCCCTTTCCTTCTAGGAAACGCGTTAACCACCAGCACGTCCGCTCCTAGGGAGCGCTGCTAGGGATGCTCCCGTTCCCACTGTGAGATCCAGAGGGAAATGGTTCGCTCGGGAAATGGTTCACCCCCGGGTAAGCCCCAGGAGTGCTGGTCCATCACCTGGGTAACTTTTGGCTTGCTGTTCCTGGTGTGTGGGGCCGCAGGGATGCAGGTCTCTGCCCCCAGGCTGCACCTTTCAGAGCACCCCGCACACAACGCCTGTCCCAGCTTCTCCGCACCGCTGCCCAGTTTCTCAACTCTACCCAGCAGCAAACCTGGGCAGGTAAAGAAAGAAAATATGTACTGGGAGGGAGAATTTGGGGTAACACTCAAACAGGCTGAGCACCTGTACCAATGGTGGAGTCCACAAAAAGAGCCCAAAAGCTACCAGCTGGGAAGATGAATACAAAAACGTGGCACCAAGGAAGGCGTCTTCCATGTCTGAACACTAAATTCTCTCTTCTGAAGCCCTTCACTCAGCTTTCTGGGCTCCTCCGGTCACTGAACGTCAGGAGATGGAACCTTTATGGGACCCTTTATACATTTTGTTTCCTTACAGGAATGGCAATAAAAGCAAAACAAACCCCAGGTTTCTGACTTACGTTTGCTGCCTTATGTTTCAGCTCCAAAAGCTGCTGATTTTTTTTGTTTTCCGCTCGTAACCTTCAGCTTTTATCCACTCTGAAAGATGTCACTGTGACAGGAGGACTGGAAGTGACATAAAAATGTAAAACCGAGCAATGAAGTGGAAAAAAAAAAAATCAGAGAAAGACGCGTGGCTTGTTTTTATCATCTACATTAACACCAATAATAAAAAATTCAGGAAAAAGGCTTGCTGGGGAGCCTTGTTATTCCCTTCAAGCCAAGTTAAATAAGATAAATGTCTAAACCAAACCTGTTTGTACTTCAGTCTTCACAGCGTGTGACAGAGAGGCGACGTCTTTGCTAGCAGAAGGGCCGTGACGACGGCTTGCACGCCCGAGGCAGGCGGTCACCGGGACGGCAGCATCACCGCACCTGGGCTGAGGCACACAAGGCAAGCAGAGGCGACACCTGAAATCCCTTCTGTTGCATTGCAGTGAGAACGACACGTTTCCTACAAGCAGAGCTGTCCCAGACGTGGCTGTGACCACGCGTACGGGGCGGGCTGGAGCCCCCCGAGAAGAGCACGAAGGAGGCCTGGGTGAGCTGAGAGGCGCAGGAGGGGTCACGCGAGTCCTGAGCCAAGAGCTCAGCGGCCGGTGCCCTGGCTCCACTCGTCCTGGAAAACGGTGAATTAAAGGATATTTGCACAACTACCTTTAATCCTTTTTTTTTTTTTCGGTAATATAAAAAGGCAAAAAAACACAGCACACGCCCAGAAATTCTCTGTTTAGACACTGGGAGCCCTACACTGAACCTCAAGTTTAGAAACACGACTAGAGGGTACGTGTACTCAACTTCAGTTGGATTTTTTATTGGTATTCACAATATCTTGGAATGACAGAACTGAGGAGCTAATTCATGATGAAGAGGAGCCACAGAGATGCATCTCCGAGGCAGGCTAACTGCACCGGCGTAGGAAACCGGCCAGCTTTTAAACCGCTTGAAAGCTTTTGCCTCCCGATCAGCCCGGATCTGCAGCCAGGGAAGCGAGGGCAGCGATCAGAAAAGCGTCAGGAATTATGATTCACCGAGGTGAATCACCAGCAGGTCCCCGGGGGTGGGACTGGGGACCGGCACACCGACTGTATGGCCCCACATGGCATCACACGAGCCCTGTCGGCACGCACGGGCATCGGGATGGCTCCACGGCGGCAGGTCCTCGTTCCCAGCCGCACAGCGCCGGGCGGCCACGGCTCTGGCTGGGTTGTTTCCCCTCGCAGCTTGAGGTCTCGGCTGCCCAGAAGCCCACACACCGGCACGGCCCCGCTGCCAAGCACGTGACAGCCCTGGCACGGGAGCCGCGCTCCATCTCCCCGGGAGCGGCCTGTTATTCCACGGCCGCACACCGGCCAATTCCTCCCCGGCTTCACGTGGTGAAATTTCAGACCATTACCTTCTCACAGCACAGGCTTCACGCCTGCCCAATAGCTTTATCTCTAGGAGAAGCTTGTCCCACGCTCACACATCCCACCGGGCCAAAAAAAACCCTCTGCTGCTTGCAGGAAGCACGTTTGGATCCTCTTGGAGCTCGAGGAAGATGGGTTTTTCTCAGGGTCCTTTGCATCGCAGCGGTGAAGCCGGGGGGAGAAGCTCTGCAGCCCGTTTTTGAGGACGGTCAAGGGCTTTTTTTGCTCGAGCAGAAACTGTGGAATTTGGCCCGCGGCGCTTTGCCCAAGGAGCCATCCGATCTCATGACTAAGTGCACGCGAAGCGCTGGGGGCGGCGGGGAGGAAGAGACACGCAGGAGGATGGAGCTCTTCTAGTAAACATCTGAGCCGTCTGGAAGAGAGGCCGCGCTATTAAAACGGAGCCGCTGCTGCTTTTCCAGTATCTTTGCCTCTGTTTATCTCAGTTGCCATGGCTCTCGCTTGAATCATCCGCACAAATTACATGCACATGTCTCGGGCCACATTATTTCCACTCGCTCCGCAGCTCCGGATCGACTTTCACTCACCTGGCAGCCGCCGGAGCCAAACGACGTCATCACGCCCCGCGACGCACAACTGATTAGAAACCGATGTCGAGTCCTTCCCAACAGCCTAGGGATACCGCAGGAAACGCGGCGGAGAGGAAGGGCCCAGAAAATGGCATCCTGCTGCCCTGCGACGTGGGGGCTGAGCGCGGGAGGCCCGGTGCCGGCGGGGCTGGCGTCAGGGGGATTAGAAGAAATGGAGTGAAAACACAGCTCGCTGGCGCTCGAAATAACCCCAGGCTGACAGATCACCCCCTGACCACATTCCCGGACCACGCGGCCCAAAGCAATTCGCTGCACGACACCGGCAAGGCAAAAAGGGGCCAGGCCGTGCCCTTGGCGCTAAGCTGCAGCACTCAAAGATGCCTCGTTGTGCTGGAAACCCAGCTCGCTACGGGAATCTAAAGCGCCCGACAGCCCTCAGCATCCGCAACGGGAAGGGGGCAGGATGGAAACGCACGGGGATGGCTCTGGGCCCAGCTTTCTCCTGCTCGTGTGTTCAGCGGGCCCAAACCAGCAGCTGGAGAAACACGGAGGTCTCACGAGGCTGAGAAAGGAAAACTCTTTTCTGTAACACCAATATTCACTTCACAGAGATTTAAAAGCAAAATCAAACAGGGCACTCCCCCTGTAGTTTCTATATTTTAATGTCTTACATTAGCTAAGGAGCAGGCCCCAAATCAGAATCCCCGTTGTCTTCAACAAACCCATCAGATCGGTTTATTCCAGAGGAAACCTCTGGCCTTTACGAGGTATTCCTCCTGTCTCTTATAGTCGGGATATACAGCAGTAAATGACACAACCAGAAAAGGCACCAGTGATTTGACTCCACCGTGTTGCTGCACAGCTCCGCACACAACACAAATTATCCCGCTGGTGGCCGCACACACGACTTCAGAAACCTGGCAGATTGATCCCGAATTCCTGAGACCGCCGATTTGCTCCAGGACTGTATCTGTTAGAGAGGTTCTCCTGGCACCAGCAGCACGAAATCCACTAAAATAACTCCATGGTAGACGGGCTCATAAATGTTTCACCAGCCAGCGCGTTGCCATACAAAACCACAACAAGAGCAAACCGCTCCGTTTTGCTTTCTTCCGCTCCGACGATCTGGGAGAACGTTCCTGGAGTTGAGCGAAAAGATAAAAATACGGTGGGATGAAAGGGTTAAACGCGCGATTGAACGGAAAAGCGGAGAATAAATATGCGCAATTTTGGTGGCCGGAACAAATCCCGGCACAAACATGACGCCAGTCGTTCTCCTCTGGAAACGCCAGCTCCCCGAAGCGACAGCGCAGAGCTCAGCTCCGGGAGCTGGCAGTGATTCGCTCCAACATTTGCATCAGCTTTTCTTGATCACAGCAGATAAGTGGAAAAAAAAAGGAATGCAAAGTGGGACCGCAGCACTTCCCCGGCTCAGACGGCGATCGGTCTTTGTCAGAGCAATTGTACCTGCCGCCCCTCGTTAGGAGCCAACGCAGGCTGCTGCAAATAACCCTCATCAGTTTTAGTCTTTAACCTCAGGTACTGAACACAGAGAGTGCCGTTTCTGCGCAGGGCCAGGATGTGGAAATCGGGCTGTGAAGAGAAGATTTTGAGCTAGAGGGGGGCTGAGGGAGACGTGGCGGTGGGAACGGGGAGACAGGAGAGGCGCAAAGGGCAAGCACTGCATACACACACCTGCACGCACCCCAAAATGAACAGCCCAGCTCCGTCTGCCTGCCGCAGCTCGACAGCAGCTGTGCAGTACAGAAATCGGGGTGTTTGTTACTGCTTTCTGCCCCCCTCCTGCATCCCCCCAGCTCCCTCCTTCCCCCAGCGTTCGGGCCAGAGCCGCGCCGAGCAGGCTGAGGAGCTGTGAGCGGGCAGGGGGCCGCAGCTTCCCCTGCTGCCACCTCCTTCCTGGGCTAAATTCGGCTGCAGGTCACTGGGTCCGGACCGGCTGCCTGATGGACACTGACGGCACGCAGGGAGCCTGCTTAAAACAGTCTTCGTTTGGGAAAAGGGGAGCTGATTCAGCCTGAATCACACCAGTAAGGACGCGCTGGCACCGGGATCGCGTCCACACGTGCACCCCAGGAGAAACCAGAGCGAGGTGCCGGGAGCAGCCTTGGGGGGCTGTGAAGGTGTTTGGGTGTGTGTCACCCTGCGTGACAACCCCCGGAGCACCGCTCCAGCACAGGAACCTGTCATTTAGCTCATTTCACTGCCCGCAAAGATCTCAGCAGCACGTCACGTCCCAGGCAGGGATTTCGGGAGAGCCGGTAACGTGCCGCTTAGAGCGCGCCGCCGTCAGATATTTACATCCACACCTAACACGTGAATGAAATCCCAGGAACAACAACTCCTTTACAGAAAGCTGGGCGCTGGGGCAGCTCAGCGAGGCGCAGCCCTCCTTCCAGCGGCGAGGGTTTGCCTTTGAAAGGCTGTCACCAAGCGGCAGCACTCCGAACGGCTGCTGCACGAGGCGCAGCGCCGCGAGCCTGAAAATAAATAAATAAAAAAATCAAGCCTGGGAAAAACGACTTGAGGAGGAAACATCAAATACCGCACGGTTTGTGCTTTCGGGACAAAAGCAGATAAATCCGGTTCCTGGTCCGCTCCTTTGAGGCACGGAAATGGTCGGCAGCACGGTCTGCGGACACTGCTCTGCATGACCCAGCGGCCTGGGAGGCGTGCGGGAGACAGAAGGGAAGTGCCAGCCTCCCGCTGCCACGTGCGGCGAGTCAAAATGCAGCGCTCTGCACCTGATGGAAGAGCTACGGGTGCTTGGTTTTTAGAGCTGTTACACTTATTTTCCTCAAGCACTAAAAAAAAAAGGGTAATTTTTCAGCATACGCCTGCAGCAAACGAGCATTTGGGGTTTCTATTAACCAGGCTGTGCTCCACCGCGCCTGGCTAAGCGGATGGGACGAGGCACCAGCCTGGTACCCTGGGGCCGGGCGTTCCCCAGCTGCGGGCACATCGCCTCCATCCCGGTTGGGAAGCCCAGGACCTGCTCAGGACCTGCTCAGGACCCGCTTGTTCAGGGGCACTGCGAGGAGTGGCTAACACCCCCATGGGCACGCTGCTGCAGCACCAGCCCCGCACGGAGCTCCTCAGGGCACAGCCAAAGCAGCTCCCTGGGCGGCCCCAAGAAAACTTCACCTCGGCGAGCCAAATGGAAGGCTGACAGCCCGGGTGGGAGCTGAAGAGAGAGCAAAACATCCCAGAGGTGAACTGGAGGCTCCACGTTCTGCTGGAGCCGTGCAGGACCGAGCACGTCACCAACAGCGGGGTCACCGCGGACGTGGGCTCACCCAGGCAGCGGAGTGCACGAGGAACCCGGCTGCTCACACACAGACCGGGAAACGATCAGACAGCAATCGTTTCACTCGCTAATTGCTCTTCTCTGGATCGCAATAGCGACGCAGAAGAAAGCAGCCAGCCACTCCCTGAAATAACCAATCATTTCCACCAGCCTCCTCGTCTCTCTCACAAAAACCTTCCTGTGCCACAGCGAGCTGAGCTGGACGCTTTGCAGCTCCCGGAGGAAACCTTGCATCGCGCCCAGAGACCTTTAGCAAAGCTCTGGCAGCAAAATAAATCATTTACGGCGCCGTTCCTGACAATACAATCTCCATAAACGACACAAGATTGAAGGGTTTAAAAATGAGCGCTCGTGGCAAGGGGCCCGCGCGTGTGTCTGACAGAAATATTGATCAGCTGTTCCCACTGCCTCCGACACGGTCTGACACAAAGGCAAAGTATCACTTTTTGCCTTCCCCGTGAGGTGGGATGGCACCAAGCTGCTTCACCCGTTCCAGCTAAGCCCAGACAAGGCAGTTTGGGGTGTTTGCAGACTTGTTTTCTCTTTAAGACAACCCAATCCGCGCGTTCTCTCCCCGAGTCTAATTCGTGACTTATTTAGTTTCCCCGGAATAACTCGGTCAGTCGAGGCTTCTGGCTTCCAGCAAGGTTCCTGCTGCGTGCTTGGGTTTTCCGGCTGGGCTGAGCGATGTGCTGAGCTCTGAGGGCTTGCTGGAGGGCACACGGAGAGGAAAGGCACTCGGCTCCTCCGGGATAACGGCCCCGCGCTTTTACAGCTCCCAGGACTTCACCCTAAGCGCCGGGCTGACCTCATCAGAAGCTCCTAAATCTGTTCCCAGCGTTTCAAGCACGCCCGGGTTCTCAGGAAACGGCACTTCCCTCCGCCAGGACTTCGGAGCAACTCTGCTGAAGAGCGCGACGAAAGCCCGCAGGCGCTCCAGGCGCGTGCTCACCGGGAGAAAATTCAGTGGGAAGTGCTATCGGGCCGTCCTCCGCTTCCAACAGCGCGATGTTTAAGTAGAGTCCGCCTAAATATTTGGGTTAAGGGCAGGATTTTCCTGTTGGCCGGAAGCTGGAGGGTAAAACATCGCCGGCAGTCCTCGGCTTCGGTTAGCCCCACCGCGGGCTGCCAGCAGGGCCGAGGACAACTCCAGAGAAATTCGAGGGAAGAGGAAGGGCTGGGAAATGCTCAGCGAGCGACCCCGTTAATTCCACCAGGAAAAACAGAGCTCGGGAGAGCGTTTCTGGTCGTGGTCCTGGTCTGTGGGGTTTTGCTGTGTCGTTTTCACGGAGCACCCGGAGAGCAATCGGCCTCCCCCGCGCCACCGCAAATCCGCTCGACACAAACAGCTCCCCAAACCTGCATTTAAACACGGCCCCGACGCTTAGGGAGATGAACAACGGCACTTCGGGAAATAAAGGCTTTTTTTTTTTTTTGCTATAATGCAACACCCACCCCCACTCAGCAGGGCTGTGAGCATTGACGTGCATCCTCCAAGAACCGCGGGGCTCCTGGAGCTCACGTCCCGCTGCTGCTCAGCTCCTCCTCCCCCATCCCAGGAGGATTCGGGGAGCTCAGCTCTCCCAGCGCCCTTTGGCTCCTCAGCCCTTTGCTCTGCCCCACTTGTGCCAGCCTCCACTCCTCGGCTCCATTTTCTCAAACTCCCTTCTTGAAACCTTCAAGTGTGCTCTCACCTTCGTTTCCTCCCCGCGTCACTCTCTCCAACCTCCTAATACCGTCTCCAATTAAACCTTAATTAAGCCTCCCGCAAGCAGCTGTTCTCACACCCATCAGCGCCCTGGAGGACGACCCGAGGCGGGAGGTCATGCCCGCTCCTGCTGTAACCCCGGGGATGGCGCAGGCACGCACAGCCCATTAGCTGGCACTCCGGCGTTATTGATTCCTTTTTTCTCTCTAGTTTCAATTACTTCGGAAGAGGTTACCGTACCCTTGCAAGGCTAAACATCTCCACCGAGCGGATCTACGCCGGTTTAAAGCTCAGCAAGCCGACGAGGGTACAGTCGGGAACAGTCGGCTCGTCTCTACCACCTCAATGAACCCTACCAGCCGCCAGGCAGCTTCCAGATGCCCCAAGGAGCGCTGCGGTGCTGCCCGCCAGGGCTGGCACAGCTCCTGCCCTGTGTGGCACTCATCCTGCCACCCCTCCGTCCCGGCAGACCTCTTGCCCCATGGCTAACAAGCCGGGCTCGGCTCTCCCACGAAGAGGCGAGCACAGGGAAGGGGGGAAGGAAAGGCCGAGTTATGCCAGGAATGAGCCCGGGGAACGCTCTGGGTACCGCCGCGTGCCGCTCGTTCCAGCTCCGCGGGCAGAGGGCTCTCCCCGAGCCTGGGAACCGCGCCGTGGGCGATGACCTGCGCCCACTTCTGCTTCGGCCTGCTTTGCATACGCCGCACACAATAAGAGGCATTAAGCCGAGCCTTTTTGCCGTGCCCGGCGCATGATGTGACTGGCAGAGGGACGGCTTTTCCTCCGGTTCTGCTGATGGCGTGTAATTCCGTTCATCCCTTCAGCCTTAGCCAAATATTTATGTCAAGCTGGGGAAAAAAATGCCAGGCGCAGGGCAGTGGGCGGAGGGAAGGGCAGCTAGGAAAGGCTTCGAAACCAATTTCAGCACACAAAGCACTTCTTGCTTCTGCACAGTCACACTCGGATTAACAAGAAGGTGGCCATGTCGGCCGGCCCCTTTTTTAATTAACCTTCAGCAGGTTAAACAGCAGACGACCAAGCTGTTAATCAATAAACCTGGGCCCTAATTCCACACCCCAACGCCAACGGTGCCGGGTGCCGTAGAAGCCCACGGGCCTGCTACCGGCAGCAGCTCCCCGCTCCTGGGGGCAGACGGGCCCCGCGGCATCGGTGCTGGCACCCACGGGGTGCTGTACGCCGGCTGCCTTCCCGCTTTTACTCATAACGCTGCAGGGATCCGGCACGTCCACCTCGTGTGCCACTCACCTGGCTCTGGCTGAACGTGAAAATCCTTTATTGGCTTCATTTTAAGTAAGGGCCCCAGCAGCAGCAGAGTGCCCCCGTGCTGAGGAGGTGAGGAGCAGCTTCTGCCTTACGCACGGGTCTCCACGCCGCAGCTCTCGGGTTAGGAAGGTGCAATCGTGTCCCTAAGGGCTTTGGGAGCACAAACAGAGAAATTATTTTCTAATTGCTCAGCGGAGAACAAAGGCACAAAGCGACCCGCTGCGCCTCAGCCCCTCCGAAGGCACACGTGAATAAACGGGGCTGCTGGACGCCTAACCAACTGACAGCCCGGCCCAGGAAACACTAAGAGGAATGTTTGCCTCGACGTCGCCTCTCCCGAGGCTGTAATCGAAGAAAGAACCCACGGATGATAAGAAGGATTCCTGGCGGCGCTGGCACCGCGGTTATTTTCTTTGTGACACGCAGCGGGGAAAGTTTGGAAACGTCTCCGTGTGCCGTTCTGCTGGCATCCTTTCAAACGAAGGAAGAAACCAAATGGCTGGAACTCAAACGGCAAACGAGGCCCGAAACCAGTCGCTAAGCCAAGCGTTAGGGACCCACGGGGAAAAAAGGATTACATTTCCTTACATCTTTCGCACTGTAAACGAAGAGAGAAGGGATGGCCGCGGAGACAGTTAGCATCAGGCTGTCCCCAGGACAGGGGTGTAGCCGTGAGGAGCTGAAATCGTCAGCGGGTTGTTACCGAGGAGTCGAACGAAGGGGCAGAGGAGGGCTCCGGCTGCACGTCTTGCAGGGCCTGAAGCTCCCGGCGGCTTCGAAACCGACCCGTTAGCTGAGCAGATCCGCAGGAAAGCAGCCCGGCCTGTGTCTGCTGCAGCAGCCGGAGCTGAAACACAGCTGAGGAATGGCTGAACACATGGAGAATGAGAACAGCAGGAGCACCAGGCAAAACAAGGGACTAACAGCACGAGCGGAGATAAACCGGCCACCTCCTTGCTAAGGCGAGACCACGATGTCACTTCAAAGCCTCTTACAACTAGGGGTGGACGCCTTCAAATCCCACCAGAGGCAGCAGATGCTGAGCAAACCCCGCGGTTCGCAGGAGATGAGCCCCCTAAAGGCTGCTGCTGAGCACCCACACCGTGCTGCTGACCCCACACCGTGCTGCTGACCCCACACCGTGCTGGTTCTCCCTGGAGGCGGCCGCCAGCACCGAAACGGCTTCGCCTTGGTCCCATGGATCCACATTTTCTAAAACTGGGAGGGAGTAAGGATAAGATAACAAGTGAAATAGGAGCTGAATCACTCGGCGGGTATTGCTCAGATGCAGGGGAATAAAACGCTGCAGGGCGTCCCTGCGGTGAGCTCTGCGGGACTAACGAAGGGCTGGGGGCGGCACGGGACTGAGGTCCTCCTGGTCCGAGCCCTGCTCCAAGCAGGGAGGCCCCACGGCCTGGCTCCATCCTCTTTGTGCCTTCCTTTTAAATATTTATCCACGCTGACATCCGTCAGACGCCACGAACCAGCCGTGCTAAGACCTTCAGAGCGAAGCAGCGTTAGGAAGGGCTGCTCGAGCTGCCCCAGAGCAAGCAGGGATTCTCCAGCCACCCACGGAAGACCCAATTTAAGCCGTAAAACTCCTTTCGGCTTCAGACAGGGAGGCTGCTGCTTTATGTATCTTTCTAAATGAGCGGAGAGCCAGCCATCGGGACGGCAAGGCAAGCTGCTCTTTTACTCTCCAGGAGAAACGCGATGACACGAGGGCAAAGTGTTTCTATCGGCTCCCCGGCCTGCGAGAGCCGACCCCGCACCACTCATCGGGACGCGAAGGGAGCAGGAGAACAATCAGAAATCCATTAGCAAGCTGCCGCCTGCCTCCCCGCTGCCTCTGCTCCGGCCCAGATGTCAGCGTGCTCACGTTACTGGGCAGGAGGAGGGCACCAGGGGATTGTGCCCAGCGGTAACGGCACCACTGCAATTTTTAGCTTTGATTAGAGCGAGGGCAAGCAATTTACATTGCCTCTTTAAGCAAGTTTCTCAAGTGTGGGACAAAAGCTCCCAGCATAACCCAAACGGAGCAGGAAGTGCCCCAGCACTGCCAGCTGAAGCCACAACGACAAAGAGGGGGGACGGTGAAGGCGAAGCACGGCCGCTCTTGGTTTGGTTTGAATACCGCCGCTTTCACTGCCTGCGTTCAGAAGCCAGGGCCCACCTGCAAGACACTGCAGAAGCGTGAGGAAATAGCAAAAGTCACCCAGGCTGCTGTTTCCTGGCAGGGCAGCGACCCCGGAGCTCCCATCGGCTCGCCGTCAGCATCTCGCCGCAGGCTGGCTCTGCCTTCAGCACCGCTTGGTCCCCGAGTACCACGCCACCAGAGATCCCAAACCCCTCGGCTCACGCAGCTCCTGCCCCTCTCCCACCTTCTCCTTCCCATAAACCAGAGGTGATTAGGCCGTTGAAAAGGCAACGCAGACATCCACGATGATATATACGTTCGTGTATCTCTCCGATGTTGTTTGCAATGCATCTGAAAGCAATTAGCTGAGCGATTACCTGGCACGGAGACTTGGAGGAGACATTCAGAGCGTATTAGCAGCACAGATATTGAAGTTATTTGTGCAGATCAGCTCCTTTCGTATACTGTCGATTCTTTAAATATCATAAGAAATTAAAATATGAAAGCTGCATACGTATTAGAAAGAAGGGGAAAAAAATCAGTAATCCCAGCGCAAACCAATTCTCATTATCTTTCATCTGCCAAAACCAAATTAAAATATCAATCAAATGTAGTGATCCAGGTAAAAATCTTAAACTGCATCTTCGGTTCAATAACAGCAATTATCGTGTCATTATTCTCAACTCGCCGATTCCTCAAATGAGATCAGAAATGACTCCAGCAGAACTAAAATGAAAACAACCCCAAAAGCTCAGCACAAACACCGCCATCCGCGAGAGCCGAATCACTTCTGAATTGAGACATTTTCCCCTCTAAAAAACAGGCACCAGCGAAATGAAATTAAGGTCGTCACCGCTCCCTTTACGAAAGCCGGCTGTTAAGAACCGCTGCCGTCAAGTTTTCGCGTTAGTTATTCCCTAGGTATTTTCTCCCAAGTCAAAGTCAGCCGCCCCAACCATTCCAAGAGGGCTTGAATCCACGCGAGTCCCGGCTACGGATCGGGCAGCACGCGTGGATGTTCAGCATTACCAGTAGTGGAAGGGAGCGGAGGCAGAGGAAGCGCTTCAGGCACTGCACACGATGCAACGTGCAAGCCCGAGGCCACCCCGAGTCCTGCTCCCAGTGCTGAGATCCGCCGCACAGCGCGCTCGCAGCGATAGCTGCGTGCCAGAGATCGCTTTTGGGGCGTTCGCACTCTGCCCCCCGACGTGCCAAGCGTCAGCTGACGGCAATTTCCTTTAAACCAGAGCTCAAGAGCTGGTAGAGGAGGGGGTGACCCGGTTACTGGGAACCAGCCCCTGGTTTTCACCCCACGTCTGCAGCTGGGACGTAACAGAGGGGCAGGGATCAGCCCCTATTAGCTCCAGCCCGGTTCCTAGCAGATCTATGTCCTCACCGGCACCTCGGGAAGCAGGCCGGCCATACCAAAATGCCCTTTCTCACCCTAAAAACCCCATTTCCACGAGGCAGCCCAGCCGAGCGCACACCGCGACCGGGGACTGCCTCACCCAGGCACCTTTAAAAATGCCGCGTTCCTGTAAATAAGTCATTTTATTATTATTTTTTAAAGAACAAATTAGTCGAGCGCATTCGACATAGTTATTTCATTTGTTTTTCCCCCTGTTCATTTATTCCAATCTGCTGCACCTTCCCTTGGAGAGGTTATTAAATGCTCTGCTAACGGCCGCCAGCGCTCATTTAATTCTTCTTAATGAACGTATGAGTGAGTAGCGGAAGCTATTATGGAGGGCTTAATAAAGGGCGGGAAGGAATTTCCTAAAATTTATTGCCACGGGCTGCTGCTTGAAGATAAAATAAATGGTAATTGCTCGGAACAGGAAAGAGGAGGATGATAAAATGTCCCTAGACACGAGGTAAAAAAAAAATACACCAAGTGCTACGAACCAAAATCTCAAAGCCCGGAGGATGGCACCGGGAAAACGGCCTCCTCGTGGCTCTTTGCTTGTCTTGTAATCCTGAAGGCGTTTCCTTCGAACACAGATGCTGAACGACGAACTCAATCTCGGCTGGCAGGATTGTTTGATGACACCAGGAAGATAACCGGTCGTACAGCAGGGAAAAGAGTGCCGTTCATTCAGGTGGCATCTCATGGAAATAGTATTTGTGGGAAAGAGACGACAGAGAAAAATGGAAGGACGATATTTCTGGACTATTTAGTCCAGAACTACAATCTGTCCTAAAGTACAGGGTTTACGTTATGGAAGAGACACGTAACGCTTTGCCGTAACCATGCCCCTTCTCCCCCATCGCTGGTTTTGGTCAGAGCAACGGAAGAAAGGAAATTGCCGAGAGGTGGATCCGCGCATTATTGTCTCTTCAATGTCTGCTGCTGTTTGTTAAAATAAATCAAAACCAGCGGGCTGAACGAGGAAGAAAACACCTGAACTGCAACGCCTGTCCTGCCCCGACGCGCTGCAGTCACGCCGTCACGCTCCCTGCCAACTCCAGGGGAGACCTCAACAACTGGAGAGAAGCACGCGGGAAGCGAAGACATCCCACGGAACAGGCATCTGCAGGAAAAGACAGGTTTCAAAACAAAGCTTCTAACGCACAGCCCTCTGCTGTCCGGGCAAGCCCTCGGACAACGTGACCCAGCCAGACCGATGAGCTTGGGTAAATCCTTGACCAACCTCATCCAAAAAATAAGATCTGGTTTTTAAACAGTTGGTTTTTGTTGGCAGCTAGCACGCCGAGGTAATATTTTACACATCAGAGAGCCAACGTATTGACTAAAAAGCAGACAGACTGCTCACGAGTGACTCGAACCGGCAGGTTTAATTGAAGCAGCAGCGCCCCTACCTTGGAGCAGCGGCTCGGAGCGGAGCAGGCTCCCGACGGCACTTCCCATACAGCCGCCCCCAAAAAGGGCACGGCCGACCCGCGAGCACCCCCTTCACAACGTGCACCAGGAAGGAACGACAGAGAACCGCAGAAAGATGTCCAAATAGCAAATCGAGTGGGCAAGACTTCTGTTTCCTTTTACACAGAGGGGCAGAAGGAAGAAGCGCTGTTTTCAAGGGCAAGCTAATATAGCCCAAAGCTTAAAAGGTGACCCAAGAAGAAAAACAAGATGAGGGTCGCGCTTTTTTGCTGCTTAGGGCAGACAAAGCCCCTCTTCGAAAGCTACCATTTTTCATGCCAGCTCTGACCATCTTAAAACCGGGGGAAAAAAAGAGGATAAAATCCAATTTCTCTCCTTTAAATCTCCGGCAGGTCACCGGCAAGTGCAGGCCAGCGGCTTTCCAGCAGGCAGTAAGAAATCACAACTTCCTTTTTTTAAGCAAGGATTTCAGCTTCTTCAGCTCAACAGCAGGCCGTTCAGCCTGACACAGCACAAAGCAAGCAGCCAAGCTGCAAAGAGCATCCAATCTGAAGTCGGACGCTCGCTCCTCCAAGAGAAAAGGCAACAATTTGGTGAGGGGAAAAAAAAATCAGCTCGAGCTCCCTGGGAGACAAACACCGCAGGAATGCAAAATGTCAGGGCGAGCACTACACAAATTTGCGAACGGCAGGATATCGGGTAGGCACCTGGCGGAGAGCATTCCTTAAGTTAGGTAAGAAGAGGTTAAGCTTTATTTCCCAGCCCTGGGGGAAAAATCAAGGCAAAAGGAACGTGTGTACTGTTCTGGGTGTTGGCGTTATCACCTGTACCAAAGGCTGGGCTTTAATCTAAAGCCACCAGCACAAGTTATCCCATCCCTGGGTACCCTCGGGCACTTCTCATCCCTCTCCTACCCCTAAGGAGGAGAAGAAGTCTTCTTTCCTCTTCATACGGGTTAAGAAGTTGCAGCTTCTGATGACGAAAAGCAAAAGGAGAAAGGTTTTTTGGTTTTGAGTTACGTGCTCGGCTGTTCCTGGGACAGGGAGGAACACAGCGCTTCATTTGCCTCGGCGCTGGTGCAGCACTGCCACTACCTGCACAAACCTGTCACCCAGCACAAGACACAGCTCACCTGCGCAAGGACAACCCCTGGGCTGAGGGGAAGTGATGGGAAAAACCTCGGTCGTTCGTTCAGCTGAAGAAGAGACGAGGCCCCGCGTGCCGGGCTTTGGTTTTATTCGGTTGGGTTCTGGTAGCAGCAGCTTTCCTTCCTGCTGTGTGCGAGAAGCAGATGCGGGAAGAGCGTAGGTGGTGTAAGGGAAAGGAGGAGCGAGGGGCCTTGGCGCGGTTGGGCCGTGGCACACCACGGCTCCAAAGAACCGGAGCTGTCAGCCCGGCTGGCTCGCAGGAAGCAGCAGAAGAGCCCGGCACGTTTCGTCCTTGCCGCCCCCATCTGAGCTTCTCCTCGTGCCTCCAACCCGGGGCCAGCTCCCGGTGCGGCCGTCCCCTTCCACCTGGGTACGATCCCAGGCCGGGAGCAATTCCAGCAGCAAGGTGCAAACCCCGGGTGCGCCAGCCTCGGCAGTCGAGAGCCCAGCACGTTGCTTCAAGCACTCCAAGAGCTTTTCTTTTTTAAACACTTTCTTCCTGATCACGAAGGAGGAAGGGAAGCGCCCTACCTACTCTCTACCACCTTTTTGTAGCCTAAAGGAATCCGTCTGCTCAGCTTCGTGTCCAGCATTGCCGTAACAACATTGTCTCGTGCTGTGCTTTTGGATCCGTTCTAAATAAACGACAATTTTCTTACCAAGCAGGCACACAACCATTACATTTCTGATGCCCCTTGCCCCAGGCAGGGCCTTCTCCTCTGCAGGAGGCGCAAAGCTCGCGCCGAGCTGCCCACCAGGGGCGGTGACGGCAGCACGGAGAAAGCAGCCAAACCCCAGCGAGGTCGCACACGATGAGCGCCCGAAGAGGCCCCTGAGGCAGGACAGAGCACCTTGGCTTGCACGGGGTCGGTTTTACCTCTGAAATTTTTAGCAGGAGCGCGTTTTTTAAATTCAGCTGCTAGCAATTCCAGTTTGAGGATCGTAAAACGTACCGTGTTGATAATGGGAACACAAACCGACCGCCTGATTCACTCCGGTCCTCAGCCCCCTCCCCAAAGGGCCTGAGGTGCCTCGGGGGAGCACTTCCCGAGCAGCACATCAGCTTCCAGCCACGCGGCCTCGGCAGATGAAAGCCTCAGCCACAGGGCAGCTGCCGTCCTTCTGATTCGGGAACCTAAAACCAGTGACATCCACGGAGCTACTCCAGCTGATTTAAAGGCCGAACGACCAAAGGCTGTGCAGAATCTGGCCCTTCAGAGGCCGCTCGGTGCCGTCCCTGCCCAGCACCTGCCCCTCGTCAGGCCGTGACTCACCCGCTCCGGGTGATTCAAGCCTCGCTGGTGGCCGCGTCATACCAGGGGCTTCAGATCATCAGGTTGGGAAGTCCAGCTGAAGCTTCCTAATTTGGGAAAACCGTGGGTGACGGCGATGTCTGAGCTGGAAGGCGTCTGCTCCGGGGTGTCTGCGCCCTTCACCTTGACCTGGGGTCGTCAACGTCCCTGCGGCCACGCAGGGCTGAGTGACGTGAGCGCGGCCGAGTCACCGTAACACCGACTTGGTGGGGGGAGAAAAGGTAACAGAAGTCACCGAATGAGAACACTGAACGTGTTTTATCAGAACAGACGCCTGCTGCACCCCCCTGGATTCGTGCTGCTTATTTCGGTGAGCAGAACGCAAACCTCACGCTGGCACTGCGCAGTTCTGTGCCTCCCCACGGGATGACAAACGCAGCACTGATCGCTATTTTCACTTCACGTCCTTGAAATCCCGGGTTCTTAAACACAAAGACAAAGTCACAGCACCGCACGGGGACGTCCACGGCTACTGGGGAGAGCTCTGCTCGGCAGCACCGCGGCAGGACCCGACGGATCACCTCGCAGAAGGCAGCACAGCGGTAAGCAAAGTGATGACACCAGCTCTTAGAGCTAATGTTTGCCTCCGGAACTCCAACCACGATTGTTGTAATTCGTCCTTTTGCTTGGCTCAAGAATACGATCCACGTATTTGAGGGGTTTTAGCAGCACCGTAGGTTCTGCTAAGCAGGAAGAGCAGCCCGCAGGATCGGGCCCCCTCCGGACCCCTTGTTCTCCTAACGATATCGAACAGAAAGGGTCGGGCAACACGTGCAGCCTTACGCGATCGCCTCGCCACGGTAATCGTGACGTGACACCTGAAGCATCGCAGCGCCCCGAGAGCCAAACCTGAGTACGAGACGTAACCGAGACGCACCGCACCCGCAGCTTCTGTACGAACATCAACGGCATCGAGTGATGGGAACAGCTCTGTCTCCCCTCCGGTTCATTTCCAGTCAAGGATATCTATATTTTATTAAATAGCTACGCATTCAGAACACATACATACAGCAAACATATTTAACGGAACCCATCAGCGGCCTTAAAAGAAGTAACGGTTCAATTGCAAGTCATTTTAAACGCATTTCTTATCCATCAGATTGAATGTATTTAAGGAGAAACAGCTTGGCATTAATTCAATACTTTTCATTTGAGCTTTCCGGAGTTATTTGCAAACACGAGGTGTCACCAGGCGACAACAGCTCTGATCGCTCTTCCCGTCATTCCGCCTCAACTGGAACGCACCTTTTAAACCAACATCACCCGGTGTCAGATGTGCGGGGGATATGAAGACAGCTCAGAATTAATAAAAATAAAAACCCACTCAAGCGTACGCATTCCTAGCTGAAACTGTTTTGCTCAACACGCTACATCGTCTGCATTATAATACACTTCTCCCATCCAAAAGAGGTTTGAGTAAAATAAGAGTGCTACTAGATTACAGCTTCTCTTTTGTGGGCATTGTTATGACTTCGTAAAAGTTTACCTCCCCAATTAGTGCTGTGAGAGCAATCCTGACACCAGCTGTGTAAATAGCTCTAGCGGGCTGCACGCTGTTTGCTGCATCCTCCCCGAGCATCCTCGCCAGGAAAGCTTCGCGTTTCGGAACGCTGGGCACGCTGCTGAAAGAGGATTTACAAAATCAATTTTATTCTGAGAGGACGACGCGATTAAATATAAGGAAATAAAGAGACGCATACGCAATTTTAAAAAGTCGGTGTGGCATAGCAAAAGAGGAGGGGGAAATGAGATCAAATGCAGACGTCAACAAGAGTTAAAAAGGAACACAGCGCCGAAACCTATTTTCTGCTGTTTGAAAACGGAAGGACAGGCTGAAACGGAGCTCAAGGTAGCGATGGAGCAAGGTTTTCCCATCAGGAGCAAAAGCAAACATCACCTCCCAGCCGTTTTTGTTTTCCAATCAGAAAGCGAGCTCGGAAAAGCGATCTGAAGTAACCGAGGAGCTGTGAGAGCCGCTCTGAGAACTGCACGGCTGTCCCGGCCCTGGCTCCTGCCATGAGCTTCTGCTCCTTTCCCAGCCACCTCCTCTGCAGGGGCTGATTTAACCAGAGCTAGTTATTCAAAAGATTCAAAAAAAAGACACCTAGTGGCCAGTGCCCCCAGCGGCACTTCGGTTTCTCAAGGTTTAAAGGGATCACAAGAGCAAAGACTTGGGCTGAGCACGCCAGAGCCCTGGTAACCCTCGGTGGTCACACCAGGAGCCGAGAACCCCGCACGTACCTGTAGGGCACAACCCTTGCACCAGAGGGCACAGGGGATGCGCTGAAATTAAGCAGCCTTACTATGAATTAACGAGCGTGTCCAAAAAGCCTGGCAGCTTCCCGTTTCAAGCTCCCGTGCCCTTACCCCACTGGCACTCAATGCTCAGCCTCTGGAGAAAACAGGCGGCTTACTGCGGGAGCACCACGAGGGGCTGTAAGAAAACCTGTGGTTATGGTCACCCCAACAGGCTGACGGAGCCGATGCGTACGTAGAGCTGTCCTTTTGTGTGTGTGACACCCTTCGTAGAGCCCGGAGGTGTCCTCTGACACCATGTCAGCCTGCCAGGAAACACCGGGAGCGTGCCCTGGTCGCTCTGCACGCCCAGCGGCGACGGACGTTGGGCAGGGAACGAAGTGGAAGTCAGCAAAGGAGGGAAGAATCCGCTACACTGACAGCCTTTGCCATCTCAAAGCCCAGACTTGATGCAAAAACGGAGCGGAATCAGGTTCTGCACAGTTCTACTTCTTGAGCTTTTAGGAGAAACCGGAGCAAACGGGGTGTGCAATGAGCAGGCTTCAGCGGGTGAGCTGAGGACGCAGCTGGGCACGGCCCGGGGCCTGGCAAGGCACGCGACTACGGACTGGTGTGGGAGCCACGAGCTACGGGCTGAAGTCAGTCTAAAAGATAAATGCACCAAAATGCCTCGGAAAAGTGGTGCTAATGGTAAGGAACTTCTCAAGGCGGGCAATGTCTGGAAACATTGGGTCTGGAACGCATGCAGCGAAACCAAACTCTTAATGAGTAATTATGATACGGCGACGTTCTACTCCTTAGGTAAAAGCAGGGCACGGGGACAAAGCAACGCAAAGCAGCAGTCCTTCCCTCTCCAGGATCAGCGATGGCCTCGCTTCCACCTGTGGAAATCAGCAGCAAACGCTCTGCGGAAAAGCGAGCTCATGCAAGGAAGAAGTGCTGGGACAGAACGGTAACAACGACGACGAACTAAAAGCCTGAACTCCGAAAGTCCTCTAGGCAAAAGCAGAGAAAGCCGGTATTCAGGACGTGCTCACCCTGTCGTTAAGGGGAGACACGTGGCGAGGAACTCGTTCCAAAGCCTCCAACACACTTTCGGCAGCCCCGTGTTAAATTTTGCCGTCAGGTCAGCGCGACCCCCAGCCGTTTCGTAAGAAGTTACGCTTAATACCTATGTGCAGAATTGGGATTAAACATGCCAGTTTAAAGAAAAATGGTAAGAACTAAGGAAAAACACGGCCTTAGCTCTGCTGACTAAAACGGACTGGATGTTCCTTGCCTTTTTTGTCCGGGATTCCTCCATAAACTGATGAAATTGGTAGTCTGCCATGCAGATTAACCACCCCAGCAGGTCGTTCAGATTGATCTTTGATCAGCGCAGAGCAAGATGCATAAAACCAAGAACATCAAACCAACAGAGTCCTCGCCTGCCAAAAGTGCTTTACACGCTCCTACAGCTCCACACCTCTGTGGGTCACAACCGACCTTTTTACAAGGAGACTTACTTCTTGCAGGAAGAAAAGCAAAGTCCACCTGAAACAATAACCCCAGAAGGCCAACGGCATTTTAAAGGTTTCCTGCAGTCTGCACGAACACAAATGAAACCATTTTGTAGTGCAGGAAGATGCCACAGGAACACCCACTGGCACACAGCACCCCGGCAGTAAGGTTTCAAACCTTACGGTGCGCACCACGCACACCAGCAGAGCCGCAGATGTCTTCTGTGAGATCTGGGGTGCTGAAGGCTTTGTGCTGTGGTGCTGGGAGCCCTGCCTCCAATTCCAGTCACATCCCCGCCCCAGGAGGACGTTTATAAGGGCAGAAGCTACTCCAGGCACTCCTCACCTGCCGCCTCGCCAGGGCGCTGCTCACAGTCCCACCCACGGGAGTCAACGCAGCACGACCCCCCGGAACCAGCACCACTTTTCATTTTCCATTTATTTCTTGCCTGCTTTCTCAGTTTCTCGAGGCACAGCGTCCCTGCCCCACAGCCACGAAGTGACGTGTTTCTCCAGGCCGCCTCTGCCTCCCCGTGCCCTCGTAGCCGGTTTCACATCGAGGACAGGACCCAGCACCCCCAAGCTCTCCGCTGCGGGACTCTGCCAACTCCTCACTTCCAAGTCCAAGACTTAGAGGCTTCCATTTAAAACGCCGCGAGCTTTTAGCAAATTTCGAAGCGTGCTGAAGGAGACGATCGCTCGCGAGCCGTGATTTCCGTTTCTAATCCCCGCAGCTTTCTCTTGCCTCCCCGTCCTGATCTCCTCGCAGAGCCTTGCTATTAAAATGTGTAAATAACCAGAATGCAGAAGCAGCGCAATCTATTAACGAAACGCTGGCATCCGAGCAACCGCTACCTATTCATCAGGAAGGAGCTGAACTGCTTCAACATGGCAAGCCACCAAAGATTAGGCGGTGCACAAAACAGAACCGCTTTTGCCCAGAAGGATTAGCCTTTCCCCATCCTCACCTTCCACCTCACCGCGTGGAAAAACAGTTTAGCAAGTCTTAGGCCTCTTTCCTAACGTATTCCAACCCTGGATCAAGTTCTGCACGGGGGCTTCTTAGTGAAACTTAGCGGTATTTGGTAATTGGAGCAGGAAAAATTATAGGAAGAGCTTTGTGTGATGGAAAGGGATATCGTCAGAGGCAGGACACAGCTCTGCATTTGGTGTGCAGCACATGTCAGCATCCCCCAGATTAATACCGAAGCACATCGGGGCTGGGTACATAAGCAGCGATCTCAAAAGCCGTAGATAATTCTCTCCTAATAGAGATGAAAATTAAAGTTTGGGGCTTGCCAAATCTCTAAGCTAATAACGCACAAAGTTCCGTCGGCTTAGAACAGAGGCTCACATACTGAAGGGGCTTTTGAAGGAGGGACTTCCAGGAGGCCGGCGTTAACGATACGGTTACAGGTGAAAGGTCTCGGCGGAACTGGAGCAGTAAGGCTGTCTCCTTCCAGCCCCAGCTTTTGCAGGTGGTGAGGCAGGCAGTGAGTGTAAAAATGTCCTGAGGAACAAGGAAAAGAGACACGCAAGGTCTACAGCCACATGGGCTTTCAAGAAGCAGTTCTCCAATGGAAGGAATCTCATTTCAATTACTTCCCTGTGCGGGCAATTCGCGATCTAATAAATTTATATTGCATATAAAGTACCTGCAAGATAAAGGATAACGAGTACAAAGTCGCCTATTATTGCTTGATCACAACCTGTCCTGGAGCTGAGAGAAACATATTCCAAAGTCTTCAAGTCCCCAAGAACGTTTTACTCACAGCAGAACAACCGGAGCCTCGCGGAACGAGGTATTTTCCTACATGGTATGAAGAGAGAGCAACGTTTCATTAAAATAGTAAATACCGCCATAATTACACCAGTGCATATCATGTACTTGTGTACGCCGGTCGGTCACTGAGTCATTAGGAAGGAACCAAAGCCATTTACTCGTTTTCATAATTTTCACAGTGGAAACCAGATTTAATGATGTAAACCAAATTAGATCATTAAACCTAAAGACTCTTTAAAAAATTAAATTTTGAAATCAGCAGCACAGGCAAAGACACTTTTGATTGACTTTTTTTTCCTAACAGTGAATGTCACAGGGCTCATCTCCAACCGGCAGCTTTGGCGAGCTCACGCTACAGATCGGTTTGGGGCAATTACTTCCTCGTTAAAGCACCAAAACTTTCAGCACCCTTGTAAGAAAACGTTAGAACCAACGTGAAAAAGTTTACAGCAGCCAACTTCAGAAGTATTCCGTACCAGAAATACAGGAAAAGTGGATCCAGTTCCCGTGGTTCTCCTATTTTCAGTAAGGTAAGGAACTCGTTTAAGCCTCCCTGTCGATTTCTCGTACAGAAAATAAAGCTGAAAGCCGAGCAGCTATCGCTCCCTGGTAGCATGGAGGTGTAATAAGGATGAAGAAGAAAACTCCCTCTCTTTCTACCAACTCCGCAGTCAGATATATAAACTTTGACACATGCTGCAAAGTAATAAAAAATGCGGCTATGATTTATAGCAGAAAACAACCAAAGTGATGAGGCTGGGTTTGCATCCATCAGCGACTCACTGTACGTAAGGAGAGGCGGCACGTAAAAGCTGCGTGCCCAAAACCTCTCCAGAAAGTTTCTGCTTCCCCCCAGTCAGCTAGTTCTGGCTGCCGCAGCAAAACTGGTGCTAAGGACAGCAGAGACGGGCATCAGAGCTCTGGCATCGTGTGAACGACCTGCATCTCAGGCTGCTACTTACCAAGCTTCCCATTATTAAAGCCAAAAAGCTCACTCAAGGTCTGACACCACAACCATGGACATACTGCCCCTGTTCTGAGCTGCTACCGCAATCTACGAACAAATTCCAGCTTTTGGGGCACTCACAAGCAGGGAAACCCCTCGGGATTTCACCCCTCACGATGACGCCCCGCTGCCGACCAGGCAGCGACCCCACAGCCAGCGGGGTTCAGTACCCTCAGCTCAAAGCCACGGCCCAACCTAGTACTTGCTGAACAGGTACTCCATCATCTCTTCTTCACCTCGGCGGCACAAGTTAACCGTTAAAATTCATTCTTCAAAGCCTTCAGGTGCTGCTTTTGCTCAGAGCTCCTGCCGTACCACGGGGCTGCAGGGAAGCCGCTCGTCCCCTGCGCAGCAGCACCCAGGCAGAGGCGTGATGTTCACGAGTGCTGTAAGTCTCAGGACAAAACACATTTTGTTTTCTTTTCAAAAGCGTGAGTTCTGCTCAGAACGACGTCCTGGTACTACGAGGTACTACTGGGCAAACCAACCTGCGTTGACAAAGCACTTCCCGCTAATTAGATACTGGCCGAGGTTTTGCTCTCAGCTGGATACTCCCCAACAGCAGCGACGACAGACTCATTTCTCAGCCGAAAAAAGGACAGAGGAAGAGACAAACATTGCCGTTATACTTTCTCATCTGCACCAAAATCCATAAAATCCCAGCAGGGGCTACCCCGCTGCCCAGGGTAACTGCACCAGAGCAAACTCCGGCGCGTAAAATATTCTTAGCGGATAAAGGAACGAGACAAAGAACAAGTCCAAAACTTGCCCACAGATTTTTCCCACAATTGTCAACTCATGACAAAGTTTAGAGCTTTTCTGCATTATTCCAGCCCAGCATCTGACCACCAGCAGAGCTGACTGCTGGCCACTTGCCTTCTTGCTTTTCAGAAGCCACTTGATGCATTGCTACAGCCTGAGAAATGGAATTACTGCACTAAAGGTCGTTTTGCCATACATTGTTAGCATCTGATAATATTTACCAACCTAATTTGCCTGTTTACCAACCTAATTCAGTACTAGGGAAGCACTTAAGTTCTCCGGTGCTCCGAAAATCATCGCTAAGCGTCTACCGAGGTGGCCTTGGTAGGACTTAGCGGGGAGCAGTCCCACTGAAACACCGAGCCAAGGTTACAGACAGCTTTACCAAAAGATAACCTGAGCAGGTCGCTACTACCAACCCAACCTTTCTGTATATTAAAACAAGAACCTCAAACAAGTACCTGTAAGAATTCAGCTATCACTAAGGGTTAGCTCTAAGCAGCCCTTAGAGCAGGCCCAGTCTGAGAATCCAGACACAGCGTTTAGCATTCAGAAGAGACCACGTAATGAAAATGCTGAAAGACAAACATGGAAACAGTTTAAATCCTAAGCAATCCCAATCTACTTTTATGGTACTGCTTCTGAATGGGACTGAAACCATGAAACACCATTCTGCCCATCGATTATAAAGTCAACAGGTCACAAGGTCCACACGTCAGATTATATATATGTATTTCAAAGACAAGAAAGTTATCGATTAAAAAAAAAAAAAGAGGGAGTTGAATAACTTTCTACAGAGAACTTTGCTTCCTTCGTATTTTTCTAGATATTTTAAGACATCACTTTTCAGGCTAGAAGGAGCCCAAACTCAAAATAGAGCTGAACAACACAAACCCGGTGGTACAGCCTCCACGTGCCAGCCCCACGAAGAACCATGTCGTGTACTCAAAGGCAGAAACTTTTCCTCATGCGGGTAAGCGAGGCTGATCCTCTGCAGCTCTCCCAGCAGATGTACTGGCCTTGACGTCCCCTTTCAAGTTTATTCTTTTTCTAAATCAAGCCACCGAGGTCTCTTGCGGACATATGGTATGTGGACATTATAGCTGCTGGTTTTCTTTGCAAATGTGCTAGGATCTTCTGACCTGGGGTCGTACCAGCATAAAGTTACCATCTGCCTACTCCTGTTACATGATCAAAAAGGAGCGTTTCTGGCTCTTCTGCTACAGCAAAACACCAAAGGTGGGGAGAACACCGCACTGCTCACCGCTAGCGCTCGCTGTATCTCATCTGACCTTGAAACTCCGTCCAAAGGAGCAAAAGCAGCGACCAAACTGGGCTTGGAGGAGTGGGTGTAGCACGGCCCGGACTGCACGGCTTGGAAGAGCCTTGCAGCAGGTTTATCATCGAGGGGCTACGTCAGCCCTTCTTCCCCAACCTTCCAGTAACTACCTCCAGTGTCCAAATAGCCTCAGCGCACAAACGCTGTGCAAAAATCAGGAGAAATAGCTGTGACTCCAAATAGTATTTCAGTACAACATCTCTGCTGGTGTCATTGCTAAACGCTGCGCAGGATTTCTTGGTCCCTTCTAGAAACACAGGGTAAGAGAAGGCTTGAAAGCTAAAGTGAAACCAAATCAAAGCTGTTCCGCTTACTGGTGGATTATGTTCTCAGACAGCAAACATTTTCATTTTTAATTAGATGAAGATTACAGATGCAGTTTTGTTTTGTTCACGGATAAACTTTCTTGTGAGGTCAGAACTCTGGAAGAAGCTTGATGAAAATCCTATCCTCCAGCCTGGGGTGGAGGCCTGCTGCACGTTTTGTCAAAGACTATTAGAACTGAAAAACTGCTGTGCAAAAGCAAGGATTACTCCAAAAAGTACCAGAGAAACAACTCGTTTCTGTGTCTAACTTTTGAAAGAGACGCCTTTAGCTGAAACCTCTTCTGACCTTTAAAAACATTTGCAACATTTACTAAGCCAACGGAGTTCTACTGCACTTTTGATTTGCTCTTACTTCCTGAGATTCTTGACCCCATCTTAACTTGTGGGATGCCCACAGGTGAAAGGGTTGCCATACCCCTAACTCAGCCACTTTTAGCCTCTTGCACTTAAACCCATCACAGCACAGGATTAGCGTGTAACTGGCTATGAGAAACCACTAACCCAAAGTATTGTACAAGCACCAAGCAAATTAACAAGAAACTATTTCATTCCCACCAGTTGTCACAACAGCAGTACCCACAAAGTTTCCAAGCAGGCTATTTTTTTTTTCAAGCAGCAGAACCCCTTTTGTAAAGATAATTGAAAACACTTGTCAGCGGCAATAGCATCACCATCAACTGTGGGTCATCAATACCTAGGAAATAAACTACTCAAAAAGGATGAAACACTTACATAGACCTTAAAAAAAAAAAAAAAAAACAACACAACAAACATATCCAAGGCAGAAATGAAAAGCTTGAAGGATGTTTAAAAGCTACTTCCTTGTATTCCATGTTTAGCAGGATCACAACCCAGGTTTTGAGCAATCTGATGCACGTGGAGTATTTTCACAAGAAACAATCACAGAAGATTCATTCACCTTAAGCACGAAAGGAGAGCAAACAAAGACTTCCATGAAGAACAGCATTTTTGTACCTGCACTATGCGCTTCAGCAACCACATACCACTTCTATGTCAGCAATACAAAATTAAACCAAGAGAAAAAACAACTGAAACCTCTTACCATGTTCGACGAAGACGTTACAGTGCGGGCCCCCATGCCTCGATGACTCCTTCTTCCCTGCTCCTTTGATAAAGTGCAGGGCAGGCAGACTTGGCCTCCTTTGGTCCCCAAGAACTTTTCCAGGCTGCTGCCCCATAAAGCAGCTATGGGCAGCCTTTCCCAGGACGAGAAGCTTCTGCAGAAGTCCGTGAGCCGCGATCTTCCAGGTTGGGCAGGAGCTTTGAAGGAGAACTTGTTTCAGGTGGGTGTGCTGCTTGCACTCACCGTGTAATAAAGTCACTTGAGGCAAAGAACCAAGACAAGCACGGATTCTCCCAATGCTTTTGAAGACGGCAGCAAGGCTTCTTAGGCGGCTTTATGAAAACAAAAAGAAAAGTTAAAGAGTTCCGATGGCGCCGTAACAACAAGTGTCACCAAAGTTTCAGGTCGCCGTACGCAGCGTGTCTTCCACCGAGGCAAGCAGAACCAGTTCACCTCACGCACGACGAACCACGTGTAGGCTCACCCCGGGCAGGAAACGCTCATTCCCCCCCCACGACCAGCGTCAAGGTTCCTTTTTTTTTTTTTTTTCCTTTTTTTCTTTTTCCTTTTCTTTTGCATAGCATTGAGGTGGCGAAGGCCAACGAGCCGCCTGCTCGGCTTCCCCCCCTCCCCTGCCCCGACAGCAGCCCGGCTTCAAGCGGCCCGCCGGGGACACCTCAGGGCCCGGCGTCCTCCGGCCTCCCCCGGCCTCACCTCGCCTCCTCCCGTGCCTCTCCCTCGGGGCGAGCCTGGGGGGTGCCGGGGGGCCATGGAGGCCGTCGAAGCAGCGCTGAGGCCCGCTCTCGGCTGCCTGCCTCCGGCCTTCCTCACGGGGAGCCGGGTGTCGCCGGCTTCGCCGAGGGAGAGGAGGAGGAGGAGGAGCGGGGCCGCGGCCGGGCTCCGGGAGGGAGGCTCCCGCACAGCACCCCCGGGAGGCCGAGCGGGGCCGGCTGCATGCCCGCGGGGGGAGAGCCCGGCACGGCGGGGAGAGGCCGAGCCCGGCCCCGGGGAGCTCGGAGCGGGCTGAGGAGGAGGAGGAAGGGAGGAGGAGGAAGGGAGGCTGACAGGAGGAGGGGGACAAAGCGAAGGGGGGGG
>CM021781.1:6155154-6494992 GCA_011076525.1 Nettapus auritus | reverse complement strand
GGGGGGGGGGGGGGGGAGGGGGAAATGGGCGAGGATTTGGGAGAAAATGAGGGAAACGGGGGCGCTGAGGGAATAATGGGGTGCTGAGGGGATAGGGAATGAAGCTGTGAGGGAAACTGGGGTGCCACGATGGGGTTTGGGGGCAGGAGGCAGCATGAGGGGGGTGCCCCCGCGTTCCTCTCCATGAGGGATATCAGAGGGGAGCGGGGTGGAAAGAGCAGGTGGGAGAGGTATTTGCTCCTATTACACCGCCAAATGATGCGAACTGAGGCGTAAAGTTGGGCTTTTCCCCTACGTGGAGCACAGCCAAGGGCCCAGAAAGCTCACGGCACGGCCCTTGTCCCTGTGTGAGGGCCACCCAAGTCGCTTCTTCCGTCTGTCAGGGGGAGCTGGCTGGCCCTCGGACCACCTACGGCCCCTCTGCCGTGATGGTCTAAGGCCCCGGGACAGCTCAGGACCCTGCATTCCCCACAGGGACGTGGAAGGATGAGGAGACCTCGACCTGGGCAGCTGCACGTCCCGCCATCAGCTCCTCCGCCGGCAGGGATCAGTCGTCCTGCTCGCACAAAGGACTTGGCATCCTCACTAATGCCGTCAGTGGATATGCAAAACTTGACACCAAAAACATCCACAGAGGCCAATCAAAGAGGCAATAAAACAAATACGATTTTATTCATGCACCGTTCTGTACCACGCTGGAGTTAAACCCCCCCATTGTCCAGCCTGTGCTGTGGCACCCATTAGATGTGCAGCACACGCGTTCCCAAGCTGCGGAGCACAGCCCGTGACGCCGAAGATGTTTAGTTCCTCGTACATTCTCTGGTTCACCTTGGGAATAGAGGAGGGTTGAGGCAGCAGGATGAGGTCAGGGTGTCTTGGTCAAAGGTCTGCGTCTGCTCCCACTTGACAATGGGAGAACACACAAATGCAATTTCTGCAGTAGCCTCCCGCTCAGGGTAACCATCTGGCCACAGAGTGCCTTGTTTATACGGACTCCTCCCTTGTGACAAATCCAAACACACTCCACATCTCCTACGCCACACTCAAGGTCCCTGGCTGACATGTATTTTTCATCTTCCGGCAATAGCATTTGAAACATAGCCCTTCTTTCAGGCCTAAGGGATTCTCCACCTCTGCTGCACCCGCCTGCTCCTACATCACTAATTCTCAGCCAGGAGACAGATCCCAAACCATTTTTATTGCATTTCCCCGTTAGCGTCTCAAGCTGTTTGTGCTACGTATGCAGCAGAGAGAAATTCTGCAACATTACCCTGAGACAAATCCAGGGCCACCACCTCTCGGCAGAATTTCTCCAGGTTTATCTCAGTAATGGGGATCAGCTTTCACTACGATGATCTAATCTACTCAGCTCCAATGCATATACTGGCTGATTCCATGGACTGAAGGAAAATGAAACAGCTGTCTGTCAGCACAGGCTGAGCAATTTGAGGAGATTTCTTACTAGATTAGTCAATACCAACCACCCCTTAATGAAAAAGTTACTCCCTTCTGACTGGAGCATTCTGGATAATCTCCATCAGGTACTGTGGTAGGACTGAAGCAGAGTGAAATCCAGAAGAAATTTCAGTACCTTTTCCATTTACCTTCCATTACACGTGGGGCTGTTACATCCAACAGCTGCAGTGATATTTTCTCCATTTCCCCTGTAACAATATCTTAAACCACTTCACCAAATACCAAGCCTTACCACGTTAATTACCAGTCCTCAGAAACCTGAGACAACCATTTTGAGACTGCCTTTAATCTCAGCGGGATTTCAGTATCTTCCAGGGTCTGCTCAAGGCTTTGTATTTATACCATTCACCTCACTCGAACAGCAAAACTGCACACAGATGATACAGAAGTAACATAATAGCAGCAGTAATTGGATTAATAATCCATTAGCACAGATTTGAAATCCCCGTGGTTATTACCAGAAGCGAAGGGAGGGGTTGCCGCTCTTCATATTAGTTCGTGAATCAAACACTAGCACCAAGAAACAGGAAATTTATTTCTACTGATGAGTGATTTGTGCTCTCGTTTCTGCAGGCAGTGCTCACCAGCAAGGGAACTATTTCCTAGCTCCACTTGCAAGCACATCTGTGCTATGTATCAGCCCTGGAATAGGCAGCACAGGCAGGTGCTGTGCCTGGTTTATAAACAGGCTCGACGCTGTCAGACAGCAGTGATCAAAAATCATAGCGATCTAAGCTGTTTTAGTGTGTACATGGGCATTGTGTTAATTTTTCCCACCCCAGTTTCAGCTATGGTTTTGTTCCTAAACCACAGAAACCACAGTTCCTTCTTTTTCATCCCTCCTAGCTGCCTAGCAAAATCCCGCAGGCTATTTAAAGAACGCAAGAGGATGCTGCTTTTGCTGGAGTCCTCCTCCACATCTTGAGCACTTCCCATTTCAGAGGCATCTGTACAGCCTGCCCCTCTCCTTGTGCGGACCTGCCTATGCCAAGAGGGGCCCTGGCTTCCCCAGTCCTGTTTTTCAGACCTCTTCCAGTCCCCCAACTCCTCACTCGTCTCTGGTGGGCAACGTAGAAGAGCCATTTGCCATCTTGTGGGTCATGACTTATACCTGAAGCCTCTGCGTGAAAACTGTGAGCTCTAGCAGCACATCCCATGGCTTGTGAGGTGCGTGAGCACTGGTCAATATCTCTCGATATTTATCACAGAGAAAAGCCACAAGGATTCAGTCAAGCCATCACTAAATGGCTGCTGAGCACGTACTTCTATTGGACACCTTTGAAACTGCTTAGGAGGTTTATCCCTCCCCAGCAAGTTTGTCACTCCCATCTCTTATCACTTGCCGGCTTGCAAAGCTACACTAGATGGGGTTGCAGGAACTGCCAGCAATCCCCTCGCTGAAGCCTTCTCACAGAATTGAGGTCTGGGCTTGGCACTGGCTGAACGTGCAGAGAACAGCAATGACCTCTCGTGGACACAGAGAAAATACCAGGATCTTCACTTCCCCGCACAGATCAGAAGCGATCCATAAGCAAACCTTCCCTGCTTGTGCTCCTGTTTAGGCTGAAAAACAAAACTGCCAGGAATCTGGGAGCAAACAACTGGATGAGTCCCATGCCCTTCCCTGTTAACATATTCCCAAGGCCAGGGAGAACAATTCTTATTTCTCAGGTTAAATATTCATTTATTGAGCATAAGTAACCAAAGTTCATGCTGGGAAGACAGGATTAGCATGAGAAGCCTGGACATATAGTTTTAAAAAGATGCTGCTATACAGAAAAAATAAGAAAAAACATGCAAACAAGCAAGAGGACAACTCATCTGTGCAGGCACATCCTGCTGCAGAGACACCAGCTCCCTTTTCCTGAGATTCACGCTATCAGAACCTGGCACAGCCTCACCTTGCAGGTCTGACAGCCCCACACTTGAGAACACTTCTACCACATTACTGCCGGTGCTTTCAAGAGCCTCGTAACCCACCCCCAGAACCTTCCTGACCTGTTAGATGCCTGCAGAGAGGTTGCTGAAGGGCAGAGAAGCATTTTGCGTTCACATAAGAGATCAGCAGAACCATTTCCAGATATCAGATCTCTCTGGGAGGCGGTGAAGTACAGTCTCTTCATCTTTTTTTGCCCTTTACCTGACACAGTTAAGTGGCAGAGACAAAAAAGAGAGCTACTGGATGAAATACAGACCGCTCATTAGCCTTCAAAAATGCTTTCAAAAAAGGGACCATCAGACACTATCTCATTGCCTGCACAGCCCCATAGAAGCCTCACAGCTGAAACCCCAGTCTGCCCAAATGGCAGTAGGACAAACAGCTGCCACACTACAGCAGAGGGACAGAAAAAAAAAAGAGGTACTTTTCTAATTAGAAGATGCAGACTGCTGAAGCTTTCAGTCTCTGTGCTGTTCCCATCCATGCTGATGCAGATAATGCTGGCAGCAGCCTCATATACAGACCTGAAAATGTCGCCATCAGGCTTTAGTCTTCAACCTTCCCAAGTCATCTTGAGGATGCCATTGTTCTGACATTTCCTAAGGAATCCTCGCAAAACTCAGAAATAACAATTCCTGAATTTTGCATGGAATGTTCCACTGACACAGCCCCAGGAATTTAAGTCCAATTTTACAGAGGCAGCAAGGGCTAAAGTTTGAGTTTTGCAGCAGCAAAGATGGATTACCCGTGTCCTTGCTTGTCCTTAGCCACTGAGCTCCATAATGCTCTACTAAGTATTTAGGTAGCAGCGCTGGTGGCAGACATCCAGCCCTTGTTATTTGGAAAGAAATGAAGCAAAGCCGCTGAAGATTACTACAAACACGATCTGAAGCTGCCACCTAGTGCTTACTCTGGACCACAGGCAGAGAGGTCGGAACCAGATGAAAAGCAAGGAAGGATATTTCTTGTTCCCAGGAAAAGACTGAGCAAATTTTTTTTTCCTTTTGCCTGAGGCAAGCATGAGAACTTGAAACATTAAGATTAGATTCTGGGGGAATTGCAGGAGACTTTTTGATTTTCCAGCCTTTTTAACAACTGTAACATCGTGGTGCAAGCAGCTCTAACACATAACAAATATATATACACACACACACAATACATATATAAAGCAGTTCTAATACAGCACCAGAGATCTGAAAGGATATCGAAAGAAAAGCATCACAACTGTTCTACACAGGGAAGGCAAGTGACAACGTTTGGCTCAGCACGTCCACCTCCAACCAAGGTCCTCAGGCCAGCGTCCTGCTGAGCTCCCTGCCTCCCCCACCCTGACACAGCTGCACGACTCACCTTCCGTGGCATCTTGCAGTGAAGCAAAGTTGAGAAAAATCCACTGTGAGCAGCTCCAGGCAATCTACTTACACACCTACCCTGCCTGGAAAACACGCTGAAGATGAAGGTGAAGTCCTGGCTGAAAGGGATGAAGAGCAACGGTGGAAGGGGAGGCACCAGGACACTGCAACCACATGGAAACTTAAGGCAACTGTAGTTCTCTATTCCGGAGGAAGATAAACCAATGCACACGCTTCTGAACAACTACCTGATTCAAAAATTTTATTGAAATATAAAATATTTTATAGAAAACAATAATGGAGCCTCTTCAGAGGACGAGCTCGCCACATCAGACATATAAAAGGGACTAGCAGGATGCACACAGACGGAGAAGGCGCTGCTCACCCAAGGCTATCTGGGTCTTGTGGACAGCCACATCCCATCCCAAACCCTTGAGACACACAAACCATGAACACCTAGACCCACAATGTGGTTAGATGCTTCTTTCCTCCAAAGACTTGTACTTTTGCAGTCTCAAAGAAAGAAAATAAAAACTTTAAGTCAAAGGACAGACTGGCAGATCTGCATGGCAATGAAGAAAAATTAAAAACAATCTAAAAGCCTTTGGGAAGGAAGAAACCAAATCACAAAACATACCCCTTCCTCTCTGTTGTTCTACACCAAATTCAGGGGCACTAGACACAGCAACGAGCTATGTCCCAGTTGTATCTGTGTCTTCATAAAGGTCAGATGTGTACTGCTGTACTAAAAGGCTACTGTACTCCAGTACTGTTTAGTACTGTTGTACTAAAAGGGCTCAGGAGGTACCCAAGGAGTTAAAACGAGCAATTTTGGTAATTTCTGAAGTATGGAATGAATGCCTGGGACTAAAACACTGAAAAAAAAAAATACTGGGAATCAAAAGCTGCCTTGGTGGGGCTTCAAATAACTGCTTCCGACACTATCCCTCCAGATCCAACAGCCTCTGCCGGGTTTCCAGAACGATCTCCTCCATCACCTCTGGTTTGAGAATATCCTTGATCTGGAGTGGAAAGAAGAGTAACGTTAGCACCAAAGAACAACTACTGCCATCGCACCCCGAGTTAACTTTGCCAGCCTACTACTTCAGATAGAGACCATAAGAAATCAAAGGAGAATGTACGAACAACTCCCAACCTTCACTGAAGGCCTTAAGCCAGTATTTGGGAAGGGAAAAGAGGTCTTAACCAGGAGAATAGTTCAAAAGAACACCCCATCTAGCTGTGTACTGCCACTGTGGATGAAAGAAAAAGCCACTTCAGATCCCATCCGTTTATGACAGAACTGCTAATGACTGTCCTGGCAGAACCTACAAACTCCTGGAGTAAAGGTGTACAACAGGGAGAGCTCAAGCTGAGGGAGCATTCAGCACGTGCAGAATGTCGCTATGAACAGAAGGCCAGTCTCTGTACAATACACGACGCTTGCTTTCTCACTTGTTCTCGAACTGCACCTTAGCCTCACGCAATCTCAAGTGCAATGCTGTTTTCACAGGGATCACAGAGGGACCATAACCCTACCCAGGAAGAAATATCCAACACGTATCAAAAAATTGAACTATTTCTCTGTAGAAATAGGTGGGCTTTGCCAGAGCCAGAACCCCTCAAAGTATTCCTGAAAACATCCCACGGCAATTTATGTCGTGTAAGGGGGAAGTTTGTATTTTCACTTACTACAAAACCCTCTCGAAAGATAAAAAGAAACCCTACCACATAACTTATTAACTTCAGCAGCACCTGATGCAGCCTTTCCAATCCCTCCCCAGAGTGTGGAATAAAGCGTACGACACTGGCTTCTGTACCTGATGAGGAAGGGATGCCTCAAAGCAATACAGGATGCTAGTGTCAAAGAGCATCAACTTCTGAGTAGCCAGAGCCACAATGCAGTTTCGGAGCCGTGAGATCACCTCCCGGTCAGACAAGGGAACCGGCTGAGGAAGGACAGACAAAAAGAGATGAATACACAGGGAAATCATGCAAACCTACTGTAAAAAAAGTTTTGCCACAAATCTAATACCCACTTCTTGAAAGTCTCGTTATTCATGTGCCTCTTGGACCACATTAAACTAGCAAAGCATCATTGGTAGAACAAGGTTCATCATCCTCCGTGTCCTCTCACCTCTAGGTTGGTGGTGAAGCCCCCTGCCTCTTCATCCTTCTGCTCTGTGGTTGGGTAGATCCAGATGAAACCGTTGTTGCCGAGGATCACAGACGCACCACAGGGCAAGTCGTGGAAGTGAGTCTTCTGGCGTTTCACGAGGGAGGGCGAGACCTGAACGAGTACACCCTGGCCAAGCTGAAGAAGAGACCACGACACTCAGCGTGAGACACGAGCCACCATGGATAGCATCAAGTCACTGACATGCACTCCATTTTTGGTCTAAGAACTGGTCAATTTTAACAGTCTTTCCTGTGAAACAGTGAATATAAAACCTGCCTGCCTCTGGGAGTGCTGGGAGGATTAGCTAATGCCTGTGCAGTCCTTTGAAGATGAAGAATACTCTAAGTGCTTAGCACAAATGTTAATAATATCTCGATCGTAACTAGACATCAACCATCCCTGCAGAAAAATGAGGACCGAGAGGCCCAATTTAGAAGAACACTTTCCCTCTTAATCCAGTCGCTGTCCTTCACCCTTTATGCAATAAGCACACTTCGCTTTCATCTTTTAAGTGCTAATACCCTCGGTCTAGTAATCCTGACTGCAGCCTGCGCTCCAGTGGCCCCTTGGCTTATTTCAATGCGCAAAACCAGAGATAAATGCCAACTGCGTAAAGCCTAAAATAGAGCCCTGGAGTGAGAAACAAGTCACAGGGGCAATGACCTGCAGAAGAGGAACGATGAAGTTTGAGCCAGAAGATTTTTCTCCCTGGGTTTCAGCTCCCAAGCAGCTAGTGGGGGAAACGGGACTCAGAAGCCGTAACGGTGACAGCAGCAGTTCAAAGCGCACGCTCCCTGCGTTGGGGAACTCCACTTTGTGTTCAATTTTGGGAGCTAAGACTCTACCAAACCTGCACAAATGGGTTATAACACCCTGGTCTTCTCCAGAGCTTTTTATCTTAAGAATCTCCCCAAAAGACCAAATCCCAGTTACCTTGATATAAATCAAATAAATTACACTGGCACGGATAGAGCTGTGTTGTATTTACGAAGGGCCTGGCCTTCTAACAAAGGACCACCAGCCTAGCTGTAACTTTCTAATATGCTAAATGATACCCTTCACCAGAGCTCTCTCCAAAGGAACCTCTCCTCTTCTTTCTGCCCTTCTCACGCCTCGCTTTTTGTAGCAAGGAAATGCCATCAGAGAAAAAGCTCTAAACTGCTTCCAATTCCAGCCAGTTATGCAGTTTGGGAAATCTAAAGAGTGCTCAGCACCACACTAGACACTCATGTAAGCCAAATGGAACAAAATTAGGCCAAGATCGAGTGCTTTTGAGCAACTTACCTTCCCATATTTCAGACTCCGGGTGTGCAGTGATACAGCACCATCAGAAAATACAGACTGGACCTCTGCCTGTCAGTGCCAGTTAAGGAAACAAGCTCCCTGCTGCTGCTCAGTGCCAAGAGCCACTGGCTGCCCGTGGCAAAGTGCTCTCCATGCCAGCCAGGCTTGCTCAGGTCTAGCTGTTCCCCCCGTGCCCCCGACTCTTCTGTCTGAGTGCAAGCAGTGGAAGGATACACTGATGAGGTCCCCTTCCTGCAGGTAGTCCCTCATTGCAAGCTCGTCTTCTGCCGATCTCCTTCTCTGAAAAGAACAATACCAGAAATGTTAGACATCACTCAGAATTAGAAAATAGTAATTAATACGTACACTAGGGGGGACCATCTCTTCAGGATGCTGTCAAAAACCCAATCTGGTCACCAAGGAAAATCAAGCATACTGGTCAGCACACCTTTAAATCACTGAAGTGTTTATGTCCAAATAACCCTAAAAGTTAGTTATCAGAGCACTGCAGGTTCAAAAACAAACAAACAAACAAAACAAACAAACAAACAAAAAAAAACACTACTTGTGTGCTAACTGTGGGATGGGCTCCAGAGCTTCCTGCTGTGGAAGCAGAACAAGACAGGGCTCTGGCACTTCTCTGCACGAATTTCACTCACCAGTTCCCCACCAGGTAAATTCATGGATGACAGCAACAAGACTGAATCTAGCCTGGAATTGGTTTCCACTTTCCATCGTTTCTGCTGAACCTGGAAAAGAAAAATTCTGTTGCTGTACACTCAGAAAACGAACAAGATCTCTTCAGAGATCTTCAGCGCCTGACAGCTTCACAACAAAAGGCCACGAGCAGTGACTTGACCACAACAGCCCACCCCAGGACCTGCACAAGTGCTTGCACCGGGTCTGCACCAGCACTAAGACAAGTGGGAGCTGAGACAGCAGTGCAGCCTACTTTCAGCTTCATGTTTTCGAAAAAGCACACGCTAACAGTGCCTCTTTAACAAATATATTCTCCTCTGTTCTCAGTAGGTGTTTTATTCAATACCCAGCAGCCTGAAAGAGTGTCACAGCCAACCCTGCAAGCACTCGGCTGTCCTGCAGCACCAGCAACCACAACGCCCTGACACCGCTTTTAGGAGCCCCCTAAAATCACGCCTCGAGCAGGGCCGCGCAACGGGGACCTGCAGGCTTTACCTCCGTGATCCTCCCAACCACGATGTCGCCGACTTCGCCGTTGTACCTGGAGGAAGGAACGGAGAGCAGTTAATTAATTATTAATCACATCTTTTCCCACAGCAACCACCCTCACCTTGCCTCCTGCATCACCCACACCGTAGCCGAGGCCCGGGCGCTCACCTGGTCTTCAGCGCTTTGACGCACACCAGCTTGTTCACCCTCTCCACAGCACCGGCCACCGAGGCGATGAGCTTCTCCTCATCCACGTAGGTGCCATGGCCCCTGCGGGGAGAGCGGGCACCTGCAGACAGCCCCACACCGGCCGGCCCCCGCCTCCCAGCCGCTTCCCCCGCCGCCCCCACCTCATGTAGCCCGTGTCCGTGGTGATGGTGTCCCCCGGCGCCACCAGGTGCTTCTCGCCGCCCCGCTGCCCGCTCGGCGCCACCGCCTTGCGGGCCACCGGCAGCCTCATGGTGACCGCCGCCATCTTGGGGACGGGCGGCGCGGCTCCGGCGCCCCCTTCCGCACGCGCCTTCCGGCCGCCATCTTGGCTGCTGGCAACAAGCGCGCCTGAGGCGTGGGCGCCGCCATCTTGAGTGAGGGCCCCTGTGAGGAGGGGGCAGCGTCAGCCGTAGCGCCGCCTCCGTGCCGGGCGGCCATCTTGGTTCCTGGCACGACCGGGAGGCGGCGGCTTCACCACATTGGGATCGAAGGGCAGAGGGACGCCATGTTTAGTGCGGGCACGGCGCCTTCACCTCTGTGCCAGGCCTCTGAGGTGCTGAGGCGGGGGGCCCGCACCGGCCTCTCCTCACCCCGCAGCCCCGGCCCCCAGCCCCTCAGCTCGGGGCCCTGCCCCGCAGCCCAGCACGTTGAGCCAGGCCAGGCCTGGCAGCCGTTTCTCACCAGGGGAATTGGCCCTGGGGAAACACAGGCGCTGCTGCTTTGTCCTGGTGGTGCGACACAGCCCCGTGCTGCTGAGGGTGCAGTGAACGGGGATAAAGTCAGTGAGCAGGGAACACAGCAAAATGTTCTACCTGAGGGACAGCCGGGCCTCCAGACTCTTAATTTCTGCTTACGTGCATGTAAATTATTTCTCATTCTCTTGGAGACAGTCCTGTAATTGTCTCCCAAGATGAAATGAAGGCGCCAGGAACAGCTCCTCCAGCCCCGTCAGGAAAGCACACACCAGGGGCACGGAGGAGCCGAGCAGCAAACAAACAACTGGTCTGACCCACGGTACATGGCAGAGCCGTCTGCCCAAGTGATGCCCTCAATGAGCCCACAACCTGTGTCCGCAGGGAGCATAGCGCCCAAAAAGCGCTACGGCTTGGTTTAAATGAAGGATGAAGAATTTACCCTTGGCAAGAGCTGCTCTAACATTAAATAATACATTTGTGTGGAAGTTTTATTCATTTCCTACAAACACCAGTTACAGTCTTAGAGCTGCTGAGAAAATACAGAGAAAAAAAAGAAGCCAGGGCTGACCTTACATAAATGCTTCGGCTCCTCAGGACCAAAATCCAATATTATTATTATTATTTCAAGCAAGACTTGCACCTGTAGCCTGTCACAGCTGAAACATGACTATTATTTTGTGGAAGGCATTAAAAGATATCACCAGTTGTTGTTTCAAGGACTGTACAAGTGGAGGCAGGGAGGTACTGGCCCAAGCAGTACCACCCCATCCTAGTGTGAACGCATCCCTTCGCTTTTGACCTGCAGAAGGGTTTTTGTTTCCCAGAGGTGATATTTCCTCAGTGCCTGGTCTAACAGACAACGCTACATCCACTTATTTGCTTCATGTTATTTCAAACTAACTCTTCCTGATCATTATATTTTTCCACCCAACAAAGAGCAAAATAAAGCTCTCAAAACCATCCGTCTTCTAAATGATAAATGTTCCAAGTAATTTTTATTTAGAATACAAGAGAGAGGTACAAATGTATTTACACTGTGTACATATACAATCAAATAATATATAATATCAAAGTTTTGTAAATAATGTTTTACATAAATATTTACAAAGTTAAAGTGACAGTTTTTTTTCTTTTCTTTTCTTTTTTTTCTGGAAGTAAAACACGGTTTGTGAGAACTTTATACATCTTAGACTTATAATTAATATTAGAATACCTTCTTTCAAGCTTTATGATACACACACAGCTCCTCTCGCATGTGGCAGGACTCCAGAGGGCGCTTAGAGTTGTCCTTGGGGACGGAGCTGGCCCGGGGACGGTTTTTCTGTCCCCAGAGGGCAGCAGAAGGAACAGCAGAAATGTTCCCTCGCAGGGAGCGATGTGGAGCAGCACCCCACAAAACCTGCCCGTGGCTGGGCATCGCCGGTGGGCACATCGTGCTGGGGGTGTCCCTTGGCTTGTCCCCCCACCACAGCACCCCAAACCCATCATCCGCAGGCGCTGGGTGAACCCCAGTGCACGGCTGGGGCTGGAGGAAGGCAGGAGAGGAGGCTGAATGCAGCTCGGGGGGAAACACGACCATTTGCTGAATCAGGGCTCCCCGGGAGGGAAATCTGTCCCTTGGGAAGGGCCACCAGAGAGAAAGCTGATGGCCCCAGCAGGGTCGTGCCACATCTCTCTGCTGGGGCAGAAAGAAGGGGCAAGAGCAATTTTCCTTTCCGTCAATTATCTGCAAAACCCAAGCGCGATTCATCCAGGCACAGCCTTGAGGCTGCCCCAGCTTGCCCATAGCGCACCAGCAAATCCATAAAACACCGCACCATGCCCTGCCCATGGGTGCACCATCCCTTCGCCCCTGTCCCCCTGCCAGCCCCGGGGACAAGCAGCTCACCCTCTGTCGCACCTCCTCGGGGATGCTCCAAATCGAAACCAGCGCCCCGCTCACCACGCAAAGCAGCCCTGCCTCTGCCCCCCGGCAACGCCAAGGGCCCCCGGTTTCTTGCATGCCTCTGCGCCAGTCTTTTCCCCGTTGGCAGCGGCTTTCCGAAAACCCGCTGCCGCGCCGGGGCTCACAGCACCATGGTGGGGATGTGATGGGCCAGGGAGGCGGGATGGGGCACGGGCAGGGCCGGGGAATGAGCCTGCAGGGAGGCATTGGGGGGCCGGTGGCGGGCGCTTTTCTGGTGTGCCCGCAGCCCGGCGAGCTGGGAGTAGGCACTTTGGCAAACCTGGCACTTGTAGGGCCGCTCGCCAGTGTGCAAGCGGACGTGGTTGCGGAGCGTGGAGGACTGGCTGAAGCGGCGGTTGCAGAAGCGGCACACGAAGGGCTTGTCCAGGGTGTGGATGCGCATGTGGGAGCGCAGGTTGCTGCGGGAGTTGAAGCCGCGGTGGCAGATGACGCAGCGCATGCGCCCGGTCGTGCTGGCCCCCGTCTCCACGGCGTGGAAATCCTCTGGGGAGGACAAACGCAGCGGTCAGGTGCTGCCCTCCGGGCTCACCCCCATTCCCGAGTTGCCCACGGCGCTGACTGCCCTAAATAACCGCCCCGTGCGCCCTCGCTGGCTCCCCTGCCTGCTGAGGATGCCCACGATAAGACACTGCAAGATCTCAGGATGATGTTTGCGGATTTGGGATGGGGACAGTGCCGGGAGGAGGCTCACCCCAATGAAGGACACCTCTCCGTGTCCCTGTCCGAGTGCCCCCAGCTGCACGCCGCAGCCACCTGGAGCAGCGATGCAATGCAGGAGGGTGACGGGGAGCTGCCAGCAGCCACCTGCCTCAGTCCCAGCTTCGCCCCCTGCCCTGCTGGGCTCTGACCCTGCTCACGTGGAGCGGTGAGCACGGAGGGGCAGAGGAGAGCCCTGGGGAACCACCGAAACAGGCAGAGAGCGAAAGGCCAGGGAAAGAAAAGCCTGCGCTGGTGATTTGGGGAAACTGTGCTGTTAAATGCAGAGCAGGGAAATGCGTGACTGCGTCCCTGCATCTCGCAGTGCGGCAGGGCTCCGTCCTCCCTGCCCAGCAGTCTCTGCTCACAGCACCAGCACCAGCCAGGGACAAGTCGGCACGGAGACGATCCCCAAATCCCAGGGACCCGCCCAAGCTGCACGGCTCTGTCCTGGGGAGATGGGCTCTGAATTACAGCCGAGGCAGATCAGCCTCTATCAGGAAGATCACGGGGCTAAGGAGAGCTGCGTGGGGTTGTGTTCCCAGCACGGGGCAAGTTGTGCTCCTCGGCGGTCCCTGCGTTTGTCCCTAGAGAGCTGAAGGGGTCTCTGCCCCACGCCCACCCCTGCCCTCAGAGCTGGGGACCAGGTGAGCAGAGATCGACACGGATGCCATGCCCGATGTTCCTTACCATGCTTGTTCTTCTTCTGCTCCTCTTCCAGCCCCGGCACGCCCGGGATGCCCAGGAAGGTGTTGTGGGAGTTCCCGTACCACACCAGCAGCTCCTGATCCGGAGGAATCATCTGGAGAGAGACAAACAGACGGGGTGTCGGGATGGGGCGGCTCTACCCGCATCCTCGGCCGGTCGCTGCGGACCCCTCTGGCCGTCCCCCAGCCCTAAAAGATCCCGCTGCCTTCAGGTCCTGCTGGAGATCCTTGGGCAGGCACGGTGCTGCAGCTCTGGAGGCGATGGCACGGCTCAGCACCACGCACTGCCAGCACGGAGCTGTGCCTTGATGTCCCCCATGGCCAGGAAGGTGACAACCGGTGACCTGGCAGCGCCGGAGCACAACCCCTGTGGGTCCCTGCAGCTCAGGGTCACGGGGAAATAAATCATCATGGACCCACAAAACGCAGCGAGGTGTGAGACAGCAGAGCAGGGAGCGCTGACGTGGAGACCCCCTCAGTGCCCCGCTGGGTGCTGCGGCTCTGGGTGCAGCCACGGGCACCCCGTTGCCGCAGGACACGCGCGGCATCGCCCACCCACCGGGCTGGGTTTAGCGAGGCCGTGTCGGCACTCGGGTGCAAAAGCAGCTGCGGCAAAGAGCTCGCCCAGCCCGGGGGGCGGAGGAGAGCACGGTTTGGGTGCAGGATGCTGCCTGCACCGAACCCCAAATGCCTGCAACAGCCAAGCAGATCTAGAGGGCAGGAGGGGCTCTTTCACCAGCCCTGTTCGCATAAAACGAGGGCACTTCTGCCCCCGGTGCTGCGGCTCTGTTCCTGGAGCGAGCAGCCAGGAAACGGCACCCAACCTCCCCACGCAAAGCGGCCGTGGCTGGGAGCACGGATGTCATCACACCAAAGCAACTGCACAAGGCAACACCAATAACAAATCACCCTAAAAAAAAAAAACACATATTTTTCCCTTGCAGGTCCCTAGTGTTGAGAAACTAACTTAGAAATGAGGCAGTCCGCTGTTAACGAGGCCGGCTTTCCATACGCAGAGTGATTCAAGAAAAGCGTCATTTCCATAAACACAGATCAGAAGTTAGATCACCGTAGCACTGAAAACGTGCCTGATTTTAAGTACCGGGGAGCAGGGGCAGTCGGATTCCATATCCTTAAGTCTCCCTCTGCATAAGGACCTCGCTGGGGCTGCAGGGCGAGAGGCTGAGAAGAAGCCGGTACCGCTTCCCCTCCCAAATTCGTGCTGTTTCTCTGCATCATTTTCTCTTAACAGAAAATTAATTATTTTTAATACAAATAAAATCTTACTGGAAGGATAAAAACCAAGTGCATGCAAGTGCGCACATCGCGGGTGTGCACACAGGCGTGTGGTCTGCTGGAGCTGGTGCACATCCCAGCAGCGCATTCGCGTGCATGCGCCCCGAACCAATTTAAATGGCCCCCTAAGAACCTCGCGGCCTTCAGACAGAAGGGCGAAGCTCGCTGCCCTCGCTCTATTTTCCACCGGCGGCAACTTGGAATCGCTGAGGAAGAGGATGGGAAAAGCAAAGCAGCGAGTAAGGGCAGGAATGAGCAAAACCGCAAGAAAATGCGAGTGCCGAATGGTGAGGAAGGCACCCGGCAAACCCAATTTTGTGGCGGGCAGGTGGGAAAGGCATCCTAAGAGGCACAGCAGGGCCGGGAGGTGGGGGACACCCCAGGGCCAGTGGGGTTCTGGGGGTGACGGTGCCCGTGCCAGTGCCTGCTGCTGGCAGAGGGAGCGGGGAGCATTCACCTGCCCTGCCCCGGTGAGGTCTCGGTGCTGGGTTTGCAGCGGGGCGAGGCGGGTGCCGGGGGGACACAAGGCTGCGAGGGCAGGGAGCTGGCTCCTGTCTGAGACGCTGCCTTTGCGCGACGCCGAGCCGGGGGATTAGCACGCGGGGAGAGCCACAAAAGGAAAACTTTCTCCTGGGTTTTCTTCTCAGTGCACAAACCCCAAGGAGTTGGGGCAGGCAGCGGGTTTTGGACCGCAGGGGTGTGCACACAGACGTGCTGTGCGGGCACCGGTGGGAACGGCGAGCCTGCAAAGAAGCGGCCCCAGACCTGTCACACGGCTGTCACCCAGCTCCTCACCCTCTCGGTGCTCCCCTTCCCCACGTCCTCACCAGGAAAGCCGCAGCTCCCTTTCCTCCCCATGGCACCACAGCGGGGCACGGGCACCTCTCATCCCCACAATCACGCGGGGTTCAGTTCTCAACATTTCAACTTCACCGCCTGTGCTGAGGGAATTCAACTCATCCCAGTGATTCCATCCAGCAGGGAACGAGCCTGCGGATTAGTTATCGCCGCGCGATAACCCCCTACTCGCACCTCCACAAATACTCATCTCGCCTGTCCCGTCGCCCTGCATGGGCGAGCCTGCAAGGGCCGACACACAGCCGTGCCCCGAGACACACACCTCTGCACCATCTAAGAATAAAAAGCTGCTAAGCTAATGCCACGCCAGGCGCAGCCACCCGCAAGAATTTCCCAGCCTCGCTGCCTCTCCCCGCAGCATCGGGAGCTGTCCTGTCCCCTCGCACGGCTCTGAGCCGGGGCAGCTGCCCGCTGACACCTCCCGGTGCTGCCACCGTCCTCCTCCCGCAATGGGATGGTTTTATGGGGACGCTGCACCCCAGCGGGGCTGGTCCCCACCACGGTGCTGCTGGCACCGCGCAACTCAAACGGGTATGGGGACGATGCTGCTGGGGCAGCCGGGTGCTCGCCTCCATCCTGGCGCCCGCAGCGTTCACCCCGCACCCTGGGGTGTCCCTGGGACCCAGCACCTGCCTGCACGTTGTACAGGAGCGTGAGGATGAGCTGGGCAGGATGAGGCCCTCGCCCACAGTAGGATGCCCAAAGCACGGCTGCAGCAGCACCGGCGCCGCTCCCTGCCCGGATCCCACATCCCCGTCCTCCTCCTGCTCCCTTTGCACCCGGAGCCGCTGCGGGTGAAAGCTGCGGAGCCGAGCGCAGCCGGCACTGGGCATTCACAGAACCCCCAGACCTTTTCCTGCTGCACCGAAACAGATTCTGAGTGCGCAAAAATCCCCCTTTTCAAGACAGCATCAAAACCCTACTCCTGCCCAAAGCCCCGGCTGAACCAGGATGGCAGCTCTTTTCACATTTTATGCCCCAAAACGAGATTGGGCAGCATTTGCTCCCCCTGTGCTCACCACACCTCACCCCGTGAGCCCACCAAAAGGGAACAGAGACGAGAAGGACACTTTGCTACCTCCCTGAATCCTGCACCATGACATCTCCCCACGGCGCCGAGCTGCCCCACGGGTCTGGGTGCCCTGCGCTGCCACGGGTGCTCCAGCAACATCCCCACGAACAAGGAGGGGGATCGCAGAGGTGTGTTCCCATCACCCCGCTCCCTTCCTACAGCTCCCCGCTGCCTCCCAGCCCCGCGTACCTCGATGGCCTTATAGAAGATGCTGTTCCCGATCTGCACCACCTCCAGGTTCTGCTCCTGCTCGTTCCGGGCACATTTGATGTAGGTCATCCAGCTGCGGTGGTCCTCCTGGCTGGCATCGATGAAGTACCGCACCGTGCCATCCTCGTTGAACACCTGGCGGGGGGACACAGCACTCGGTGGCGGCGCTGCCCGCAGTGCACCAAACCCCTCCACAACCTGCACGGGGACCGCAGCGCTGGGGGATGCTCTGGGATCACGTCCCCGGCTGGGGACAAGCCCCAAAAGCAGCACGGCCTCGGGGCTGAGACCCTGCAGGCAGCCAGGAGGTGCCCGGACCCTTCCTGATCGTGGTGCTGGGGAGGGCACGGCTGGTTCTTAGCCCGGCTCCCTGCCTCAGTGCCCCTTCTTGGCAGAGCTCAGCCCCAAAGGGGCTGCTCAGCACCCTGCCACCGCCTCGGTGTCCCTGCGAGAAGGAGGAAGGGGCCTGCCGGAGCCAGCCCTGCGGGAAGATGCGTTACGGGGTGGCAGAAAAGGTGAGGGAAGCTTCTACTCTGCATAAAACAACAATCATCATCGGTGCAAATCTGGCACTCGGTGAAACCAAAAAACAGAGCAAAACCCTTTCTGCTTACGGTGATGTCCTGGCAGCTCGGATCACCCCAAAACCCACGGCTTTGCTTGCGGTAACCTCACTGGGGCTGGGACAAAGCAGGGGACGGGCAGAGACAGTTTTGCCCACCGTGCCTGCTGTGGGGAGCTGCTAGCCGAGTGTTTCACCCCAAACAGGGAAGGACGAGGCAGGATGCAACCCCACAGCGTGGGACACGAGCAACGGGGGCTTGGGGATGCTCCGAGAGCGGGCGGCAGGAGCCTCGCGCCCATCCGCAGCCCCACGGGTCTCCTAAAGCAGCCTGCCCTGGGGAAACCGAGGCACGCCGAGCTCGGGACAAAGCCCGGGGGGCCGTTACCTCCCACATGAGGTTGTTGTTCTTGCACAGGTCCACGTGCTCGGGCGAGATCACCCTGCCCGTGAAGGGCCCCATCTCGGTGCCCGCCTTGATCCACGTCTTGGAGAAGATGCCGAGCCCTTCTCCGGGGATGGAGCTCTGCGCGATGATCACCTCCGACGGCAGCACCAGGCTGGACAGCTTCTGCACCTCTGGGGACGGCGGCGAGAGGGGTCGGCGGGGGACCGGCCGCTGCCTCCCCCCGAACCCCCGGGACCCCCTCCCGGGACCCCCTCCCCGCCGCCCCCGGACCCGGCCGCGCTGCCCCCGGGAAGGGGCCGGGGAGGGGGCGCGGGGACCCCGGGCTGGCGCCCCCAGAGCTCTGCTTTGTGCCGGGCCCGGGGCTTTTAAAGGGCCGGGAGGGCTCCTACAAAGCCCTACAAGGTTCCCCTCCGGGGCATTGAGCCGGTACCTGGGAAAAGCGGCCCGGGCCGGGCGAGGGAGCGGGGCTGAGAAAAGGGGGGGTTAAATGGTGTCTATTTCGGCCCATCCAGCAATTTGTCATGCCGTTAAAGTGATCTGCATTCATTAAACTCAAGTAGAAAGAAATTGCTAATTCTAAATTCATTAGTCCTTTAGGAATGCTGTAGCGGTACATTGTGCCTGAATGGCGCGGGGGCTTGTTTAAAAGGGCCCAGGAATTCCTCTTACAAAATGGGGAGATGAGATGGTTGACATATCGTGAATGGAAATGGAATTAGCCTTCACGGTAAATTAAGAGAGGAACAGAAATCCGAGAGGGAGGTGGGGAGAGGAGGGGGAAAAAGGGAGCCGGGACGAGAGAAAAGACATTGTGCGGGGCCCTGAATGCGGCCGGGGGAAAGCAGCGGCCCCGACCCCCTCCCTCCTTTCCCCTGCCCCCTCTCAGCCCTCGGCCGAGGTGGGAACTTTCTGGGGTCAAACCCGAGGCAAAGCGGCCGGCGGCGAAGCCCCGACGGCGGCGGGGCCGGGCACTCACCTCCGGAGAAGGACTGAGCCAGGACCTCGGCCGTGAAGGCGGTTTTGGGGCCGCTCTTCTCCTCGAAGAGCTGCTCCCCCAGCACGTTCCTCCAGCGGCCGTAGAGGAAGCTGTGCAGGATGTCCGACGTGATCACCTCGGCCAGGGCCAGCCCCTGCGGCTTCAGCCCGGGTTTGAGCACCAGGGCTTCGGCGGGCAGCACCGAGCCCATCATGGGGGCGAGGCGGCGGCCGGGCTCCGTGAGGCTCGGCGGCTCCCGCCCGCCTATATATGAGCTTCATTGACCCTCCTAATTGGTTATTAATGACCTCCCTGACGTTTGCCGGAGAGACTGGGGCTGCCGGAGCGAGGCGAGCCGTCGGAGCCCCCCTCCCCTCCAGCCCTCCCCTCCCCGGGGGTGGGGTGGCTGGAGGGAGGGACACGGCGCTCACACACTCATATACATACACACACATGTACACACTCACACACACATCCACACGCGTATGAATTCATATACCCACGCACAAATTCATAGACGCACACACAGACACACGTACACACACGTATGTGCACCCATAGACGCCCATACACACCCGTGTACAACCACGCACACACACATATTCACACGCACACACACATATACACACGTACACACACATATACACACGTATAGACACACACACACACACACACCCTGCTCGCCCCCCCCAGCCAAGCCGGGCGCAGGACTGGGCACGGCTCGATCCGGTTCGCTTCACTCCGAATCTGCGGCTCCGGTTCGGCCCCGGCGGCTCCCACCCGCTGCCGGCTCTCGTTTTACGGGCAAAACTCGGTGTTTTGGGGCCGCGGCTCCACACAACGAAATCCGCGCTCCCCGTGCCCCCAGACCCGGTTTCTCGGTGCTGTTTGGCCCCCCTCGGCCCGGGCCAACGGGCAGAGCCCTCAGGACCGGCCCCGACCTCCCCGAGGGGGTTCTGGGGGGCTGCGGCCACCCGCACCCCCAGCTCGGTACCGGCGGCCCCGTTGCGCCTTCGGGGAGCGACCCTCGGGGGACCCCGCGGTGCCCGGTGCCAGCCCTGATGCTGCGGGCCGGGACCCCTCTGTACCCCCCACAAAAAAAAAAAAAATCGGGGGCTGGTCCCCAAATCCGGAGCGGGGACAGCCCGGCCAGCCCCCAAATGAGCGTCCCGGGGGGGATTTGGAGACTTTGTGCCGCGGGACCCCCACCGGACTGCGGACCCCGGCCCTGTTCCATCCTCGGCCCGGGGGCGGCTGCAGCATCACCGCGGCTCGGCCCCCTCAGCACCCCCGTGTCTGCACCCCAAAATATTCCCCGGCCAACCGCGGGGCTCACTCTGTCACCCCCTCTCCGCCACCCCCTGGGCACCTCATGGTCCCCGGGGGGGGGGGGTCCCCACAACCGCGACCCTCCTCTCCCCGAGGGCCCGCGGCTTCGCTGGCTCAGCAAAGGGTTAACCTTCGCTGGATTTAAACCCAATCCCGCTGTGTCGGAGCTTAGAGCCCTCTCCTCAGCCTTGTTCTTTTGATTTTCATGGGGACGAGGGGCTGCGAAGGGCTGGGCCGGGAGGTGGGGGGGGAAAGAAGAGGGGGCCCCCAAATTCCTCAGGCACTCAGAGCCCGGCTCCCGCACCCCAAACCCAGGGAGGGGGCGAGGCACGGCCGCCCCCAGCCCCCCCCCGGGACCCCGCAGCCTCCGCACCCCAGGGCCCCCAGCAGCACCCAGCGAGCATTTCATAGGGTGAGCGCCTGGGGCGGCTTCTCCCCTTGCTTGGATTTGCGAAAGCGATCCCACAGCCCAGCTGCAGCCGCTTATCCTACGAACCCACCCAAGAAAAGGTGCAAACGGCAGGAATCCACCCAAATTTTGGGTTACCGGCGGCGTCTGCTCGGAAAGAGGCAGAGCACTTCCTAGACGGGGAGGGTTAATAACCCTCCCGGGATGGGTTTTGGATTTAATGGACGTAAAAAATGAGTTTATTTCGGTTTTCTGTGCTTGGAGCGTTGCGAGCCGCCAGCCCGCATCCCCGCCTCGCCCCGCAACGCATCAGGTGGAAGCGCTGCGGCTGCTGAGAGCCAGCCGGCCCCCAGGACCGCGGCTACAGCTCCAGGAACCGCGTCAAGCCTCCAATTGTCCCGTGACAAAAAAATAAAAAAATACAAAAAAATACAAAAATTAAAAAATAGATGCCCGTAAAAAGCCGCGGCTCCCGTGCGCGCTGCGCTGCGGCCGCGCTGGGGGGTGCGGGGGGGGGCTCGGGGAAGGGGGCGATGGAAAAAGGTGGGAAAAAAAAAAAAATCCTCCCGTTTTGTGAGGGGTTTTAAATATCCCCAGCTGTTTCCCAAACCTCCTTCCCAGTCGCAGGAAGGTGCTTTGCCCCCCCCCCCCCCCCGTTTCTCTTTTTTTAATATCGCAGCTCTCCCTCCTTTTTCACGTTTAAGAGGAAACAAGTTTAATATTCATGGCTGTTAATAGAGAAGGGCCATTATCGCCGCCCCATTGTTCTGAGCCCCGCACAATGCTGCTTGTATTTTCATGTGTATATTCCCAAAGTTCCTTCTGAGCGTTTAGTGAGCACTTTAATATTCATGGGTGTTAATAGAGAAGCCCTCAGTATATTGGCATATTGTTGGGAGGTGTACATATTGCTCTGACTTTGAATAGCCACAGTCCTCTTTTCTTTTGCTCTGTTTTGCAGGGTTGATGGGCCAGGAGTAAATGGGCATTTTTCCCCCCCGTCTCCCCCTTACAGAGAGAACATCTTTATTCCAGTCCCAGACTTTCTGGTTTCCCATTCAGGACCCTCAGAAATAATGTCAGGCAGAAGAAAAGTGGAGCAAATCAATCTTTCATGGTCTTTTTGAGACCAATTTGACATCCATGGACTCTTCTTTTCTTTCACAGCCTACAAGGGGATGGTCAGGATCTGGACAAGGTTGGGGTCTGATGAGGGGAGACATGGGATCATAATGCAGCAAAGAGAGAAAAGAAAAGCAAAACAAGAAAAGATTGCAGGGATGGGGTGATGGAGGAAAAATGAGGGTGAATGACAGTGCAAGAAAGGAGATTAGAGCCCAGCAGCTGCTTTTTGGGGGGTGGGGGGGAGGGGGGGAGCTCTCTCCCCTCTTCCAGCCCTTCGCATGAATAGGATTTGAACAGAGCTGAGATTGATTTATAGTTATTGCAGTTGAACATTTATTGCTCTTAAAGAGTGGCGGGGAGAAAAGAGAGAAAAGGGGTTTGAAAAGCTCCTTTCTGTATTAAAGAGGTATCAAATGAAGACTGCTGAGATAATATACAGTGGCCAATGGGAATTTGATTTGCTTTAAAATTTAACTCTTGTGGGGCCGCAGCTGACGGCCGCGCTGGGGAAGGCTCCGGGGGCGCGCAGGGAGCGCGGAGCCGGCGCTGCCGGGGCCCGGCCCGGGGGGGGGGGACAGGTCCCGGCCGGGGGGGACAGGTCCTGGCCCACGGGGGGGACAGGTCCTGGCCCGGGGGGAGCCCCCTTTCGTTTGCCCGGCACTGCCGAGTGCCCGGCTTCATCGCAAAAATCTCCGGGAGGCTCCGAGCACGGCTCGGGGACGGCAGCAGCGGCGGAGTTATTATTAGTGCTCAGTTATTATAATAGATACGTGTGTGTGTGTGTATAAGTATATATAAATATGGTTTTCCACAAGGGGGGTAAAGGGAGAAGGGATGCGGATAACCGGCGCAGGGAAGAGCCCTTTTCGGAGCTCTTTTCCTGCCCTAAAGCCGGAGGTTTCTCCTCTCCGGCACCAGAAACGCGATCGCAGCCGAGTCCCCCCGGGCGCAGAAAGGAGCCCATTGTTCGGAAGGGAGAAATACATTTTTAGCGGTGATTGAAAGCTCCCCTCTCGTTTGAACTCTAGAAGAAAGTCCCTGGCAGGGAAGAGCATCCCCCCTCCCTCTGCCCCAACATCTGTTTGGAGCAATCCAGGCTCTAGGGCAGAGCCGGGCTCTGCCCCCTCCCAAAGTCATTAAAAAGATATTAGTTGAGCTGAGAAAAGTCCAGCGCAGCCCCCGATCCGGAGCAGGGGGGGGGGGGGGGGGAATCATTAAAAACGATTTGGGATTTGCCAGCGCTAATACCAGCCGAGGGGACATCGGGGGGGTCGGGTAGAAAAGTCCCCCGGAGCAGCCGCCCCGCCGTGCCCCTGCTGCTGCCCGGGGCCCTGGTACCCGGGCCCGGCGTGGCGCGGAGCCCCCGACCCCATCGCCCGCTCCGTGCGCCCCTCCGAGAGCCGGGGAGGGGGCAAGAAAGGGGGTGGAAGGAGGCAGCGAGAGCTGGGCTGGGAGCCCGGGCGGCTCAGGTGCTTTGGCCGCATCCCCCGCACCTCCGCCGGCTGCAAAATGCCCCGGTAGATGGAGGGAAGGGGGGCAAAGGGGGGATCATTGCACCCCTGCGGGTGCCGGGGGAGCCGGGGCAGGAGGGATCATTGCACCCCTGCGGCTGCCGCAGGAGCCAGGCGCCTCCGAAGTTGCTAAATGTGTCATTTATTAAAGCATTCAGGGGGCTTTTCTTTGGCGTTTGCTTGCAAACTCACAAAGGCCGAGCTGCTGTTTGGGGGTCTTTTCTGATGGAAAAAGGGCTCGGAGACCCCCGGCACAAAAGAAATCCTGGCAGTGCTTTCAATGGCCGGGACTCAATGAGGGGGACCCTGTGCGCAGCGGGCGGGGGCGAGGGGCCGCCCGGTGCTGCCTGAAAGGCAGGCCTGAATGTAATGGGGAGATCTGCGTTTATTTGTTGGGATCACATTTAATTAGCTTAGTACAACCCTTGAAAGACAAAGGGACCTCAATCTGGATCCAATCTGAAGCTCGTTTGGAGAGCGAGGGCTCCTGGAAAAGTCAAAAGAGAGAAAGGAGAAAGAAAGGGGAGGCTGGGAGAGAAAGGGGCTGGGGGCCCAGCCAGGTGACTGGCACGCGTGAAACAAGGGGGCCTTTTGGGCACAAGGCAGGGCTCAAAAGGGAGGGAGGAAAATAGCCTCTTCCTCAGGTTTTACCTACTTAAACCCCCTGAAGGGGCTGGAGCTGAAAAGCCTCAATAGGGGCTAAGGAGGCTGCAAAGCAAACAGCAGCGCTGGAGAGGAGGCTCCGGCCCCGCCGCGGCAGCAGTTGGCAGCACTCGGTTATGGGAATGCGCCCAAATGTTACCTGCGCCCAGCACGGCTCCCGCAGTGCCTGCGGGTTGTCCCGGGGGGGACACGATGGGGACAGGCGAGGGCCGGGGAGCCACAGCCCCCGGAGCCGTCCCTGCGGAGCTGGGTGGCAATGATGGGAGCACGGAGGGCAGTGGGGGACCCGGGAGGTCTCCCCAGGGGTGTGCCCCTCACGCCAGGCAGCCCCTTGTGTCCCCTGTCCTCTCCTGCTGGCACAGGGCACATATGGGTGGGTGGCATGGAGGAGGCACCGCCACCTCCAAAGGGACAAACGGGAGAGTGGCTGTCCCCAGGGGGCCACATCCACGGGATGGAGCCGATAGGACCCTTGTGCTCCTTTCAAACCACACTCTGACTTTGGTTCCCCTTCTTCTGGAGAGTGTGAGCAGTGGGGAGGGATCGGGGGGTACCCGAGCGGTGCCAGCCCATTGGAGGGTCCAGGCACAGGGGGTTCGGTTCTGTGAAGCTGTGACCCCCCGAGCGAGCTCTCCAGCACACAGCGCTGCCATCCCTCCGAGCCAGGCGGGCTGATTGCGCTGCTCGAAAAAGGAGCTTTAGGGCATTATTTGCCTCCATTTCACTCTGCGGGAGGCCGCGGAGCCGAGGAGCGATGCTGAGTGCTCTCCCCTCCGCTCTCACTTTCTTTCTTGTCTTTTTTTTCCCCCCTTTTTATTTTTTTAAGTAGTATTTCCAAGATTATTTTGGCGAGGGGGTCACGGCACACAAAAGCAAACAGGGAAAGGAAAAAAAAACACAACAAACATCCTCACGTTCCCGGCTGCATCTGACAGCTTCGTGCAGCTCAGGCGGCCTGCAAATGAAACATGATTATGGCAAATTGCGGCGGTAACTCCTCGCAGCCCCACGGTGCTGCGGCACGGCGAGCGGGACCGGCGGCGTGGGCGGCTGGCTGCCGGCCCCCCCAAAGCAGCCCTGGCATGGGAAGAGTGAAAACAGCCCCGAGAAGGCAGCTCTGTGCCAGGGCTGCCATCACCAAATGTGTTGGTAGGGGGTGAGGGAGGCATGGGGGGTCCCACCTGGGTGCTCCCCAGGGTTCCCAGCATGGATGTGGGGCTGGGCACAGACCCCACTCACTCGTCCTCATCCCCGTGGTCTCCACACGAGGGGCTGATGCTGAAGGTGCTCCCCATGGATGGAGGTTAAAGGGCACGGTGCAGGAGGAAGAGGGGGGTTTGGTGTGGAGAAGCAGGAAAATCGGCCCCTGTGGCAGGGCATTCACACCCCACTGCTGTGTCTCCTGCATCCCAAAACCATCTCACCCTTATCCCACCAGCACCACCTGCACCCCAGCGCTGCATCCCCCACAGCAGCCCCAGGGGAGCGGGCACACTTTCGGGGAACCCATGGCTCCCTCCCGCCCCTCCACACGCTCCCCACCAGGAGGAACCAGGCCGTTCCTGAAGCTCCAGGACTGCTGTACCCATGGCTGGTCCCAAACAGGACTGCAGGAGCAGTGACAGAACCAGGGGACAGGAGGGACAGGTGGGAGGGACAGGGGCTGTGTGTGGGTGCCCGGCCCAAGGCCTGCAGCGGGCGCCATTGCAGGCCTCAAGGCCTCCTGTGGCTCCTGGCCTTTGTCAGCCCGGTTCTCCACAAAACAAACAGCACAACCACGGCCCTGGCCTGCTTGGCGGCGGCCAAGTTTAATATTCCCCGGCGAATGGCCCCGACAAGGAGCCCCGCCGCTCGGTGCGGCTCCCCGGGCACGGCCACGGCTGAGTGACGGCTCGCACAAAGGGAAGGCACCGTCTAATCCCCCCGGGCCTGCGGCACCTGCACCCTGGCCCAGCCGGGATTAGAGGGGAGCGAGCCGGCCTCTGCAGAGATCAGAGGCTCCTTTAGAGCGGCCTTGAAATAGGATTTCCTCAAGTGATAAGGGGAAGGGTGGGAAGATGAGCTGGGGTCGCTGGTACCTGCCCCCTCCACCCCGTGATGCTCTTTTGGGGTTGCCTCCCTCGAGCCCCATGTCCCAGCCCCACAGAGATGTCCCAGGGGTGTTTTATTCCTCCCCGGCTACCTGCTCCATCCCTAAACCCCACCAAAGTGCTGTGGGATGGGATAGGGGCTCGTCCCCTGCCCCACTTGCTGCCCACGGTCCCTTTGTGTCTTTTCCAGCCCTGGCAGAGCAGAAAAACACCCCAAATGTGATGGGGAAGCACAGGGAGCAGCTCACCCCCACTGAGCTGAGCTGCCTGCGTGTCTGAGCAGCCTCTGCCACATCTAGGAAAAAACTTCTGCGACAGCCACGGTGCCAAGTGAAGGCCAAAGAGCTCCTTACAGAGAATAAAACACCCGTGTGGTGCTCCACAGGATGCACCGACACCATTTCTGCACGAGGACTCTGTCAGCTCACAGTTCTGAGCCCCCCACACATGCTTCAGCAAAAGCACCAAAATTCCCCTGGAAAACGAGCCCAAATTCAGGAAACCTGTGTTCTCACAGGCAGGTGAGGCTGTGAACATCCACGTCGTGCCAAAAAGCCACGAGCTCTCCCCACCCACCTTACTGTAAATACAGCGATACTCGAAACGCCATGAAATATTTAGTGCTCAGGAAAAAAAAAAAAATAAAGTCCCATGCCTGCTCGTCTCTTTCAATGATCACTTTGGTTTAACTTGCAACGTCCGTAATGTAGTTTGTTCTGAAATCATACAAAATTAAAGAAAGTATTTTAGACCGTCTTGAAGCCTCCCCTCTGCTCCCAAAATAGCCTGCGCCCGTTAAGGCACCGAATATAGAGCGCGGGAGGGCGGTGGGGTGATCGTTAACCCAATGAGATGCTACGTACTGTGCTTTTTTAGGCTGCTGCTCGGAGATGCTTTGCAGAATTGCAATAAATGTCCATGTAGAAGGAATCTCTGCAGCTGGTGAGCACGGCAGGGGACGCGCCGAGAGAAACAGGGCCCCGAGTGCGGCTCCTGGAGGGGCCGAAGCCTCAGAAAGGGCATGCGGTAAGGGAAGGAGCACTGCCCGTAAAAGACAGGAAAAATTGGGAGCCAGTGAGCTAGGGTGGGTTCAAAAGGGGCTGGGGACCGCTGCTGGGCACTCACCTGGGGTCTCCTCCAGCTCTGGCTCCTGTCCCCAAATGCTACACTGGGATGCAGAGCGCTCCCTGGGCCTCCTCTCTGCAGCCTCCTCATCCCCAGGACCGACCTCCACCTGGAGGCAACACCTTGCTGTTCCCCACCCAAAAAAAAAAAAAAAAAAAAAGGGAATTAAGTCAGTCAGTGCTTAAACCCACTTTATTTTGAGGATTCAACCTGCCCAAAGCCGAGCAGAGACTTGGTTCCTCTCCTGGAGGCACCGCAGCAGCAAATACACCCAAAGCAGCAAGCCCAAGCAGGTACCTACAGACCCCAGAGAGAAGGCAAGGTGCCTGGGCAGCACCAGGGGGGGATTTACCTTGCCCCCAGCCCCCAGGACACCCCACAGGGCTGGAGGAGCCCAGCACAGGGCCCTTGGCTCTGCTGGAGGTGCCAGGACGCCCGCCAGCCCCTGTTCTTCAAGCAGCAGCCGCGTTCGTAGCAGCGGGGAAGTTTAATGGCTGCGGCCCCTCTGCCCCGAGCGGGCAGCAGTAATGGAAAACAAATTGCTGAACTTGGGAACATTTCAAGCACTTTAGCCTGCCAGGACACCAGACTGCTGATGAAAATCCAGCTTTGCAGGCACCATCTTAATGACAGGCCAAATTTCAAAGGCTTGCAAACTATTTCTTTTGCTGCCCCACCCCCTCAATAAAAGGTTGCATCAGAAAGAGATATTTCCATAATTTATAGTATGGGTATTTCACTGGGGAGACTCACTAATCTGTACTTACAGATACATTTAAGAAAATGCATCCTCCCACAATCCTGTGCCATTTACGACTATTGGCACAATCTGTAATACTCAGTCTTCAATTAAGGGACACCTTAGGGTTCATTATCACACAATTGCTCCCTGTGAACCATGCCAAATGCTGTTTTGGCACAGAGCTTGGAAGATGAATTAGAAGGAAGTCTTCTCGGTAATGCCCGCTCCCAATTCCCATCAGCAGCCTTTATGCCCTCCTCTAGCCATTTTTTCCCCCCTCTCCCCTCTTTCCAAGTGGCTTTTACTATCCCATCTTTCAATGTCTCTCTTTGATTCTCTGGAGGTATATTTAGAGATGCTACATCTCCTTTTCTTCCGGCTCTCAACATGCCTCCCACTCCCTGCTTTGCAGATGGGATCTTCTTTCCTCCCTCCCTTCCCCCGGCTGTAAACTCTCCGCTACAGCTGTCTGGGTAACAGCGGCAGAGCTATTTTAGGTGGTGGAGCACAAACCTCGCGTTTTCCAAGGCATGGCAGAGCCACCACCAGCTTTGGCCTGGTTACAGCCTGAAGTCACTGCAGTACGTGAGAGCAGCCGCGTCCCTCTGTGCCTCTCTGGCGAGCCCCGGCCAGCCCCAGGCACAAGGAACCAAAGCTGTGGAAGAGCAACAAGTTCAGGGTGTTGAATCCAGGGGCTGCCGCCTCCTTGACAAGCGATAAAACATTTATACAGCTACAGATCGAGTCTCCGTGCCCGCTTGTAGAAAACTTCCCTTTATTAAAATTGATCTTTCTGGCCCAGATGGCTGCAACTACAGCACCTGAGTGGGGAAACCCTGAATGTCGCGGTGCCAAAAGGCACTTTGACGTGAAAGGAATGGGGTTGCACCAGAATTAAGGCTCAAAGTTGATGTACGGGAGTCATCCCCAAGTCCTCACACGCGCCCCGGGCAGCAGGTCCGCGGCTGAGCCGTGCGGGCAGCGGGGAGCTCGGCACGCAGAGAGGGAGCAAACGGAGAGAAAGAGACGGGAAATACTTCACCCACAAGACACCTTGTGGAAATTTTATTATATAGAGTGTAAAATGCAACTGTCAGTCAAATAAAAAGAACACTTCTTTTTCTTTTTAAACACCATGCTCAACATTATCCAATTGCGTTTCTTTATAGTTAGACATTTCAAGCATAAGGAAAAATAAGGAAAGAACCCAAGAACAGTAACTTCAGTACATTTCAAAACGGAATGTCCCGCAGGGCAATTAAAAAGGCAAGAAAAAATAGCTTCAATTCCGTTTCTTCCTTTAAAAATACACTGTTATCTGTACAAGAAACACTACAGTAAACATTGGAAATCATATTATCCCTTTTATTAAATCAAAATTATTTAGCGCATACTGTGGTTAATACTAGATTCATTTATTTCTCTAGGTAATTTGACAAATATTAGATAAGAAAATATTTAAAAGAAATGAAAAAGCAAAAAACACCTTGGAATTAAAAAATAGTTACTACCTTTTATATGGTTTTATGTTCCACAGTGTTTGTTAAAAGGTACTAATAGCAGGTTCATTTTAATATTAAAAATAACAGTATTTATATTTCTGAGAGCATAGAGGAAGGTCTTTTTCTTTTTTTTTTTTTCTTTTTTTTTTAAACAAGCTTGGAGGTCTTAGATACATAAATGCAACTAGCAATGGAGACATGAAAAAATGTATTGCTAAAAAATTAACACGTTTTTATATTACCCCTTTAGACTCTAGAAATTATACAAACCCTACAAAATGCCCCCCCGCCCATAACTTGTCCGACAGTAAAACAGTAACTGTCTCAATACAGAATTCACATAATTAATTACAATACATATCATAGTTCAGTTTTTTAAAAAATGCAATAAAATCAAAAGACAGCCAAGATACAAGAAATTAGAAGTAAAACATTTAATGAATTTACATATTTAAGAATATTTAAATACTGTTTAAATTTTTTTTTCTTTTTAGGATTTGTTACATACCACCTAAGACTTCCAAGCCACTCTTTCTGTTGCAACAGAAAAGATCGAAAATTAAAAGGAAAAAAAAAAAAAACACACAAAAAAAACACATGTTGAAATGTCACAGCTCTGGGGTGCGTTTTGGTGCCTGCAAATTCTCTGGCTTCTCTCCAAAAAGAATCCCGGAGGTTGGTTGTTTTTTTTTTTTTTTTTTGCTGTTTTCTTTTTTACAAATTTAGAAACAAAATTACCAGCATGTCCATAAGTTTAGTACATTACTAATTGTTCCTGATTCTTAGAAAAGTTCAGTATAGATTATCCTACAACTAGTGTTTCACAAACAAACAGAAAAGTCTTCATCAAAAATGTTGCAAATCTAGAAACCTCTGTTACAAAAAGGTTTTCTTCCACAATGATTCCAAGAAAAAAAAATTGCCACGAGGACCTTGTTCTACTGCTCCTAGAGAGAGAGAGGGGAAATAAAGGAAAAGTTACTCGGCGGCGGCAAATTCTTAAAGCTGCCTAACCCTCCTCCCCCGACACGCACAGGTCTCTCCGGCCCCGATGCAGCAGAGCAGGCTTTAACCTCCACCCATGCTCCGAACCGCTATCGCGGAGATCTCTGCCCTAACGCCTGCTTTCCCTGAGCTCTCCTTCCAGGAGCTCGTGCCTTTTATTGAACAACATCTCCCTTCTCTAGAGGGTCGGTCTTTGCGAGAGCGATGAAGAGAACTCCCTTTTATCACCACTTCTGGGTCACACTTCACCGGCGCCGATGCTGCACCCGTCTTGCGCTGCTTGACCCCGGCGGCGCGGGGCTGAGGAGCCAGAGGGAAGGCACGACTCGGTGGGGAGAAGCGTCCGACCCCGCTAAGGTGCGTGTGGCTTGCTCGTACTTTTAGCCCAACGCGAAGACGCTCACTCTGCAAACCCGGCACGCAGGAAAGCCCTGAACGCACGATCAGGATAAATCCCACAAAGCTCTCCAGTGCTCTGAGGGACAGGTGAGGCAATGTTTTTCTTGGCAGCTGGTTAATCCAAATTGTTTTTCCCAACAGTTTTCCCCTCCTTTACAGGGCAGGGTACTCCCCAGGCAAACGCACTGCTCCTACCCTAGCACAAAGCTTGCAAGAGAAAAGGCAAAGTCTGCACGACGTAACAGTGCCAGGCTGCCTCACCTGCCTGGATCCATCTTTCACTTTACCTAAATTCCCCAAAGCCACAAAACAGCTTGGGGATTATGAGAAAAACCCCTAGGAAAACAAATAAACAACCCCTTGGTTATTCCCCAAAAAACCACCCCGTACAGGCAAATAAGATTCTGGTGTTGAGATAAAACAAGGGTAGCAATGAGCGATTTTTCAGTTCCTCAGCCACAAAATACCTCCTTGCTTTGCCACAGGACCCCAACACCCCCAGCTCCCCAAGGGAAACAGCAGTGGGGTGCAGGGAACGCGAATACAGACCTGGCTGTGGGCCTGAGCCTGCCCTAGTGTCTGCCCGTAGTAGGCAGCCTGCTGTCTGTAATACTCTGCCCAAGCCATCGTGTAGTCCGGCTGGGAACTTGCCTGAGAAGCAGCGCTGGCAGCATGACCTGGAGGGAGAAAAGAAGGGAGAGATGAGCAACTCGGCAAGCTCAGGGTTAGGGTCTCCTCTCGCAAAGCTCAAAGAACAGCCAGCCCCCTTCTGACAGCTGCACACCCCTGAAAGAGCAACGCCGGTAGCTGCTGTTTGGATGCGACAGGACAGGCTTTACGCTGGCTGGCGGGTGACAAGCCGAGAGCAGGCAGAAAGCACTAAAAAACCCTTCCCACAGCTGCTGGGACAGTCAGACGGCCTGCATCCTTGGCCCGAAGGCTCCAGCAGCAAGGTGTCAAATGCAAATCCAGAAGCCGGAGCCACGCGCCTCGTAACGGAGCAGAGAAAGGCAGGCTCGTGTTTTTCCACGCACCTCCTGCCTCCTGACAACCCACCTTCACTTTTTTGGGTTTCGTGAGCATCAGTTCTCAGCGTGAGCTAATTTTCCCCCAGGCAAGCCAAGTGCCAGCGTGGACACGGGGTCTACTGAGGGCCGCAGCTCAGCAGGAGCACCCAGCAGCAGGCAACACGACAGAGAGCTTCCAGCGGGAGAACTACATGCACCATCACCAGCAGGAGGGACCAAAGGGGATTTGCAGGGGACTGGAAGCTAGTCACGGCAGGGGACGGAGACGCAAGTCATCGAATTAGTTAACTCTGTTGCACTCATCTCCAGCAACCCTGTTTCACTCACTCTGTTTTTTGTAATACTCCTCCCATGCCTTGCTGTAATCGGGATGGCTGTTCTGCTGCTGGCTCTGTTGGCCTGTGCAAAGATGACAATAAGGGGCACGTCAATAGGGAACAGGTGACAGTTTCCAGCCTGTGACATCTGCCTTTCCTCTAGACAGGCCCTGGCTCTACCTGAGCTGCCCGGACTCCACGCTTCAGCTTCCACATTTGCGCAGTGTCGGGCACCCTCAGTTCAGGGAAAGCCAAGGAAAAGCTCCAGTTCCTGATTTCATCTCACCTGTGCGTTGCTAAAGCGCCTTAAGCCTAATTCCAACCATCTCGGACTTGCTCAGGCCAAAGCACACTGACCGGGAGCTGCTGGGTTTGCACATCGACCACCCGAGGCTCTAAGCCCACTCCCATCTAGCACAGGTTCAAACAATGAGATCCTGGCCCCTCAACCTCCAGCCACTGAGGAAATGGCCACATTTTGAGTCATCTCACTTGTTTTTGGGGAGTCTGGATCCTTTTCCCATGCTCCTGAAGGTGGAGTATGTCCTGGGTAGCCCAGGTGGGCAATGCCCATCCGTACAACAAGGCCAGTGCTCGGTGAGCCTGCAGCACGCTGCCTGCCCCAGCACAGAGCTCTGCGGTAACCACACGGCTCCTGGCTGCAGTCCTGCAGGAGCAGAGGGGCCACGAACTCTGCACAAAGCCCCGGCAGTGCTGAGGGAGCTGCCTCAAATAACACCAGCACCCCTGAAACCCAGCACGAGCCGGGGCACTGCGCTGAGAGCTGCATGGACAGACCACGCAGACCCCAAAACCTTAGAGAAAGGGGGAAGATCGCCTCTTTCTGACACCGAGACGCCTTCAATCCAGCACGTCCCAGTGTCGAAGGGGAGCATCCAACCCGCTGGCTGCGAGGCAAAGGGCCCTGAGCCAGGCGTGCAGCAAGCAAAAATAAACCTGAACGGAAAACACGGCGATTAGAAAACTGCAGAGAAAGGCAAGTGCAAGCCACCAGGCGCAGGGATGGCAGCAAGGAGAGGGGAGAGACGTGGAGGGAGCTCTTCCAGCCCGGCCGAGCGCCCCCGCTGCATCCCCAGCGCCAAAGGAGGGCTTTGAAGTGGGGGGAAGGGGGAACACGACACTGCGAGCGTGGCGGGTGGAGGGAACAGGGCAGCAGTGTCCTGTCCGGGGGCATAAAAGCGGGTTAAAAGACTTGACCAACGCTACAAGTCAGGACCTTTGCTGGCAGAGGTCAAGGCTGCCTCAACTGTCCACCTGCTAATGCCGACAAAGGGCCTCCTTCAATGCCTTTTCTTCTGGGAGAATTACAGTCCGCGGCAGGCTGAAAGGACACGCAGCTAAATGCGCTTCACGGCCAAACGTTTCCCCGGCCAGTTAATTTATTTAAGATGGGGGGAAGTAATTAAAATCTAAATACATGTGTAGGGGGTGGGGGCCAGCCCCTCCTCCCACAAGGAGGGCACTCTTGGATCTGTCCTTCGGAGTCGGGGACGGCTCAGCCCGCGCTTTGATGGGCTACAGGAGCCACAAATGCAGGCTGCAGCGCTTGGTTTTCTACAGGCAGGGAGGGGACCCCTTCCCGAGGCTGTTTTCGGATTAAAACTTAAAGGGTAAAGCCAGGAATTTACCTAGTTTCTGGTAATAATCCTCCCGTGCCGTGGTGAGCTCCACCTGGCCAGCTGGGAGCTGCAGGAGAAGCAGTGAGGCCTGCTCAGAGCACTGCGTTCCCCTGCCTGTCCTCTCCTTATCGAGACTGCCTGGCTACAAACAGGAGCGTGGAGGATCCTAATAGGACACAGAACTACAGAACTGATCTTCTTCCATCAGGTTCAATGGCAGAAATAGAACGTCTGCCCCCAAAACACATCCTCGTGATACTAAACCCAGCACGGGGAAGGACGACTGAAGTCAGACGCTTGGGAGCCACCAAGAACCTGATAAACTCACCACAAAGTGCTTGCTGTTGGGATGCAAGCTGTAATATCACTAACTGGGGGAATCAGGGGGTCTGGGCTTCTATTAATTACCCAACTCCAAAGCCAGGGGATGTGAGCTTGAGACAAGGCTCTGTGTAAGAGAAGGGGAGATTTTTCTCCCAGTAGCAGGTGGGCAGGGTAAGAGAACATCTGAGGGAGGCAAGGAAGAGGGGAAGTTACTCAGCTGAGTTTCTAGACATCTCTCAAAGCAATTAGCAAAGCACATTTCATAAGCATTTATTCAAAGGTTTTAAATAAAGACAAAACCTACATTTTTGTAGGGCCTTCCCTGCCCTACTGACTGCTCTGCTTGTGCAGGAACAGGCCGATGCCCCAGTGCTCTTGGGATTGCACAGGAATGGATTTGAAAAATGTTTTTGCCTGTAAAACAAGCTAATGGGAAAATTCTACCCTTCAGGACTGCAATACTCCACTCCCGTACAAAAAAATCCTTTCAAGCCCACCACTGCATTTTGCTGCCCTACTGACTTTTTACATATCCCTAGAGCTCTGTGGAAAAATTACGACTTTTTTAGACTAGGATTTCCGGGGAGCAGAAGCCCCTCTCCCAAAGGCATTTTTCAGAGCTTAATGCCAAGTGCCTGGTCCCATGCAGGGTTTCTGTGTCCAACTGTTACACATTTTAGAAATGCACAAACGTTAAGAATGCAGTGTTGAAGACTTCCAGATTTCAGATATGCACAATTCCATCAACAATAAATGTGATCAGTGTCATAGGGAACCACAAAGACAATCGCTGGCGTTGCTCCCCCAACTCTTCCTCCACCTCAGGCACCTCAAAGAGTGGGAATTCAGACTGAAGTTAACCATCTACTTCAATGCTAAACCAGCCACAGCACCAAAAGGCACCTGTCTTTAAACCCTGTTAAAATTAAGCTTACCTCCTGACCCTTGTCCCCAGCTTTTTTTGGTGCTAGCTTTTGTTTTCACAGGAAAGATTCTTATTCCCTGAAAAACTGTGATAAAAAAACCCTCCATTGGGCATTACTGCCCATCACACGAGCTTTGAGATTAACAGACTACAAACCTGCTCTGTTTAGGACAAACCATTGCTGAGGTATTTGAAGACAGGACGATGCAGTTACCAACATCACTACCCTCAGTTATTCTGAAATGGGGAACTTCCTGTTTCAACCTGCTGAATTTTGACTGAATAGTTTGGGGAAAAAATGGACACTTTGAACCCTGAAGAATAACAGTGCCAGGAGCAGAAAGCCCAGCAGCAGAGATGATCTGGGCTCAGTTCCCGAACTCAAGACTAACAATATTTGTTATTTTCATTTGAAAGCTGGTTATCTGGCTGGTTACGTTCTGGGGATTTAGCAACGTGGAGGCCGAGCAGTTCTCATCAGCTCCCAAAAGGAGACAGAGAGGACACTGATACAGGCAGCGTGGATGAAGCAGGATAGCAGCCACACTTAACCTCTTCTCCATTTTCTGCATCTACTTCCCAGTCTTTCCATCAGACTGGGAGTTGGAGAAGAGTTCCTAAGGAGCATGTTGAAAAAAATAATCAGGAATTGGTAAGGTTAAGAGCACAGAGATGGGAGGGCTCGCCACCACGCATGGGGCGCCTGCTAGGGGGAAGTGGGGCTGGCAAGTGCTTGCTCAGAGAATCCCGGCAGGAGAAAGCCTAAGACAGATTGTATTTTTTTGTTAGGAACAGAGAGCAAGGACTAAGTTTCTACACAAAAAGAGCAACAATACGCTGTTAAGTGCACAAAAAACATGACTGTTTTTGATGGACTTAGCTTACTCTGAGCTCTCACACCACAGCACGCCTCCACATACCTCCTTTGCTCAGGAACTCATTTTGCTGTGGTCTTACACGTGAACCTAGGTTTAGAGGGCACCAAGTGGCAACTGCAAGTGGACATCAACCCTTCTCAAACCCAGGTCCTAAGCACTTACTTGGGACTTGCTGTCCAGGCTGCTGCCACGTCTGGTAGGTACTGCCCCAACCCTGTGTCATAAACGCCTGAGGACCACTGCAGAGGACAAAAAGGCATGCTGAAGACGACAGTAAAACTCTTAACAGGTCATATGCATGAAATTGGCTGGAGGAACAGAATTATTTGTAGTCTGCAACTGCTGAGCGAGCAGGTGAACAAGGGAACAAAAGGAAATGTTGTGTAGGTGTTACCAGCTAACCGTGTGGATGTTGGTCTGTTCATGAAGCCATGGAGAGGACACTTGGTACTGCACAGCACCCCAGTGTATGCAGCTCGAGCTTCTTTTTGCTCTCACTGCACTAGAAACTGGAGTTTTGGAGACACCAATACCTACCTTGTTTCTGATTTCATAGCTGAAATCCTTCCTGTAGTCAAGCTTAAAGGTTTCATCTCACTTGCTTCTGGATGCTCCCTTTTTAGGAGGCTCCACTCACATACCACCCGTTCGGGGCCCACCACGCTTCTCCCAGTGCTTTTACAGCTCCCAGCCATTCCCCACAACCCATCCGTGACGAGACGGAGAAGCTTACTTTTGATGAGGTGTAGCGGGTGCTTGACTGAACGGGCTTTGACCGAATCCTCCAGGTCCACCCATGCTGGTACCCTGTCACGGAATCCACAAATATTTAGTGCCAGCTCTAAGCAGAGGGTGAAGGTAGCTAGTAAGAGCAGTAAGAAAGGGGAGAAAACAGCCTGGAACGTGTTCCATTAAACCCCAGCACCTGAAAGAAGTGACTGATCCTCCAAGTATGCAGTTCTCAGGACTGTCAGCACACTGCAGGAGCTCAGCTTCAAAAACAGCTCTGGCCAGCCACAAAGGGGCTAACAGGACTATGGAACAGATGGAAGCTTTCCTCCGAATAGCTTGGATCCTAAGGTTGGTATGAAGCCACCTCCTCTCAAGTCATTCAGCCCAGAGGTTTTTTTTTTCAGTTCTGCTGTTCCCCAGTTCAGTATCCTCCCTACTTTCTTTTACCCAAGTCTCCCCCTCCAGCAGTACTCCAGCCTGGCATTATTAAGCTTCAATACCACAGCACTGCGTGAAGTGGAAGATAAAAGTCATCCTGGATTTACTGGAGCAAGGAGTTCAGTGTTACTTTCAGGGTGGAGATGCCAGGACTGTGCCATTTTCACCCAGTAACACTATGGTCTTCCCTTCAAAATCCCACTTATCCTTCTTATCCCTTGTTACAGTTGCTCTTCCCTCTCTTACAGCTGCCCAGTACGCTCAGTGTCAGTAAACAGTCCAATCCTCCTGGGACCACTGCAAAAATTAGTCCAACGGATGCTTGAGGACCAAAGTTCAACATAGCTGCTAACAAGCAAATGGTTTTGGAGCTAAATAACGTAAGCGTGTGCATCCTGTGCCATCCTGCAAGTCCAGGCCTACACGTACCTAAGAGTGAAAACAGCACTTCCGAAAGAGACAGACCGAGATCAGAGATGCAACTTACACCAACTTTCTCATCTATGAGATGTCTAGCGAGTTCAATTTGCTGGGGAACTCCTCTGATGGTGAATATTCGTACACCAGGGTCTGTGTTGGGAGGTGGGTTTCTCTGGAGCTCCACATGGGCTCCCGACTGTTGATTTATGCTCTTGATGTTCTCGCCACCTGAAGAAAAGGAAATCAAGACAATGGGTTTCACCATCTCCTTCCATAAAAGTATAACAACGCGAGGTTCTGGGAAAGAGGATATGGTTTCAGCTACCTTGTGTGCCTCAAGCAAGGCGGGCTGGGGCTGGCAGTAGTGTAAGCAGCCACAATACCTGAGCTCACGTCGCTCCTCCCTGCTAGCCCGTAAGCATGACCCAAAAATAAGTTATTGCAATGCTTTCTAGGGCACGGATGGTGCTGTTTTAAGAACATCTTCCTGCACGCACACAGGCTCCCAACAAGACTCAGTATGGCTGAGAGGCACCTTGCGACAAACCAGAGGGAAAAGCTGCACTGGGTGAATCCCCACCAGCCTGTGTTTCTGAGCAGCTGTTCACATTCCTCCAGAAGTCACCTGCAACCAAAACAGGCTTTCTTTTTCCAAGAAGCTTGTTTCCATTGCTAGACCTTTCATTCCACAAAGACAAAAAGCAACCAGCCTCACACCCCGTAGCTTAAAACCGAAGAAAAGCTATCAGTGTGCTGCTCAGTAGCTTATTCCCTGAGAAACCTCTGCTCACCGTGCTTCCTAGGCACAACGCAGCTCACAGCCCTCCACGGAGCAGGATTCCAAGCTGTCTGCCATGATCTCAGGGTTAGTTGTGCATGCAGCGACCATGCCCGGCAGGTTTGCCATCTGGATACACCAGAGCACCGGAGTGCTTCGAGCGGGATGCGGCAGGGCCAGCCAAAGAGATCTCATTTCCCCAAGACCTGCTAGGTCCCAGTCTCTTAATGAAATTTGCTTAACAAAAGCTTCAGCCGACATTACAATGGTTCAATTCTTCTTTTGGAAGCTCACACAACTTACAGACCAGCTCCAGTCGAGTGGAGACGTTAAAGGGTACGGGGAAGGAAGGGAGTTTACAGTTTTTAAATCACAAACCAAAATCAGCAGCCAGAAGGACACGAAGCGAGCAGGACGGAGAGCAAAGTAAAGCAACCAGAGATTTCTGTTCGGTTTTAATTAGAGCCTCCAAAACCCTCCTCAATTTTGCTCGCATTTCCATCTCTATACATCCAGCACAACTTCAAAACAAACCGTGGACGTCGCAGACACTTGTTCATTTCATTGTAATGGACTCGTGACCTTTTTAACATTTTAAAGCCTTTCTGGGGAAGGGAGGAGGAAAGCTTGCCAAAGGGCAATTAACTCTTTCTAAATGAATTTTAGAAGATGCATTTAACAAAAGGCAGTCGTGTCACACCCCTGGGCAGACAACTGGGATTGTATTGCATAGCCAAAATCAAAGCCACTGGTTTTCAGCCACTCATAGCAAAGCCGTAAGATGGAGCTGAAAGTCCAAGAAGTTTTATTTTATTCAGTGCTTTTATCAGACGCAGATTTGTATCAAGCCCTTGTTTCTACATATTAAGGTGAGATCTGAGTCAACAGCTGCTTCCCGTGCTTACTGAAAGCACAGGAGCCTTTCAGGCAACACACTGAAGGAGAGGGAGAACTTTTAGTGGGGACAGAAGCATGAGCACAGGCTGCTGCTTGCACAGCTGACTACTCTTCTCCTTCCAAAAGCGGACTGAATTTTGAAGCATTCTCACCAGACCGGAAGCAAGAATATAGATTTCAAATCATTTCTCCGCTTAGCATTCAGCACCAGGCTGGCAGTTGCTGGGCTCTTTCCACATCAGCACTGAAGGATCACGTCCCTTTATTTTCGGGGTTTGCTGAGAGGCTGCAAGCTCCTACCTGCAGTACCAGGACTCGGTGTCCTTTTCCTCCTCACCCTCTGGAGCCTGCTACGAAGCGCTCCCTCCCCTCCGAGCTTTCCTAACTCGGCCTCGAGCATGCAGATGAAGTGACACGGCCAAGAGGACGCCGCGCGGCGCCGGAAGGAGTTCACCTTCCCTCTGAATGAGGTGACCCGCTCGGCACATGGTGGCTGTCTGTAGCTGCATTCAGCAGCCCTCTCCATTCTTCTACCTGATGGGGGGCAGAAGCGATCCAAGAGTGGCCCCCCAGCTGGACGTGAAATCGTAAAGCAATTAATCAAACCTGCTAAAAGGCAGAGCTGACAAGAGCCAGGCCAGCCACGTTATCTGTCAATATTGCTGTATTTATCATGGAAATCCAGCGGGGGCCCAGAGAGGCTGCGGTTTGTTTCCAAGAACCACCAAACAGAGAAAGCGCTTGACATGTGTATGGTGCTCGTCTCCACCCTTCCTCTCGAGTCTTTCAGAGAAGAAAAGCTGCACCTACCCACCCTCTAGAGGAAAGAGCTACACACAGGATTTCCAGGGAGCCGAGAACTTGGTATCAGCTCCAAAGGGCTCCGACGCTGAAGCTAAGAAGCAGTACTCGTAAGAAGAGGGCCCTGGATCTTCTGTCGTACACGCTGCAGAGACTGAGCTGAGGCAAACTTCCTCGTCTCCGTCTCCTCCCTGCTTCTGGAGCGAGGACAGGGAGCTGGAAGTACAAAAGCAGTTACCTGGCCACACCTGATACCCTATACCTGGGGGCCCAAGAAATCCATTGCTCAGGTGCAAGCCTTGGATGCCAAGCTACACGTGCCCGGAGGGCTTGGCCAGGTTTCACACGGGGGGCTAACAGCCAAGCCCTGTATCACAGGGGCAAAAAGAAAAAACAAACAAACAAACCAAACAAAAACCACACGCCAAACATTAACAGCTAGAAACCGCTCAGAAACTAAAGGAGAAGCTGGGGGTTGAGAAAGGCTTTAAAGCTGGTGACTGGTTAAAAACATTAACCCCCAAATTAATATCCCCTCTCCCCTATAATGCCCCCAAGCAGGGGGAAACAAGAAGCAGCAGACGAGGGTGCCTTGCATCAACAGAGCGTGGTACATCCACCCCGTCCAGACCCCAGAAGGTAATGCTGCAGCCATCACTCACTTGACAAAAAAATGAATGCGGCAGCAGTCTAAGAGCATAGGCACCGTAAGAGCACCGATTGCGAGGTGGTATTACAAAGCTACGAGCATTCAAATCACCATACAACTAGTAATTAGTCACTCCAGAAAGCTTCTGATCTGGCTGGGTAAGAATCCCTGTTTTGTTGTTGTGGAAACAAAGGTAAAAAGCTACCCTTCACCCCCACGGCGAGCCTGTGCCAGGCCTCGCACTTGACTGCTAGGACATCTAACTCCACTACCTGCATTTATCTTTTCAGCACAGAGCTCTCTGTAGTCACAAATGCTCCACTTCAGTGCACTGCTGAACAACAAGTGACCTTTTCTGATCCTTTATTAAGGATGACTAATGGATACGGCAATAAAGTTTCATTATAATTTGATTTTTCCATACGCACAGCTCTCACTTGTGGGCTTAACATTTGCTTTGCTTCCTCTATGCCCAACTGGACCGTTCGCTGAGCTCAGGCACAATCGCTCTGCAATATCTGCGTAATGGGGAGAGCAGGTGGCTTTTCATACTGAGAAAGTTCCCAGGTTTGTGAACGGGTTTACAGCAAAGAAAAACATCTGAAACCGACTGCAGATGGACTCCTTACACACCCGTGTCCCATCACCTGTGTCCCTTGTTGTCCAGTTCAGGGTACCAGAGGGGGCAGACGTGAAAGGGAACAAGCAGAGGTGCAGCAGGGTTGCACAGCTGTGGAATGAGGGCACAACACCTTTCAGCACGAGCTCAGCCCTGCCCAACAGGACAGCAGGAAACTAAATGCCACTGGAACATGGCACAATGTCCTCCCATCTCTGCCTCCTTTACCGTCACGGCTAATCTGTTCCTATTCTACTCACCTCACCTCTGCTGACACTAAAAGCCAACCGTGATTACTTAAATGCTAGTTTAGGCGTATGTCATTCTTTCTAAAATAAGCAGATAGAAAACTGAAATACAGCCTCTTTGATATATCAGTGTATTAACTTGGAAGCATCGCAACAATTAAAAGCCATGGAGCTCTTCCTGGTTCTAATTCAAGTACTGCCATTACCTGGTGCTCTGCAACAATTTGAGACTGCTGCTGATGCTCTGTTTTTGTTAGTCTTGGAGGTGGGCTGGTTCTTGAGGGGAAGGCCAGGTGCCTTGTCCATGGCCTTAGCATGGAGAGATTCAACGGTTAAAGCAACAAAGGGGCCTCCATGGGAGCAAACATGCTCACCAGAGCAAGATGAGGTGCACGTGGGGCACCAGTCTGTTCTGTGACAGGCTCAGGCGTGAGCTGTGATACACACAAGTCCCTCTGCTTCACTTTCTTCATCAGATGCTTCAGGTATGTGGCTGGAAGCAGCTACGGTTACTGCCACGTTCAGAGACCTGCCATTTTATCACACGGCACTCACGGAAATTCATCACGACAAAATGACTGTTCTGCTGATAAACTGTCCTTTAAATGAGTTCTCTCTAAAAAGGATCCACAAACTGCCTTTTCTCAGCCAGCTGCTTGTTATAACAGCCTTACTTGACAGCTCTGCATGAAGAGCCTCTCTTACATATTGTGAACAAGGGCCTGGAGAGTACAATTACGAGCGAGAACACCACAAAGTAAACAACCACAAGTGCTTCTCGCTTATTCCTGCGCTGTGTTCACGGGCCACTAAATACCTGCAATTACAAAAAACTCCCAAACCCCACTGTCAGGCAGCAAGAAGGCGACCATCCAGAGACAGACAGACTGCAAGCTCTAACATGGACGTTCGCAGACCTACCTTTGCCTATAACAAGGCCACATTTATCAGCTGGCACCGTGTAGGTTATTTCTTGCATGCCCCCAGGTGTTCCAACGCTCCAGTCCCCACGGCCACGACCTCTTCCTCGGGCAACAGCCAAACTTCCAAAGCCATCTCGTTCCTTGGAAGGCAAAGAATTTGTATCAGTGTTTTTGTTTTTTTTTTTTAATTCGCTGGCCCCAACGCACATTAAAAACAAAATAAAGCAAGGTAAGTTAAACAGCATTACAATCAATGGCGCTGAATTAAGATATTCTTGGACTTCAGTTCCACATTCAAGATTTTGAAGTAATTTAAAGAAATGCCAGTAATGGAGGTTTGCAGCTGCCTTCCTGACTCAGGAAGATAAAAATATTTTGTAAATGCATTCCTATGTATCTGCTGAAATAAACCTTTAAACGCACATCAGCTTCTAAGGGACTTTTAGGTTGTGGTGGGGGCTTTCATTATAACAACGAATAGAACTTGGCACTGACTCATGCAGAAGTTACCTTCGAAACCCTTTCAAGTGTCATTCTTCAAAGAACTGCTGGAATTACTCAGCTGAAATGCACATTTTCCAGAACTGCTTTTAAGTTCAAAGACACTTAAAGGACATACCTATTTTGGATAACTGATTTCTCCAAAAGCAAAGGCCGTGAGCCCTCAGAGGCTACCACAGCAGGCCTCAAAACGTAAGTGGAGAATTACCAGAGTTCTTAGAGCACAGTAACTGCGTACACCAACGGTTGTTGCCTTCTCCTGCCTCCCACAGCCTCCAGACCTGAGGACTGGAGCCTGAAGAGGCGGCAGAGGAGGCTCATTCTGAGCACTGTTAATACTCTGCTACCCCAGGTGTTACTCGGCTCTTTTGAGCAGAAACTCCAGCCTCTGCCTCGTGCTAACGCTGGGCTCCATTCCACGGGGTCATCATTTTCAAATAACTTGAAAACAACTCAACGTGAGGGTAAAAATGGAACTACAATGAAGCCTCACGATGCTGCCTGGAAAAAAAAAAAATGAAAACTTCCCATAGCTCAACCAGCTCAGACCAAATTTAAAAACCAAACCAAACCAAAGCTGGCAGCTCTCTCCTGGGCAGCAGCATGCGTGGCCTACCAGAGGAAAAATGTAACGCTGCTATTCTTCAGATGGTAGGGTCCATCCACACAGCTGCATGCACAAATACTACATTCTCATATAAGCTCTTTCTGCCCAAGAGCCTCCAGAACCCACCTGTGCTGTGAGAATAAGCTCATTGATGATGTGTGCTGCATGTTGACACCTATCGGGAAGCCCCATGACCTGTGCGACTCTTTCAGGACTAATCCCATCATCTGTGAAGAGAAGTGACAAAGACTAAATTAAAAGGAGAAAATATCCACCCAACAAAGGCTTCCTTCCAGCACCACCACTGCTAGCAGCACATTCACAAAACACATCTAGCCCAAGAGCTCTCTCTTCCCTCCACCTCCAGCCACTCTTCCAGGTACTGAAAGGAGACAAAACCCAAACCCCACTGCAGAGGGGACAGCGTTTAAAAGGCAACACTTTCAAATGTCAAAAAGCCACGAAAGAGGTTGATATAATTTTAAGAGGACAAAGGCAGCTTTGATAGGTGATCAGACAGCCAAGGACCCAGAGAAAGTTACTTAGAATTAATCAACTCCTGATCCCCAAAGGCTTTAATGTCCTGAAGGAGAATTCTTTAACAGGAAATAAAAGTGGGTTTTGTTACTGTTATTTTGTTTTCCCATACAGTTACCAGTCAAGACGTTACTGTTGTGACATCTAATGTTTGCAAGTAAGATGTATAAAATCTTACTCTCTGAAAAACAAAGTGCGTGAGAAAGCAGTGTGTCATTTAAACAGGTTTCAGAAAGAGACAATGCACCTTGAAAGGAGGAAAGCCTAGCTGCTGGAACCTCAGAGCAGAATCACCGTGGCGATCCCAGAGTGGAACACTGGTAAGAAAGTAACAGCTCTCCGTCCTCACACAAACCTGGTTTAAATTGAATCCTAACTCCAGCATCATTCTGAATCTTTTTGATCATTTCTCCATTTCTTCCTATCACAATTCCAACAGCAAACCTGGGCACAGAGACCTGATGGGAAAGGCAAAGCAGTATGAAAGCTCAGAACTAGACCGAGTGACTCTGATTTTACAAGGAGATGCGCTTAACTACGAGGATGGGCCACGTTAAGCTGCTCCGGGCTACACAACCATATCCCTTAAGAAAAACAAACACGTGGCCACAAATTCCTTCCCCGCTAAATGAACTCTGCACTGCAAGAATGTGGCTTCAAAAGACAATTAGAGAAGCGCCATCTGGGAGTCCAGGAGAACTCCCCTTTGCAGCCAGACTCACTCTTCTGGCAACAGGACACAACGCTTTTCAAAAGCAGCTTACAGGTTACATGCGAAACTCGAGGACTTCCACCCACTACCCGTCCCACAGGGAGGTTAGCAGAGTACTCGTGAAGAAAACATACCTCTATGCTGCCTCCTCCCATTCTAGAACTGAAATCATTGCGTACGCCTCGGAAGTCTGCCTGATCTTTCTCTCGGATGATCTCCAGTACCATTTCCCTCGCTTGCTACATGGGGAAAGAAGTTACAGTTAGCTTAAATTTACTCTGCTTGCCATCTCAGCGTTGGGGCCTCAGTAGTGGCTAATTGACCGGTCGGGGAAGAGCTGTTTTGGTCAGACGTGGAAGATGTCAAAGTGTGCCGGGTGTGCAAGGCTGCAGCTCCTTGTGTGCAATCGCTTACTTCCCAAGGGAGGACCTTTAGCTTTTAAAATATAATCACTGATTTTTTTTCCCCCCAATTTTTTTTAAAATTAAATGAAGGGAAGGCCCTTTTCCTACTGGATATGGTTGAAATAACGGTATGGTAAAAGCTGTGGTAACACAGTACACGGCATATCCACCAAGAGGTAGGGAACACGTACCAAGAAGGCAGCTGGCCAGTAGTGAGCTTACTGACACTCAGAAAAGTTAAGCACAAGTCTACAGCAAGGCATTTTCTGAGACAAATGGATATTCTTCCTACCTATTGCAGCTCTCCAGGCCTTTCACAACCTTGCACGTAAGCCCAGCTAGTCAAAACGTGCCTTAGAAATAAGCAAGCAGTGCCACCATTAAAAAAAAAAGCCCACATGTGAAAACCTTTGAGCCTTTGTCTCAATAAAAAAATTGTCAATCTTTTGATGTTTTGCTTCTATTTGCAAGTTTGAGGGACACTGGCAAATCTGACCCCTTTCACATTTTTATTAATTTTCCATGTCCCCTTCCTAATTATTACATAAGGGGAAAACTCAAGACATTTCAGAGATGCCAAGACAGAAATAAGGGCATCAGATATTTGCTAGGGATTTGAGATGGTTGAGAACTTTGCACGTTGAAGCACACAGAGATTCCCCCAAAACCCAAGGCTCATCGAGCTTCTTAAGTGCTTTCTAAGCATGCTGAACTTTAAGTGCCTCTAAGATCTTCCAGCCTATGAAGCCTCCGTGATTGCTTGCCATAATTTATGGCATGGAAGATGTGACAACAGCAAATCTTGCAAGGTAGAAGAAGCCATCTGGAAAGCATCAGCACTCACAATACGATTTGGTTAAAAGTAGCAAGATTCCCATTCAAGTTTTTACATATCTGAACCTTTGTAATAAGCATAAGAACTTTGAAAATTATCATTTAAATCTAAAAGTCCAGTTACATTAAGTGGCTTGAAAAACGGCTCCCAAACATACCTGAGCAGCATCAACTGTTACAACAAGTTACGCTTAGGGAGAGCCTACGAAACAAAGCTATTTTTATTAGAGACAGGAATGCTAAGCTAGATTTAAATACTTAGCAAGGTATGAAAGGCACTTGCTGAGAAGTGGAACGTGCCACAGCTAAACTTTAATTCCAGAACTCCTATCATGCTGCCATCATCCGGCCAGCCTCTGGCTGATCACAGGTAGAACCCTGACACAAGGAGACCGAAGTACCAGTATTAAGCAAACCCCTTGGTTTCAGGAGTTGTGGTTATTTTCCTTTTTTTCTACTTTTAATTACCTGCGTCAATTGGCTGTCTGAAGTAGTTCTGTTGAAGGTTCACTTTGTCAAACGTCTGTGTGAGTTAGTCACTACGAACCCATTTGCTTAAGTACCAGGTACCTATGACTTCTGCTTCAGCCTGGAAACCTTTTCATAAACTTTGTCCAAACCATCTCAACTCTTCTCCTACCCACGTCTACTATCTATGTGGAGTAAGAGCTCCTAGGTTATACAGTGACCAAGCCAACACTTGCTAGTTCTTTGTTGTAACTGACTCTACTCACTCTTTAACCTTACAGAAGAAACAAAACCAGCATGGATGACACATTCACTATTTGATTTAACTCCGTTACATGTTCACAAATACGCTTATGTTTAAGCTTCTCATCAGTACTCTGGGGTAACTGCTTACTTTTATTACATACCTGTACTTTAAATGCATCTCCAGTAATACGGAGAGGTTTATCTGCTCCAGTAGGCAACGGGCCATCTTGGATCATAATCATTTTCACACCTGTTCGCTCCTGAAGAAAAAGCACAAAGCACTTTGCTAAGCAGAGTCCCTAAAACTAGGGACTCTGTTTTGGTTACTAAACGTTACGTAGGTCACGTTAGCAGCTTTGCAGAACACTGCCTTAGCTCTTCGTAAGTATCTATAGCATAAATTCATTAACAGTCCTAGAGTGCAAAAGATTGCCAGAAAGTGTGCTACTCCTGAAGATCTCAAATACCTGAATCTCTTGTAAAAGCAAAACCCCTCAATTTCACCTGTTTTTTTCAGCCATTTCCAAAATCTGCAGCTGTCTGCACATAAGTTACTATGTGATCAGCCTTAAAACTGCTGGATGACAGAGGCCTAACCAGGACATCCAAAAAACCTGCATTTTTGACCTAGGTGCTTTTCTTGTACAGGATCCCAGAATGCCTAGGAACATACATTTATATGTAACAAAACACTTAATTAGAAAGGGGTAGGATGAGAAAAAAAGACGACAAATGCCAGCTTCATCACAGATCTACAACAAAAGAGAAGCACAGCACTCTACAACAGCATGGCTGGCATTAAAAACTATTGCAGCAGCAGACCAGAGATAGCTTTTTTCTTAGCTACAGGGATCCCCTCCTCACCAGCGCACACCAAATGTTATCTAAAGCACACGAGTTTCTTTCAAAGTTCTGGCAAAACTCCACTACATGCGTAGCTGGGGCCAAACCGATTTCGTTTGTAACACAAGATTGGATTGGAGTCCAGCTTTCCGAAGGCAGAAGAGTAGTCCCTGCTGCGGAAGGTTAGAGCATTTAAGGCTCTCCGTTTCAGCACGCTCTTGTTGATCTAGAGAAGCTGCAGTAGGGAAGAGAGCCCTAAAGTAAATGCATCTTGCGCACCTGCAACTGTTTTATTGTTTCACCTCCTTTGCCGATGACTAGACCCACTTTGGATGCCGGGATCAAAATCTCCTGAATCGTACTGTTGCCATCAACATCGTTGTGAAAACCAGGTCCGTTCCGACAGCGATCTACAATCTGCCCCAGTAGCCGTTTTGCTTGTCTTGGAAAAGAATCGAGGGAAACAACCATTAGACAACATTGTTCCACGTGAGCAAGAGACCAGGAACCATTGGAACGTGAAGTGATCGGGGAGAGGAGGAGAAGTGAAAAGATGAAGGAAACCACAGTTAGCACTTTTTTTTTTAAACCCTTGGATGTCCAACGTCCCCTGTGGTGATTACTTCTAAGCAGCCTGACTTTTTGAAAGGGGAAGAGAGAAGGAAGAGCAGCAGCATGCTCTGACACCTTTGGAGGTTTAGGATAACAGCTGAGCTATTACATTTGGGGGGCACGTTTTGAGTGAAGATGCTCTACGTCCTGAATTCTTCAAAACTTTATTATATACGTTATATAAATTATATATAACATTTAATAAAACTCAAGCTCTGTTCTCCTTGGTCAAGCCAAAACAGACGCTGCTCCAAAACCATCGCGGCATGTTGGTTAACCTCTCTCTGATCACGGGCAAGTGCCTTGCTCTTCTCTGCCTGCTCTTAGCAGCAGCACCCGCACACTGTTCTAACACAGCCTCTGCCCCAAACAGCAGGCGCTGAAGCTACACCAGGAAGCAAGGCAAGGATACTGCAGCAGCAGCCAGGGCAAGACTGGGTTCTTCTACTCCTGGTGAGAAGAGACAGACACAAGGAAGCATTTTGGAGATTAAAGATACCTCTTCTAAAATCTTTAGCATGCCAGAAGTAGCTTGCAGGTCCTTCCCTTCATCTCGAGGACTATTATCAACACATCCCTTTTCTGCCCTTTTCCTACAACACTTCTCAAATAGGTGGCAGAAAGTCTCCAGTTCCCTGTTCAGCCTAAAGCAACATCTCCCCTCTCTCCACTTCGTATCAGGCACCCTGGGAGGACTGTCTTCTACCTGGGAACTTGAAGAAACAGTACACAACCATCCCTCGCAAGCAGGCGTTCACCTGGATCAGCTCAGGGCTGGTGATCTGAGGCTGCACAAAGATCAGAGCACTGCCCTCCCTCAACCTGCTCACAAAACAAGGCAAAAAGGTGGAATTTTTGGAAGCCCGCTTCAAATATTCTAAAAAGAGTCCGAAGAGGATTTATTTAATCCACCTCCGTTATAACAGAGACTACAACGTTCAACACATCACGAATATCAGAGGAGAAGGGGTCACTGGGGAATTAACTCTGTTAGTTTGCCATTGGATATAACTAACGAAAACTCTCCTCACACAAAACCACTCTAGTTACCCTAAGACTCTGAAGGGTTTCCTTACTTCATTTAATATTTCTTTGAGTAGTCTGAAAATACAGTTCAAACAACCAACTTGACAATAATTTCAGCACAGAAGCAAGTTAAATTTCACCAAACTCCACATACTCAACGCTTTGTTCTGCTTCAGAAATGGAGTATTCTCACTTTCCATTTTTTTGTTTTATTTTGCTTTTCTCTTTATTTTCTATTTAAAGACAGCCTTGGACATAACTACATTTAACTACATATTTCAGAACAACGAGGTCTTAACTATACCTCTCCCCCATTTTGCCCAGCTGCATTTCACCAGGCATTCCAGTGGTTTAATATTTTGCTCTTGTTCTGAAATATCTTTTTGCAAAGGGGGATAAAAGCACTTCAATATCACCAAGAGCACATCGCCTGCCCTGCAACACGAGCTTGCCAATTATATTTATTCTGGCTCACTGCTTGCAGCATTATGGTAGAGAAAGGAGATTTAAGTACCCTTAGATCTCTTAGGAATGGAAGAATGACGACTGTCTTCTCTTTAGAGAGACAGTCTTTGCGCCCGTGTATTTTCACTATCAAATGCAACTCAAAGATTTCCAGATGGATTTTAAAAAACCCACCTACCCAAAGGCTGGGGAGAGAAAGAGCAGCTCCATATGTTAAGTGTGTTCCTGTAAGCCTGAGGATCCTGGATCCAGTTCCAGCAGGAGGTCCTCAACTGGTTTGTGAGAGTCTCAAACTCAGCTCCTGGGAAGGGGGAGGGAGGAAACACTGTCCCTAAAGTTTCTATAGGCCTAAAGAGTAGAAACCCCTGCTGGCTGGCCACGTGTCTCTGCCATGCAGGGATCAGAATTCAAGACTTGGGTTCAGTCCTTTGCTTCTTGTTGGCAGCAGCGCAGAGGCAAGCACGCCCATGGGCCTCGTGCTGCTGTGCAACACCACCAACACCTCCAGGGTATTCTGGAGTGGCACCGACAGGCTTGGGAGGCCTCATGCAGACCTTCTTCAGCTGGAAGGACGTCAGCTCAACAGGAGGGAAGCCAAGGGGAGAAGAGAAGGGCCCTTCAACAGCTTAGCTCAGTATCCTGGAGAGCTGCAGTTAGAAAACTGCATCCTAGGTGCCCTAGGAGCAACCTTGCCCTGCGGAGGGGAATTCCATGGAAATTTCTGCAGAGGGTTCAAACTGCAACGGGGAAAAAAGCCTTTGAGGTGCAGTTTAAAGCATCAGACCAAGAGGCTCTATGCTCCAGAGACCCTCAAGTTTCTCTCGGCCAACAGCTGTTGGTGTGGCTAACCAAGTAGCACCACTGACAGAGCACAGCATTAGGGAGAAGAGAGAGAAGGAGGGAGGAGAAAAATGAAATCAGAACTCACTCAATGCTCTCTGGCGGGCCAGTGAGTACGCAGGGCCTCTCGGGCATCCCACCGCTGTCTGCAAAGGAAACAAGAGAACAACAGGGGTTGGATGCTTCCTGACTCAGCACCCAGACTGCCTTCAGTAGGCAGGCAGAAGAGTGATTACTTCTTACACAGGCTACAGAAAAAAAAAACCCACACCACATTAATATATGGGATTCGAAAATGGCAGCAGTTTTGGTTAACTATCAAGTACTAATGAAAATCCTCCCCTCTGCACACAGAATGTGGCAATGAATTCAAAGACATCCAGGGTCAACATATGTAAAATACTTGCCGGATGTCTGCGTTCTTTAAAAGCCTTCCCTGCCAATTAAAGGGAGGTTTCAATCCTAGATGACGTTCATCGACAGTTTCCTGCTCAGTACTTGTAGTACAGCCTTCACCAAAGCAAACAGGCTGCAGCACTAACAGGGCTAATGGCCTGGTCCTGTTTTTATAATGTAAGGTGAATTGTACAAAGATTTGCTGCCTTGCTCCTGAAATGTTTTCTGCCAGGAGCTGGAGCAGGCCAAACTATCAGAGACAAATTGCGCGAGCTGAGCAAAGTGGTACCACCAGGAGAAAAACCAAACAGCTGCAACTTCTGCCTTAAAAATAACACAGATCGTCCATTTGCACCGTACCCATGTGTTGGTTGAAGACAGTTCCTTAATCACTTCATCCCCCAAACCACCCGACAAGCTTGTTCTCTCTGCTCGTAGGGAGGACGGTCCCACAAGAGCCCTCCCACGCACGTGAGCCTTGCGTATCATTTGGTAACGGTGATAACGCGTTAGGACCGAGGCAAGGCATCTGAGACAGTGGACACAACATCCTTCAACACGAAAACCCGTTCACCCGGCACACAAAGAGGCTCTTACCTGGAGCAATTTGAATTTTGCAGCCAGACTCTGCCTGAATCCGTGAGATCTGCTCGCCTCCCCTGCCGATTACTGAAATGAGTTCAAGAAGCGTCAGAACATACCGGCTTTTCTGAGACACTGCAGATCACCTTCCCCCTTTTACTCCACTGCAGCTATCTATAAAGGAACAGTTTGACTCCAGGATTGCAGAAGAGGCATCCACAGCGTGAACAATTTAAAAAAAAAACAAACCAACCAAACAAAAAACCCATCATGCACTGGAACAAATAAACCAGTTATTTGGGGTCCTAAAAAAAGCCAACAACTTGTATTTCTTTAAAATTCGTATTTTACTACCTCTTTTCAAAAGATATGCTATTTCTGTGGTCTGCACTCACAACTGCTACGTCCCGAAATGCTTTATCAAACCTTGAGTGAAAACAAACACCCGTCTCCCTTAACGTTTAGGGGCAGCAAATAATTGCTTCGCAAAAAGACGCGCTGAGGACAGGCTGTGTGCCTAGCCCCGTTCATCTCCCGCACAGCCTGCAAAAGAGCCCATCTGTCGAGTCGAACAGGTACGCCTGGCTCGAGGTGCTCCCACAGGACAACCTCCCAGCTCAGATCCACCGCCTGCCCTATCTGTCTGAAGCAGGATTAGGTTTAAGACACGGCTGATACACCAGCCGAGCACGCCGGCTCCCTGCTCATCCCTTCCTCCCCACGTGTGGCACCGGGACCGATAAATCACGAAGGCTGCTGGGAGGACAGCCATCCTCCTCAGGAATTCCACAGCTACAGTTTTACGGTGGAGAGTCGGGAGAGAACTTGCCACACTAAGGGGCAATTAGCCTCATCTGTTATTTGCCTTTTCACTCTGTATCAAATGGGAAAAGATGCACAGGGATCTAGCAGGGGAAGAGCCAACGCAACCACTGCAGTCACAAAAGCAGAGGGCTGCCATGGCAAGGAAGAGTAATTTCTCTTCCTCCATCAAGAGGAAGAGAAATTAGGAAGCGAGCAGCACCAGGAACACACGTCTAGGAAAAAACCTCATCTGAGCGATGCACACCGGCTGTGCTTCCCCGCAGCAAGCGTAGGAAAGACTTAAAATTCTGTTTAGCTTGCCTTGAGCCAACCCTTACTTTAACATTTAAATCTTCTCTTCCTCCCTCAACTCCCACACTTTTGCATACTCAGAGGAAAATATTTCAATGAGGGGAAATAAATTAACTTCTGGCATATTTATGTGCTGCATCAGTTGGAATTTCAGGAGCAGAACCACCACAGCTCCCAGTAACCTGTACCGTACTGTCTTGTTCTTATTACTGGGCCACCAAGCTTCTCCATGCAGCATGCACCTGGATTTTAAATACAGATCATCTGGTCCCCATGAAGAGAACGCCAGACAAAGCTTATCCAAAGATAGCAAGCACAAAAACTTATGAGCATGTTTTATTCTGACAGAATAAATAGCATTCTTGCACAGAACAACCATACCGAAAGCATCCAAGGTACTTACTAAATCCAACCATTTTATCAGGCACTTTGAACTCTTCTGTTATTACAGCCCTGGGGAAAAAAAAAAAGGAAAAATCAGTCATTACAAAAAACAATTTGGAAGATGACCGTGCTCTGCTGTGGAAAACAGGCCCAGCACCAGGCACACACAGGTAAATACTACATCGCAGTCACAATCATTTCATTTAGAAGGGACCTCTTGGTCCTGCTCCACGCCCTGGCTGCAGAGAGAACGGACCTAATTCCTTCTACACTGGATAGATTTTCAGTCTACCATCCGTTGTTGTCAATGGAAGAACATCTTTAAGGATTTAACAGAGTAACAGCAAAGTTCCTTCAATATTCAGCCGAGACCTTTCAAGCCACAGCCCCTGCCTACTACTTCTGGATGTGCTCTTGCCAAGAGCTGCTAAGCAATGCCAATCCTGACATGAATGCCCCTTCTGATAGTTAGGTTTCTATTTTAATCTGCCCATCCTTATAATTAATTTCCTTAGAATTTACAAAATCTGGTTTTGATGATCCTTTGAAGTCGTATCTGCTGCTCTTTGGGCTTGTTCAGTGTCTGTGCCTCACAACACAGCACCCAAAGCCACTGCCTAAGACCTGGCCATAACGAAGCGGAGAAGAATTACCCTGTGGGTTTTCTGTTTGCCATTTCTGTCCTGTATAAAACACAAGACTGAGCAACGAATCTGCCAGCTCTCTGTGCTGGCATGAGCATTCTACACAATTTGTTCAGCAATCTCAGAGGCAAACACCTGCATAACGAGCTCAGCGCAGGTTTTGTGGCGAGGCGTATCAAAGCCTTCCCGTGATTTACTTCAGATCGGTTAGGGAAGGTAAAAAATACCCGCCAGACTTCGCCAGCTAACCTGCAGATAAAGTACCCTCTGGTGTCCCAAGGCTCACGAGCAAAACCAAACACTGCCATCCCTATCTGCCAGGGAACGGACCCCACCTGCTCCAGGAAGGCTCGGAATTCCAGCAGTTTTAATCTGGAACAAGCACAGCCTGTTGCCAAAACATCCCATCCTGCCTGATTTACAATCCACCCTGCGCTGGAACAGCTGCACAGAGAGCCTAACCAACCACCAAAACCCAAAAGAAACCAAGAACAAACAGATTGCTCTCTTGTTCTCCAGCTTTTGAGTAAATATTCCTCGTCCTTTCTGCCGAGGGCCCCAGCAATCAGCTGGTTATGATGGAAACGCACTGCTCCCAACCTGAAGGTGAATCCAGCTTTTCGAAATGCTCTCCCCTTCCTGCTCAGAACAAGACGGGCAGCTCCTTGAGAGCAGGATTAGAGAAAACCTGGGAATTTTACTTGTGTATGAGATGCTAAAATGGGCTGCGCAACAACCCGTGCTTGCTTTCGTCTCCCCAAACCATCTCTGACAATCAAAGGAGTCATCCCAGGTCATACGACATTAACAGAACTGGAAAGAAAGACAAAAGATCCACCTGCCTGTTTAATACTTTCAACTTCTGTAGAAATGCCGGAGCTTAACTCCCCCCCGCCTTGGGCAGGGGAAAGGAGAGGAGAGAATTTGTTGTTCTTGGTCCTGCAGATTTACAGGAATCAAATTCAAGTTTCACTTCAACTCTTCTTTCTCCGTAACAACAAATAGCCTCTAAAGGGTTAGCAGAAAACCCTTCCCGGAGAAAACCCAAGCTGAGAGTTTCTCCACATTCTCAACCTCTGACTTCCTAACACTACTACAGATGGTGGATCAATAAACAATTAGAACTGATCAATAAATAATAAAACATAACCCACTGCTTACCTTTGATGTACCAGGGCCCCTAACTGGTTACCTACTGTGGCAGAGAGAGAAAAAAGGAAAAGAAAAAAGAAAAATCAAAGCATTAGCACGGATAAACTAACTTCATCCCTATAGAAAAAGAGTTCTTACCATTTCATCAACAAGAAAGAAAAGCAAAACAGTAATTTAGGTTCAGTGGCTGAAATGAATGCGTTACGCGGTACAAAACAGGAGGGGATTTCTTGATCAACACACGCCACAACCCAGCGTCCAGCTGAACACAGGGGAGGGGATTGATCTGTGTCTCCCCATGCTGAGAGTCATGGGAGGAAATCCTGCCTGCCCAAATCCAAATCCCTCCAACTATCCGCCCTCCTTCCCATTTAAACCCAAAGTAGTTGGAAAAAAAAAGGGGGGGGAAGGGGGATGACACCGGCTGAAGGGAGAGAAAAGAGTTTTCAGGCAGCTTGGTACGTATGAAAAAAAAACAGCCAAAATCAAAGCAGGGCAGATTCAGAGCTTTAGTCTAGGCAAAAAGCATTACGGGTTGCTTGCACATACTTCTCTCTGTATCTCTTATCTGTGCTCCATGGAGCCCACTTACACGGAGACCTGTTAAAGGAATACAGCTGTTAAGTAACCTCGTGGCACCAAAACTCTGTATTTTTTTTCTTTAGAACACATTTTCCTGAACGCACACATTCCAGGCATATCTGCGATGTCAGCCGGTGGTCCGTGGCTGCTGAGCAGTTATCTCCCCAGCTGACAGCCCTCAGAGCTTTTTTTTTTTTCCCCGGCCCCCACAGATTAGATCTTTCTTCCCAACGTTAATGGGGGAAAATATCATTAGACCGCCTCGTGCCAAGCGGGAACACTGCCCTGCTGGGCTTCCTGCAGGACTGCGCCTGCAGCGAACCCGCTAAAACCCCGCCATGTGGTCCTAACAACCCGTTGAAGATTATATTGCAATGCCTGGAGGGCACGAGCGGAGAAACAAATGGGACCGGCCGACAACGTGCGAGCTGGGATAATCGAGGCGCCGTTCCCGACTACCTTGCAGCAACCCGGCGCCTTCTTTGACCTGAAACTAATCGGCAATCAGCTGTCAGCGTTCGGAGGCGGACGCCTACCGCGTGCTCAAAATCCGGTAGAAAGGTAAAGTTTGGGGCCAGACGCTTTGCCTCGAATAAAACAGGCCGAGAGAGTCAATACTGTGTTTCTGCGGGGTGTCGATGTCTCGATAATAGGTCGGGACCAAAATATTGGCAGCGCGGGTATTTTATTACCTCTCTCCAGTTCGGCGATAAGACAACCGCCGCGTTATTGACTCCGTCACATTTCTCTTTGCATGTTCTCACCCTGGATGTAGAAAGTTCTAATTCGATAACTGTCGATACCGCAGCCGAAAAAGGCGGGTGATGTAACGGGGAATATTCACCCTGGCTGATAAGCTACCGCTGCAGAATTGAGCAGATACGACTGGACACGTTCGGAATCTCACCATCTTGCCCCAAACAGCACTCGGAGTATTTTTTCCTATAGGCACCAAGTCTTGTTGCTGTAGTAGAGGATTGCCCTTGCCAGGACGAGGCCACTCATTACCCCAAGATGCCCGAAAGAGGGTTTTAACACTACGAGGCCGTATTTAAGCACCCGCTTAGCATGGCAATTCACTTCGACATTTCTCTTGGCTGTCTGTTACGCTGCAGCCGCTGCCCACGAATTACGAGACGGATACACATCCTATAATCAAACCCCGAAGTTCACTCAGGTAACAGAGGAGCCATCGTTTTATAACACGATGCTGCACTTGGGAAAGACAACGTGTACGGAGGAGGCTGCAGGAGCACCAGCAGTGGAAGCGGTCAGGCAGGTAGCGCCGTCGGCGTACGAACGCGCAGCCCCCAGCTCGCTCCGAGCACCGTAGGAACACGGCTGCTCACCACCCCAGCCAGGTATCACACCCTGACTTTATGCACTCATTGTACAAACCACTTAAAAACCAACTAAGCCACAGAAGCTCGTGCACAAGAGCATCCCCTCCACGTTGCACGGACGACCCCTCCAAGAGCCGAGAAGACGGAGACGACCGGGAGGGATCTGCCCCAAGTCAGATACAATTCCTCTCCCTTTGGGAGGAAAACTGAAAGCTGTAGCTCCTGGTCCCGACAACCTGCAGTTCAATTCCTTCTCTACCGTGCCCATTTTGCTCTGAAAGACACTGATGGAGAGGCGAGGTTGGGGCAGAAGACGCCTGCGGCAGCTGATGTTCTGCTCCACCATCTCCCTCCTCGCGCCAGGGAGGGGACTGAGCTCCGACAAGCCACGCACGTATTTCCCCCTTTTACATCTATTGAGTCCAATTTACCTGTAACTGCAGGCATTTTACTGCAAATCAGGAAAAACGCTGAATAAAATAAGCGCAATTTCCTGTTAATGGCACCCGCTGGTTGATAACTCTTTGCTCGTCTTTCGGCTTCACCTTTAACTGAATTCCACCTAACAGATACTCAAAACAAATGCAGATTTTCTTCCACCCCATAAAGCAGAGCCGTGCCTCCCACCAAATTCACGTGCATGATGGAAATACACAACCTCATCGAGAATATTTCCGTGCCTAGAAAAAAAACGGAGCAGCTCATCCCCTGGAAAGTGGTGGGAAAGGGCTTTATTTGATGCTTTCACACCGGAATTGGATCACCACCGATTTGAGAAAGCTGCAATGAAGATACTAATTACTCTAACTGTTGTTCATCATTAAATATTGGTGTGTTGATTTTTTTTTTTTAAATAAATGACCAAAACCTATTCTCCCACCTGCCCCTGCTGTGAATCTTTATAGGGATTATTTTTCCCATTAAATTTCCTTATTAAAAAATGATCTGTGAAGTTGCAGTTTCGAAGGAAGCTGCCATTCCGCATGGAACGCTGAAGCTTTTGCCTAAATAAACAAACTAATTAACTTGTGCCGGTAATTAGAGGGACCTTTCACGTGACAGGAGGCCAGGAGCTGTTGCTGGCCACGAGCAGGAGGATCTGTCCCGTAGGGTGTCCAAGTAGGATCCCATGAACTGGGATCTATCCTCAGCAGCAGCCCCCAGGAGAGGTGCCACCGGGGTCTCCCCACGGCTCGGAGCCGACCCCGTCTCCCACCACCTCCGACCTCGTTAGCAGCACGGGTAAACCCCATCTCCTCCCCGCTAATTGCACCATGACTACTTCCACTCTCTGGAAACAACCCTAAAGCGGCCAGGTCAAAGCACTCAGCCTCAAACCTCAGCTCCTACCGAAAGGCCAGCTCGCCAGCGCCAGTCCGAGCAGCTCAGTGATTTGGCTGAACGTCTCTTAAGGGAAATGCAAAAGGGACTCGCACGTCCTGGTCCCCAGCACTACGACAAGACTATTTTCCCTGGAAATGCTCTAAAAGCAGGTGAATTTGTCTGGACCAGCACGCTGTCATCCTGTCTTAAGGCCGCTTCCCAAGCTGCCATCCATCAGCCGTGCCAGCAGCTGTTTACAAAAACAGGCAGAATTAGATTTTCCCGGAAGACAGCCAGCTCTCCTGTCACCTGAAATACTTCCCTGTTCTCTGAATCCGTTTTTCCAGCAGCATTTGGAACGGAAGTAATTCTCTATCACGGGGGGAAGGCGGCGAGGACCGCACACGGCCACGCAGAGGTAAACAACCCCGACACTTACCACCGGACCCGCTTCCGAGCCATCCAGGGGAGCAGAACGCATCCGAATCCCTGCGCTGTAACATTTCTGGAGCACGATAAAGACAAATAATCGCTTCTTGATGACAGCATCCCCAAACCAGAGCCTACCAGAAGTAGGGAAGTGTGGGCAGGCACTCCTGACTCCCCTCGTTTGCAGCTAGAGGACTGAAGACCACCCCAGTAGGAAGTGTTTTCCTACTGTAAGTGTCCTTTTAAAAGGGACTGCCATCTTTCAGATGCCTACAGCCCAAGTGCTGCATTACAGGACTTTTAATGCCGTGGCAGCAAGAGCAGGTAGCCCAAGAGGAGTAAGGTGTGGATCATACCACCAATAGGTACAAAACAAGAAGCTCCCACTGCTCAGGGGCTCCTCTGCCAGGCTGCTCCTTCCCAGACACATTCAGAAATAAAACCCAAGGTGACCAAAGCTAAAAGAACAAATACTTCCCTCGCTCCTGCCCTGACAAGTCCGATTTCTCTGTGAGATCCCAATCCTTTAAAACACCACTTCCATTATTTCAGTTCTCCCCTAAGATCTCCCGGGTCAGATTGTGGGGCAGGCAGTGGGAACGGTTACACAACTTCCAGATGCACGCGAAGGGCAAACACACGACTTGGAGCTGCTTTGAACCGTGTTACAAACAAGGCTCAGCGCTGAACTACAGGGTGAGCAAGCACCTGTGGGCCTTTACATCCCCGGGACCCCAAATGAGACACTCGAGAGCCCAGCTCCTGTGGAAAGCTCTCCAGGAACAACCCTGGCATCGTCGATCGCAGCTGGAAGGCGCATTTATGGCCGGGACCGCAACGTATCGACATGGTTTGTGTCAACACAAACAAGGTCCAGCAAGTAAGAGTGCTCACGCGCCGAAGTACAAAGTCCAGCCTGCCTGCCACTGGGCATTACAGCCGTTTGATTTACTAAAAAATCCTCCGAGACACCTTGCTAAGGGGTCAGATTTCCCAAGCGCAGTCTGCTGAATCAATGAAACACGAGGTAGGGCTAATGTTATCAATAACGAGTTCCTGGAAGACGATTTTTATTCTTTTTCACGTTCCGCCACTCGTCTGAGCCACCCAGACAGCCCAGCGTGGTTCAGCCTTCTTCAAATTCACGCTAAATATTATTGACATCAATGACAAAACAGGACCTATTCACACCTCCTGGTGCAACAGCGTACCTGGAATGGAAGAAGCATCTAAAGATGACACCGTTTGAAATGGTGTCCATGATCAGACATTTATTTGAGCACTGCTCTAAGGAGAGCTGAAGCTGTCAACAGCTGGAAAGGAAGACGAGGCCAGAACACGTTTGCAAGCCGTGTCTTTGCAGTTGGCCTAGCCTAGCAATTAAAACCACACTAAACACATCCGCCTGGTCGCAAAAGAGCAGCGAGTTTCACGGTTCTTTGCTTGACAGCCGAGCACCTTCCCACACCGAAACCAGCAGGTAACAATAACGCGAGGCCTCCGGCTCCTCGCAAACGCCACGCTCCAGCTCGAGATCCGAGGGGCAGGGGCTGACACAAATCAACCCACTCCTTCCTAAAGCACCAACCCGAACAAGCAGCAGCCTCTCGCTCAGAGCCAACGGCAGAGAACAAAGTGGGTCGTGGCATGTGTTCAGACGGCGCTAACGCTGCCAGCCAGAGGCTCCCCGTGAAAGAACCGCCTCCCGCGCTCCAGCACGCTTTTCGGCACGGGCAGCAGACGGGCAGCATTTTCAGCCCTTGCCTCGTGCAGCTTTGTGTCAGACAGATAAAAATGTTTCCAAAATGAAGCGCTGGGAAAAAGCTTTACACGTCTCCTCGGTGCTCCTAAGTGTGTCCGCGGGAAGGGATCCACCCGCAGAGCTGGCGGGGTAAAACCACTAGACAGGGAAGACGTGGGCACATTTTGGGGGATAACCAGCCACAGGGAAGGGTGAACTCTATACAGCAGCACAAACGCTTCTCTTGTAACAGCACACATCAGATTTGTAAAAAAAAGAGATGTTTTCTTGTTCCCAAAGTCAAGAAACTACTTATTTTAAAACTTTAACAGTTCGTACAACTCTTTCCATTTGCCAGACTTACCCAGTAAATTATCCTTTGGTTGTGACCAGCATCAGTGCTTCAGAGATTTAAGAATTCTCAAAGAATAATGACGAGAAGAGTCACACCTAACACAGGAAGTTTCCTTCCAGCCCAAATCAGCTTACATCCGTACCATTCCTCCTTAAAATTCATGTACAAGGCAAAGCAATCACAACTCAACAGCCACTCATCTGCTGTGCTGTGACCGCTGCTGCCCATGGGAAGAAACACATAAAACAGTGCCCCGAGGCACCGCCTGCTCTCAGAAAACAAGGCTTGCCAGGGAAGGGCAGCTTCCCTGCGTACACCCGGTACTGTGCACGCGGGCTCCAGCAGCGTTCCAGCGAGCGCTCTCCCCAGATTGCCACGGAACGGGATTTAAACTGCAGAGTCGGATTGCTAAACCCCAAATTCACGAGCCTCAAATCAGGGACGCTAACGCCTAGCAGCCCCGCGCTACGCAAGACCAAACAGCGCAGGGAGCGGTGCCTAACGCTTCTCTGCACCAAAAGCAGCAGCGACTGCCGCCCTTCGAGCAGGCAGCTGCCTCCCGCACGCGTGTTTCAGAAGCCGCGCGCACGAGTTCGGCTCGCCGGAGCCTGCTTACCTCCGTCATCCAGGGGCCGCTTCTGCACTCCATAACCATAGACCGATGGGTCCACGAGTGTTGTAGAATTGTTCAAGTGAGGAATATCTCCAATTTTAGCAGCAATCTAGAAAAGCAGAGGATAAAAATACGGTTAGCACGTTTGCGGTTTCAGCCACCAGAGCTCATTCTTTCCTCCAAAGCCTTTCCCCCAGCGCGATCTTCTCCCGGCTCTTTTCCGTGGCGGTGGCTTTCTAAACCCTAAGAAAGCAGCGCTTTATTTGTACAGGAACCAGTCTTCCTCTTGCTTTCGCTAGTTGTTTAATTAAGATCACGTTCGCCCAGCTCCTCTTCCCGGCCACGAGCACGTATTTACCGCCTGCGATATTTTACTTGGATTTGTTCGTTCGGCTGCCGAGCTTCAGCCTAGCAAAGAGCCGAGCGAGCTCCCCAGCTCCGTCCTGGGGAAGCCACCGCCGCCGTGTAGGAGGACACGGGCTCCTGCTGTGTCTGCGCACACCCAGAGCCGCAGAAACGCAGACGTGGGCATCGGCCTGGGGAGGGCGAGGAATGTGAGGATACACGGCACAAGGACGGGGTCGGGAACTCCTCGCCGAGGGCCTTGCCGTAGGAAGAATAAGCCGCTGGGCAAAGGATCAGCCCAGAATTAGCTGCAGTTCCCTGCAGCAGGCAGTGCTCGAGCACGACTGTATCTGCCCGTGCCTCTGCTTCCAGCCCTCAGAGGAGCACCAGCCATCCCCGGGGGAGCCGGGACGCAAGGAGGACGCTGAAAGGAAAGAGGAGCCGCTCTGGCATCGCAAATAAAACAGGCGGGAGGCACACACCTGGCTCTCAATCAGGCTGAAAGCCGAGCTCGGCTCTAACGACACGTGGGACCCACCAGGCCGGACCGATGGGGCAGGAGCGAGCTGCCCCCTGCGCCCCCAGCCAGGTCTGGAAGCCGTACAGCTGCAGGACTTGGGGGTGCTCTGAGCTACTGCGGCCTCACCGCACCCTGGCACAGGTAAAGAGCTCTGCCAGAGCAAGCAAGCGCAGAATAAATAAGTGGCAGGAAAAAAATACACCTATTCTGTGTATTCTACAGCGTTTGCTTCCTTTCCCAGCAGAAAAAGTCACCAGACAGGAGTGTGTGCCCGGAGCCTGACGGCACCCTGCTACGGCTGAGGCTTCACCGGAGAAGCAGCGCGAGGAATAGATGGATAAAAGAGCCTTTTGCACAGACGTGCTTGAAAGGAAGGCAAGGGCACACACGAAATGTAACTAAAGGTGGTTCGGAAATTTCTGTTGTATTGCAAGAGAAAGGGAGCCGCGGTAACTCCGCTTGTTGACACCATCGAGTGCTGCAGAGGGACAAACAACTGCCCAGGCTGCGGAACCGCAGGGCAGGGAAAAAAACGCTGTTTGCAATAACCTCGGAAGATTGAGGGCACTGCTTTTAGCAAGGGAATGGAAAACATTCCCTTCAATGCCTCGCATGAAAAGGGCTCCAAGTTTTGACCATTTTCTCATTCTGCCCATTCCTTCCTGTCCCCTTTTAGAAAGGCAGCAACTTCGTCGGATGAGAAGTGCCAGCAGCCAGGGAATAAAATCTGCCCGCTTTTACCCACAGGATTTCGACTGGCTTTGGATGGACAACAGAAAAATACAGCACCGGGCCATTAACCCCCGGTTTGACTGTCCTAGACCCCAAAAAGGAAGAACTGCTGGGCCATAACCTGCTTTTAGTGCCCCATCCAGCACAGCTCTGACAACCAGCACGCCGCGTGTCAACACGTCCAGGAGCGAATAAGCTCTCCGGAAAATCATTCTGAAAAAAGATTTTAAGATGTATTTCGTAGCAGCCTGTTGACAGCTCTGACACCCTAACATCCAACCCAAACACGCCAAGGGGACTCGCGGTCAGCTGTAACACGCCCTGCCTTATTTTGGAGCATCTGATTTTCCAGTGCCCTTTGTGAGATCTTACCAGCGATTATTTACTCAAATAAACAAACTATAAGATGCGGAAGCGGCGAGCTGATAGTTTGGAACTGAAATCAGTCTCCGCATGCACGTGGGGTAGGAAAAAGCATTCAGAGGACAGCAGGAATCGGCCTAGAGCAGGAAGCCGGCGTCACGCACGAAGGTGTGAGCGAACAGAGCACCAGCACCAGGGCTCCCGGAGCAGGAGAGCTTTACAAATCCCTCCTCGTGCTCGGCACACCATTACCTCCCCAGCACACAAGCCTCAAAGCGGAGGACAAAATAAGAGAGTCGACGCAACGTTCACACCACCGGCTTTTGGGATGTTTTTCCCCTCCTTTATTGAAACTCGCAGCCTTATCTCCAAAGCCTCCCAGCTGCCGGGGGGTTACAGGCAGCCAACACGCCGCCTCCCTCCAGCAGGAAAAAAACCCTGCAAAATTAAGAGTTAAGCTCCCCCAGCAGCCGTAGCAGTTAAAATATAGATATATTTTTTAAACTTATGCTCGACTTACAACGGGAACCTCCGTTTCCACTACAGGTTCGGCAGGGAGATAAGCACAGGAGGTAGAGCAGAGCAAAAGCAAGCAGAGGCAGCCCTTATCTGACCAGATGACCTTGAGGGACGTACTGCTAGCCACAGCTTTTGTCCCTCTGCGTGTCAGGCTCTTTTTTTTTTTAAACCCAGCCCATCCATTTCACTGAGCTCTGAAACACAGAAAGCATCACCATCCCAGACCTGTTTCTGCACTGAATCCCCTCAGATTAAAGATCTCCAGCAAGCAATTCAGAGGCTCGACTATGAAAACTGCAATTGGAAAGCCAAGAAAAAACAAACCAGAGGTGCGTGAGGCGTACATGTTGTCCTAATACCTTACACTTCTGTCCTCCTAAACCTTCACCACCCTTTATAAACGGTGCAGTGCCCAAACACTTTTAGATTTGAAACTTCTCGGCCAGGCACAACGCCACTCGGGCACCAGCGTCGGCACAAGTCAGCTGGCAAAAGGGCCTCGCTTCCGGGAAAGGCCTCGCCCTGCCGTCCTGCAAAAAGAACAGCAACCAGGAAAAACACCCATTTGGGATAGTAGCAGGATATAAAACAGCAAGGCGCTGCCATCTCACCCTTCCAACACACAATTCCAGTGCCTCTGCCGCCCTTCCCACTCGGAACTCTCAGGTGCACGGCAGCCGTTCCTCCGCTCCGCAGGAAGCCGCAAAACCACCCCCAGCCCTTTAAGTAGCATCCCACAGGTGGTTTTCCTAAACACCAAGCTAATTGCTAAGTCCTAAAACTTTAAGGATGATCTGGAAAGCGCTTTTCTCTGTGCTCTTTTGGAGCAAGGCCCAAGGTCCCTCTGTCCCCATGGAAATTCGAAGTTGGAGCCTGACACCATTTTAAACACACAGCCCGTTGGATCCCGCGAGGTCTGAGGACGTTCGCTCCCTCTCAAGGTACCCAGGACACCCTGCTACACACAGGCTGCCCAGCTTCCTCTTCATATCGCTCTCGGAAAAGTCCTTTTTGATACACTTCAGGTATTTAAGAGTACACACACACACGCCAAGAAAAAAACAAATCCAGCCCAGTCCTTCGAGAGCAACACGAGTCATTTCCTCCGGCGGTGGCACAGATTTCTTACTCTCGTGTCAGCTCACGTCCCGGTGTCTTTGAGAGCAGTCGCAGTGATTGATCAGGAAAGTCTTCCCTGCCTGGAATTATTCAGCTATTAATAACTCAGCACAGGAAACCACAGCTCAAGGGTTGTGCAATGGCTCTCACGAGGGCTCAATTTAGCCCATTTCATTACCAATCTTACGTGCAAAATTAAACTTTGGGAGAGTTCGAATGTCAAGCCAGGGGTGCCAGGCCAACACACGAAGCAAGAACTGGGATTGCATTTTTCTTCTGCCCCCTCCCTGCTTAAAGCAGAAGCAATATTCAGAACAGGCCACAGGCCAGCAGCAAAAGCTGACCTCCGGGTACCAGATCAGGACGGGTCAGGCACGCTACAGCGTTAAACGTGGTCGGGGAAAGCTCTGCCACCGCCTCCAGAGAGGCGTGAGGTGCACCTGCCTCTGCATCCCACCAGGTTCTCACCAAGGCTCATCACAGACTGCCAGGGTGGCGAGGTGAACCTCTCCCCAGGGGGCACTTGCCAACAGTTCTTCTCATCCCACAAACACTAACAAAAAAAGAGCATTCAAGAGGCAGCGGACACCTCACTGCCCAAACACGTAGGCACTGGGCTCCCAGGACGCGTGCAGAGAGCAGTTCCCAACACTTGTTTCTAGCGTGTCTGACCCTCGGTTGGCAGCTCTGGGTATTTTGACCTATTTCAGCTCAGACCGATGTCGTGTGCTCAGGGAAACCCAATATACTCTAAGTATAATGAATTTAGGAACAGCAAAACTGGAATAAACGAGCAGGGCTAAGTTACAGCAGTATTTGACACTCCACCTCCTCCGTGTGTCAACGTGAGGCTCCTCAACCCACCCTACGGACACAACAGCGACCGCACAACACGTACTCTCATCGATTTTTGGATAGCCCTGCCTTTGCTGAACGGATGCATCCCACTTCACCTGTTGCTGATCAGACGAATGGTGCATGGTGCACTTCAAACACACTCACAGAAAGGTTTCGACACGCTCCAACCGACCAGCAAGGAACTGATCTCCTTGCACGTTGGTCATCGCAAGATTATTCAACGGCGAGCCCGCAATAATATTACCAGATACCCAGAGATGTTTGTGCTACGAGAGGCCTTCGGTTACAGATGACCAGGAGAAGACAAACACAGCTGCAACCCCTCTCAATTTAACTGCATGGAGCAGATAACCCCGGGCGAACAGCGGAGCTCCCAGACACCGCACGCCGTCAAGGCCACGGGGCTTTGTGAGCCACCGGGAAGCGACGCGTGGCCTCACCTGGGGGGCAGCTCGCCTGCAGCTCGCCTACTGCTGTATTCTAAGACAGAAATGAGCAGATGAAGAGCAAACTGGCTTGTGAGATCTCCTGGGAAGGCGCAGGGTGTTCCTGTAGAGCAGCCAGCGCCTCTGTACGTTTGCTGCAGACTGCGCAGAACAGGATTTGCTGCCACACTGATTCACCAGCGAGCCGCAAGTGATGGTACGCCACTCAAGTCCCATCAGAAGGTCCTAGGGTCTGCTTTAATTCCTTCAGAGTTTCCCGGCTAAATGACAAAAGTGAGCCTGGGAAACAGAAGGAGATTCTCCCTACCTGGCCTGTAACACTGGAAGGAATAACGTCAGTCTGCCGGTACCGGTGCTAGCAGGTAGCTGTGTGACACCTTGCTGCAGCACAGGGACTAAGTGCAGGTACTGTGCAACCTGTTTGGAGATGGAACCAACGCCTGCCGCAGCCACGGGGCAAGAAATGCGACGAAGGGCTGGGAAATACAAGCAGCAAGGACAGCAAGGACAGCAGCAGCCCCTTGCTTCTGAAGCCCCTTTCCCCAGAGCGCAGCGCAGGGGGGACACCAGACCCCACGTGCGAGGCTGGGACACCCCAACCCTTGCACAAGGGCGCTGATTAAATCGTGTCTCACCTCTCGGGAAGCTGCCATTTTACCACCGTGCAAACCCTCGGACTGCTTGGGACACCGCTCACCTCTCCCTGCAGGAGGAGAGGGGCCAGACCCCGCAGCGGGCCTGCTGGGGGTTAACCCGAAGGCACCTTACAGATAAAAACCTTCCGACGTCCCCTTCCTCTGCCCTGGGGAGGGCAGAGGCGGGGGGCTGAAGGACTGGGGCACGGCGGGGGGGAGGACGCGGTGCCACGGTGAGGGGCCTGGTGTCACCCAGGGGGGCCGGTACCACGCTGAGGGGCCCGGTGCCACGCTGAGGGGCCCGGTGCCACCCCTGGGTGCCCTCAGCCGGCTTCGGGTACCCCCCAGCCGGCCCTTCCCCGAGCCCCGGGGGCGCCCCCGGCCCGGCCTTTACCTGCCGGACCCGGTGCAGGGCATCGGCGAACCCCTCGGCCTTGATCCCCACGGGCGCCGCGCTCTGCCCCTGCGCCAGCTCCGCCATGACCCGCGCCCCTCCGCTGCTGCCGCCTCCTCCTCCGCCTCCTCCTCCTCCTCCGCCGCCGCCGCCGCGCCGTCCCGCCCGGGGACCCGCACCCGGAAAGGGAAAGAGCCCCCCGCTTCCGGCGGAAGTGGGGCGGGAACCGGGGCGGGAGAGGGGCGGGGAACCGGGGATCGGGGGGCGGAGGGGAGGGGGGGGTAGGAGGGGAGCGGGGGGTGGCACCGGGGCATGGCATCGCACGGTCCCGGTCCCGGTCCCGGTCTCGGTTCCGGTGCCGGTCCCGGTGCCGGTCCCGGTGCCGGTTGTAGGCACGGTGTGGGTGCCCGCCCGCCCGTTCCCACGCGTGACACGAGGAGCGGGGCCGTGTCCCGGTGTCCCCGGGCTCTGCAGCGGGCCGGGGGTGGCGCAAGGAGCAGTCAGCGGCCCCCTCGGGGACACGGAGCCACAGAGCCCACACAGTGCAACGGAGCCACCACAAACACACAGAGCCCCCACAGAGCCCCTACAGTCCCACAGACCCCTCATAACCACAGAGCCCCCCATAGAAACACAGAGCCCCCCACAGAGCCACCCACTCACCCCCAAACCCCAAAAGACCCACGGAGCCACCCACCCATCCACAAGCCCCCCACAGAGCAACAGAGCCCCCACAGATTCCCCCACAGACTCACAGAGTTCCCCACAGAGCCCCCACATAGCCACCCACCCACCCACCCACAGAATCCCCCAGAGAGCCCCCACAAACCCACAGAGCACCCACAGAGTCCCCCAAAGAGAACCCACAGAGCCCCCGCAGTATGGGCTGGGCTGGGGGCAGCTCACAGATCACCCACCAGCTAGGGCACGATGTCTCCCCCCGTGCAGGCCACCCAAAGCCCTGTCCTTGGGGGTTTCCAGGAATGGGGTACCCACAGCCAACCCAGCACCCCATGCCACAGCCCCGCCACCCTCACCGCACACAACTCCTTCCTCGTGCCACCTCAACCAGCCCTTGGGTATCTTAAAGCCATCCCCCTTGTCCTGTCACTGCATCCCCTGACCAGGAGACCCTCCCCAGCTTTCCTGCAGCCCCCTGTAGGCACTGGAAGGCCACCATGAGGTCTCCCTGGAGCCTTCTCCAGGCTGAACACCCCCAGCCCCCTCAGCTGTCTTCACACACATGCCCCAGCCTCTGAGCATCCTCGTGGCCTCTGGACCCGCTCCAACATCTCCACTGCTGCAGGCCGCAGAGCTGAACGCAGTGCTGCAGACACGGCCAGCTAATCCCAGGGCTGGTTTCCCAAAGCTGCCAGGCCAGAGCTTTAAACTCAAGATTCAAACTATGACCCAAATGACGCAAGTGCTGTGTTTCTCCTCGGCTGGATTTTGCTCTTGCTAGCACTGTGCTCATTGCCTGCACCAGCAAGGAGAAATCACTGGGGCTGACGAAACCACCCAGTGCCCCTCCAAGTTGGTACTCACACGAGTACCAACATTTCCTCTTCTTGGATCATTGCAGGTCTTATTCTTAAACAAATGACTTTATTTTGGGAAGAGGATCATGGTTTGATAAGGGGCAGATTTAAAACAACCAGATGTGTGTGTCTGCATCACCTCAGCGTCACCAACACTTGTCCCCAATGCCATGCAAGGGGCAGAGCTGGGGAGCGTGGGGCAGGCATAGAGGCCAAGGCCAGGTAGAAAATGCAATGTCATTTTCCCAGGGAAATTCCCAGGGAGCAGAGCATCAGCTCCAAGGATCATCCAAGACACAAGCCCAGCTTCCCCCAGCTTTGGACACCATTCAGGACCAGCTTCCAGCCCACCGCTGTCCCACTAGGACCAGGCACCGGTCTGCTCTTCTGGGCTACTACTCTGCATCATGGGGGCCTGCTCCGTAGGAAAACCACTCCAAAGCTGGCTGTCCAGCTCAGGACTTGCTCTGGGAGCTAGGTTTTAGCAGTGCCAGCACCCAGCAAGGGGTATGGGTGTCTCCTGGGGCTGATTTGGCTTACCCTGGCTGTTGGAGTGCCAGGAGGGTGCAGCCGAGCCCCTGTGCTGGATGGGGCCGCAGAAGGGAGTAAGATGGAGCCAGGTGAGGTGGTAAGAAGACATCAGACAGCCATTGAAAAGGAGGAAATTACAGGCCTTAAACACTCCCAGAAACAAATTTTTGATGTAAATCTTCCTTTAGAGAAAAAAAAAAAAAAAAAAAAAAAAAAACAAGAAGAAGAAAAGGGAAAGTGGTTTGGTGTCGCGTGTGGGAGGCGGAGGGGGGTGATGGGGTGGGGGATTTCAAGTGATACAAGGCGCATAATTCAGGCTTCTTGGATTGCAAAAGCTCCTCTTACCTAAAGGGCCTGCTGCCTTTATTTTTATCCAAATGGCTCAATTACTGCAAAGCCCCACAGAGAAAATTATGGATGTTTGCCTCTATTTTTCTCCCCTTGTCTCGACAACTGTAGATATTTTGTTTTCCTTCTTTCCATCTCTCTCTTTTTTCTTTTTTTTTTTTTCTTTCTTTTGGTGCTGGTGGGTGCGGGGGTGGGGTGTGGCCAGGGACCGGGATGGGGGCTGGATGCGGGGGACGCGGGGCGAGGGACGGGGTGCTGAGCATGGTGGCCCTGCCACCGTCACCCAACTTGTTCCTCTCCCCGTCTCCCACCCGTCACCTCGCACCTCTTGCTCCTCGTGTCCCCCTCATTCTCTCCCTCGCTCTCGCCCCATTTCCCACCCTTCTCCTTTCCTCCAGCCCTTTCCCCCTTCCTTCTCCCCCCACCTCTCCCTCCTCTCCTTCCCCCGACACCCCCTCCCTGTGCCTCTCAAAGCCACCATAATAGCAGCTTGTTTGGCACTTCACTTGGTCTCAATGAGAAAATTCCCCCCTCTCCCTCTTTTTGCCTTCGTTATTTCCAAACCCTGCAATAGCTCCTTTGCTCAGGGCTGCGGGAAGTGCCCATTTTTCAACATTTTTCTTTGGCTTATGTTTGTCATCCTCTGAATTACCGCACCGGGGAGTCCAGTCAGCCCGACACCGGGCCCTGCTATTCACGCCTCTCCTGCTCCTTGAGATCATGTAGGGAGAAATTAGTTATTTATTTCGAGCACCACTGCAGTGCACTTCCCGGCAGAAGTGTTTGTTTGGATCCCCGCAGGACCAGGAGGCTCCGCAGGGACTGATGGCTCCAGCCGGAGCAGTGGCCAGGGCAGGGCAGGGTCCGTGCCCCCCTGGTCAAATGGGGATGGAGAGGGTCCCCCCCATGCTGAGCTCCTTCCCTGAGGCTCCTCCTGGAGTAGATGCTCCCAGTGGGTCCTGCGAGTTTCCAGGCCCCCTTGTCCCATGAGGACATCTTATTGTCGTGGTGTTTTTCCCCGGGTTGTGACAGGTCCCAGGAGCGCACACAGCTGGAGGAGCATCGCACCCCAAGAGGGAATGACCACAGCAACCCACAGGACTCCGCTGGGTGCTGAAAGGCCAGGCAGGTTTGGTTGTTGGAGGAAAAACCTTGCTCCAGCACAGCCCGTGGTTGCTGGACCCAGTGCCTGCCTGGCTTGTTGGGTGCAGACCTGATCTGGGTGCACAGAAAAGGATGCACCAAGGGCACCGCCTCATGTCACCATAAAGTTATGCTAACCCACCATAATAAATCCACCAAAAGAAAGATTTTTTCCTGCTGTGGCAAGGCCTGGAGGCAGCAAGTCCCACCCCAGCATGTGGGGTTTGCATGTGTGGGTTTGCAGACACCTGGGCTGCAGGGGTGGCACCGCCACCGGCCGCAGTGCCATCAGGACAAGGACCTGGCCAAGCCCAGGATCTGCAGCTTTAAAGAACGACGAGAAGCAGCGGGAGAACGAAAACGCCAAATTGGCCCAGTAGGTAGACCTGCTATTTAAGTGCAGTGGAGAAGTGAGCACGAGGAATTACAGGAGAAATGATAGTGCCCTGACAGCTGCCATTTCCCACCGCCAGCCTCCCCTAATGGAGTCCTAATGTAGTGGTGGGCTCCTCGCTGACAGCCCGGCCCCAGCCAGGGCTTGTCTTTGTGCTGGTGACAGATGGGACAGTCCGGCAACAAACCTGTAATCCTCTGATTTCTGCCGCCTCCGCTTAACCCCTTCTTCCCCCGACACCCGCTTGCTGCCCAGGTGTGCGGCTGATGGGGACCCCACCACCACCCTGCTGCAGGGTGCCAGGTCCCTGCATCCCAGAGGACACAAATCAAGGATTTGAGGAGAGGGTGGAAGCCTGCGGGTCCCTCCCCATTGTTTGGTGGCTGCTGGCATGGCTCAGCTTGGGTACCAAAGCAAGGCAGAGCCGACTGTGATGTGGCTCCCTGTGGGGAAGGCAAGAAGGCAGAGCCCGTTCTGGCCGGGTTCCCCATCCTGGCTGGGTTCCCCGTGCTGCTGTGCCCGTGTGACATTTAAGCGTGCAGGTGAGCCGGGGCAGGTGTGCTCTGCAGCTCTGCGCCCCCCGGGACTCCGGGCTGCCTGCCCAGCGCGGTGGCCAGGGGCTCTGCCACCAGTCACAGGGGGTGGCAGCAGGAAATGCTGCCAAAGTTTCCTGGCAGGAAAATAAATGCTAGTCCCTGAGCTTGTCTTGCAGCTCCGAGGGAAAAGCAGGCTTGCTGGAGGATGCTGTGACGCAGAGGACACAGGCAGAGGCACATTCTCTCCCCTGGGGATGCAAAGGAGAGATTAAACACCTGGCGATCTGCTCTCCCCCATCCCACCACCAATATGGGCCCAAAAGGATCCCTGGGGAGGGATTTTAGGATGCTTCATTAGGCAAAAGGTCAAGCCTCTCCACCTCCATCCTGGCACAGAATATTTCTCTTAACATCCAGCTCCATCACCCAGGATCTCACGCACCGGGCAGAAACTCCACAGCCCTGCAAGGTCCCTGCTCTCCCCTCACCTCCCCACCGAGCCCCCCACAGCGTCCCTGCCCAATTTGCTGCTGGGGGAAGGATTTGGACAAGTCAGGGCTCTGCTTGCCGATCCTACTGGTATATGCAAGGGGACCCCGAGCTGAACCCTGCTCCGCTGCACTCCCATCCCTTGGGCAGCCCACTGGGACCTGGCCACGGACACAGCAGATAGAAACCCCCATCCCAAACCCCTTCCCCTGTGGGAGATGCTGAGCCCACGGGGCTGACCCCGTGGATGCCGGGGGCTTCGGACACCCCCTGCCCTGCAGGGAGCCCGGCACTGCGGCAGCATCCAAGGCTCCCTGGCAGGAGAGCGAGCTGCGGCGCATGCAGGTACTCGGCACAATTAGCCAACAAGTGGCTGTTTTGTGAGGGATTGTTGCTGATGTGTTTTAAGTGGCTTTCTGAGTGGAAAACGTTAGGCGCTGGAGAGGCCGGCAGACAAAGGGGGGGATGCATTAGGTTTTATTGGTCTGGTTTGCACACATCTGACATCACTCTATTAAGCAAGTTCTGCCCGGCTTTGGGGAAAATGAAAAATAAAACGAGGGGGGACATAAAGGGGGGGGGGGGGGGTGAGGGCACGGGGCGGGGGGAGTGCGAGCGATTGAAACAGGCAAGCGGGGGCTTAATAGCAGGAGACACTGGAGCAAACTGTGTCAACCAGATGGGACCCGGGTGCTGCGGGAGGAGAGGGGAATTAGCCAACCCGCGCTTTGTTCCAGCAGAAAGCGCGGCCCTCTCCCCCCCCCAGGAGCTGCCTACGTGTGATATAATACAGCCCCTTTCAGCCGCTAAGCTGGCCAAGGACAAAAGTCACCGATAAATAGCGAGAGGGAGAGGCTGAAAGCAAAAGGCAGAGCCGCCGAGAGCTCCGCTCTCTCCTTGGGCCGCCCGGCGCCTGCGCGCAGCCCCGGGGACTTGTGGCAGGGCTGGAGGTGACACCGGGGGACGAGGCTGGGCAGGGACACGGTGTGTTCAGTGGGGCCACTGTGGCTGTCCCTGTTTTCTCTGCCTTGGTTCCCAGCCGGGGATGTAAGAGCGGGGACCTCGTCCCCGTCCCAGCACCGGTGGCCCTGTCCAAGGCCACCGCCTGGGGACACTCAGCCAACACATGCGGCCTGTCCGAGCATCCACCCCCTGGCACCAATAAAATGGTTGAAGCAACACATTTCTCACCCAGCCCTAGAAGACACAGGGACTGTGGCCTCAGACTCCTCTTTCCCTGCAGCCTCGTGCTTGTAGCCATGGCCCCGGCACCACATTTCTCCCTGCTCCTTGGCACGAGGAGCCTTTTCCCGTCCCCCTTCTGGCTCCTGGACACATCTCACTGGGAGCCGCAGACAGTTACTGGAGTAAGGAGACCCCAAAATCCCAGCCTGAGCTGAAAGCCCTGGCCAGATGGGGCGGGGGGCAAGCACTAAACCAGCCGCAGCATCATGCAAACAAGCAAGGCCCCAGCCCTTGCACCCAGAGGGGTCTCGTGGAAATATCGATTGTGACAGGACCCGGGCAAGATGCTGGGTGTGAGGGGGGGTCAGGGAGCAGCGGCTCAGCTGGCAGCCCCTGCGTGTGGTGTAGGGGGACCAGGGTGGGCGAGGGGAGTGCCGGGGGCCTGGGGATGCCCCACGCGATGCCGAGGGGCTGAGGCCAAAGTGCTTTTGCCAAGGGGAGGTAAAACAAATCAATGAGGGGCCGCCGTGACACGCTGACCCTGGCGCTGAGCCACGGCTTTAACGCCTGCCAGTAAACGTGAGCAGGGCTGGGGGCAGATGGCTGGGTGGGGGGAGACACTTGCTGGTGGGATGAGGAAGGGGTGAGTGCTCCCAAATCGGGTGAAGACCCCCGGGGAGGGGAGGTTGGGGAGCCTAGATGCCGGCACGGGGATGAGTGCAAGGAGCGAGGTGCCCCCCGGCAGCCGAGCATTGCTCCCCAAGTGGTCCCTGCTCCTGTGCACGTGCCCTGCTCCAGATAAGGGGGTTCAGAGGGCCCCCCAAGGCTTCTTCAAGCCCATTGCTGAGGGGAAATGTCCCCCCAAAGAGCCGTGCGCAGGGCTGGGACAGGTCTCGTTTTCCAGCCCTCATCTCACCGCTCCCACCTGCAGAAGCGAGGGCAGGAAGGCACCAACGGCCGCGGATCCTGTTACCGGCGGCCAACAAAACCTACCTGTCCCTTTCCAGCCCCTCTCCCACCGCCCTTCCCAGGGGGGGACGGACAGACCCGAGAGCCCCCCTCCTACCCGCCACGATCGAGTGACCAGATGGACACCGGCCTCGCACGGCAGCTCCTCTGTGGGTCCCTTGTCTCCCCGCAGCCAGCTGAGCTTTGACGCCCTGTCCCCCCGGGGCAGCCTTTTGTCACGGGGGCGCAGAAGGGCCCCCCGTGTCCCTCTGATCCCCGCCGCTCCCCCCCCGGCAGCATAAAGCTGGCTTTCAGGGACCCCCGCGCCGGGCGTTGGGAAACTCCCGGGGAAGGAGCAAGGGCGCTTCTTGTTGAACGGGGAGACAAAGCCACCTTGTTAAGGGGTTTACAAAGGCGACCATCTCCCCCCTCGCATGGGAAGCCAGAGGCCGGCGGCTCCCAACCGCACCAGGGGGATGCCTTTCCCTCGGACAGATACAAACACTTCAGAGCCGTGCTGGGCTGCAACTGGGGGCACCTTTTGCACCCCCCGAGACCATTTGGAGCTGAATCTCCAAAGGAAAACGGGGACCAAATACCCACCATGTGGACTCGCTGGGTTTTCCCACAAACACGCTGCTGGAGGCGGCTGTGCCACAGGGAGAAGCATCCTCGGTGCCGCGAGGCTGCCACCTGCCCCAAATTACAGGGTGTGCGGTAGCACAAGGGGATTTTCTCCCCTCCTTTAGGAAAGCTGGGACAAGGACCCCCCCAGCCGCTTCGCAGATGGGGAGATGGAGCCCAGCAGGTGACAGGGACAGCGTCCCATGGGACAGTCTAGCTGTCCCTGGCTCATCACTGATGACCTCGCCACTTCCCTCCGGCAAAACTCCATCCCTTTTGCTCTCAGGGACCTGAAGATCACATTTTCCGCCTAACAAAACACATTTTAAGCAAAATCCCAGCACAGGTGCGCTGTCCACCCCCAGAATTTTCTCCTAACCCCCATTTATTCTCACTGTCTTCTATAAGAAGAGCCCCAGCTCCCAAGAAAGTCAGCGGGACCATTGGCACAGCCTGCATGGGACCTTCCCCTGCACCCACAGCCCCCCCAGGACCCCCACACTGTGTAGTTCACATCGGGGGGCTCTGCACATCACAGCCACGTCCAGCCCCCCCAGGACACGCTGCCCAAACCCGCACATTGTTCGGGGTTGTTCTTAGCAACGCTTGCTCTAAAATCCACATGCATATTAAACCTTAAACCCGGTAATTACCTCTACCTCCAGAGAAACGGGAAAATTGATTTTGCCATAGTGATGCAGCAGGCTGCAATAGCCGGCATTGGCTGGGCAGCTTTTAAAATCCAGGTCTGCACGGGGACGGGCAAAGATTACCCTTGAGAAAAGACCTGCCCTGGGCTGGCTCCATCCCTGCCTTCTCCTCCTGCTCCCCCCCAGCCTCATGGGTCTCTCCCGGAGCGAGCTGCCCATGTACACACCTGCTAGCAGTACCCAGGGATGAGCAAATCCCTGTGGGGTGAGTCCTGCCGGGGAGCCAGTGCATTGCCAAAAAAGCCGAATTAACACCAAGGAGCTCTCTCGCCCCTGCTTTTCCCCACGACACACGCTTGCCTCCCACCTACGCTTGCAGGTGGCACTGCGAGGGGACCACATCCCTCCTGGCATCGTCCCCACAGCCTCCACCCTGGGGAAATGACATCCCTGGGCCGGGGGACCAGAGGAGATGGCACCTTGTCTGCCTTCAACAAGCAAACCTGCACTGCCGTGGCGATCCGTGCCATGCTCCCAAGGGCAGTGCTGCCATCCTGGGTGCGGGTCCCTCACCAAGGAGCCCTGGGCCAACTCTCAGGGGGTTCTGCCAGGCTCAGGGCAGCTGTCCCTTGCCGTGACCAGCAGTAAATTGGACTGCTGCAGCTTTAAAGAGCTGTGCCTGCTCCTTGGCTTGCTGCAGGGCTGGTGGCAGCCGGGAGAGCTGAGGACACCTGCGGAGATCCTGTACAGCTGGGGAAGATTAGCCTTTTCCACTAGACAAGACCCATTACCATGTTCCAATATACCATCACTTCCGCTAGGAGAGCCTGCAGATGAGATATCGATTGCGGTGACCCCAGACGAGCCCTTCTCTGGAGCCTGGCAGGGTTGTGGAGCAGCCCCACGGCACAGCACCGCATGGCACAGCCCCTGGCGGCTGGCACCCATGCAGGAGGGAAGGAGCAGAGGGCAAAGCTGGGTTGTCCAAAATATCATCCCCTAATACATCTGCTGGGGAGCTCCCAGGTGGTTTGGGTGCATCCTGCTGCTCCCCCGTGCTTTTTCCTGCTGTTGGGCACAGCCGCGTGGCCCTGCAGGAGCCTGATGCTGCTCAGCACCACCAGGGATGGGGAGATGCTGGGAAGCTACATGGAGAAACCACAAAACCATGTGAATTGGAAGGGCTAATGGTGGCTTAAGTGGTGCAGTAATTAAACACGGTGTTGGGCTTGGAGCAACCTAGCACAGCTGCCCCATGTGGCAGCACCCAGCGGAAAGGGCAGGCACTTGCTGGCTCTCTTCTACCCTACGATCCCATGGCTTTCACCCCAAAAAGACTTGCACTGGGTTTTACCTGGCTTTTCAGCGACACCGAGCTCTGTTTGAACTGCAAGCTGCATTTCCCTCCCTCCCCTGTCACCAGAGACCTGCTGCCCAAGGAGCACCCAGGGGAGGTCAGAGCCCCAGGTCCTCACCTCTGCCAGCAGAAAGCAGTGGGATGCAGCATCCCCCCTCCGCACCCCACAGGGGTCGGACAGGCTCCAGCAGCCCAGAAAACCATTTCTCCCCCTCTCCTGACAGCCCTCCGCTGCTTTCTCCTCCCAAGATGGTAGCTGCCAGTAATAGCAGGGAAAGTAACATCCAAGCTGGGAAAATAACATGTTATTTTCCCAGCGGTGATGTCAGAGCTTGTCACGCTCGCCGGCTCGGCAGCGGGGCGGGCAGGGCACGCCTGGACGTCCCCACGCGGCCACCAGGCCTGGATGTCCCCCTGGGGCTGCAAAAAGCCTTGTCCCCTCAGGGGGCAGCTCTGCCCTCGCTGCCTGCCATGGGATGAGGCTGTCCTGGCTGGGGACACCAACCCTTGGGCAGATCCCACCCAGGTCTGTCCCCATCCTTGGCATATCCCGGGTGCTCACACGGGGAGGAATTGCTTTTTTGCCTCCTGGCCCCGTGTGACATCTGGGAGCACCCTCAGCCCTGTGCATGGAGTCCCCACTGCGCTGCACCCCCCAGATTCCCCTTGCCAAAATCTCCAGGGTTTTTTTCCCCTTCAAACAACCCCGAGCCTCATCCCCAAAGACAAAAGCGCAAACCCTTCTAACTGCAAACCACACGGGGACAGGGTTGTCCCCATCACGACGCCTGGCAATGGGGACACTTCTGCTCCCACAGAGGGGTCCCGCTGGTGCCAAGACCCTGGCGTCCTTCGACAGCACTTAATCCACTACAAACTTCACAAAGCCCAGCGTGGGGAAGCGCTCGGCCAAGGCGCGGAGGATGAGCAAACAAACAAGGCAGGAATAAAGCCCGGCGCTCAATGAGCAGCCCCAGCGCGTGGCCGGTTTTATTTCCTTCCCCACTTCTCCTCCGGCCAGCCACCTTTTTAATGATTGCATTTCTCTTGTCGGGGCCCCGTAACAAAGCCATCACCTCCGTGCTGACTCCGGGAGACGAGTTACAATTACAAATTACCACCACAATTAGCGGTGGTTCTTAGAGAAATTAGAAAGGGGAGCGGGAGGCCCACATGCGATTGATTGCTATTCATCCTGCTTCGCGGTGACCTTGCTCTGAAGACGATGATATTCCTTTAGCCTGGAAACCAGATTAAAAAAAAAAATTAATTGTAAATTAACAGTAATAACACACATTGCCTTTCAATTAATTTAAGCAGAATGAGGGGGGCGTGAAGAGCAGGCGTTTGTTAAGGCCTGTACAGTTTAATTATTTTTTTTTTCCATGAGATAATGTAATTAATTTATCTTGGAGGGGTGGGGGGACATCATGTATCGGGGAGAACAAAGCAGTTAACAGGCAATGGAAAAATTAAGAGCCCATTATGTAAATGCAGCATGTTTTACAGCATTTAGCTGGGGGGGGAAGTACGGCGGGGTCTGAGAAGTAAGTAAAATAACGAGGACGGATGCTCGGGAAGGCTGTAATTAGGCAGGGCTGGGGCTCGGGGAGGCTGTCAGCGTCCTGGCGGTCGGCAGGGGCTCGGGGCAGGGCTGAGTCCTTGGGGGAGGGGACAGAGGGGGGGACACAGGGAGGACCCCCCCCACACCGACCTCAGCGAGTTGATGTTGATGAAGCCGGTGGCATCGGCGGGCTCGTAGTCGCCTTGCACGTTCATGCTGCGGAGAGAAAAGCAGCGTCACCCACACGGGGACGGGGATTTGGACCGGAGGGGATGCTGGAGAGGCTTGGCCACGAGCAACCGGGTCACGGCACATCACTGCACCGATGTCCCTCTGGGGTGACATCTGCCACATGCCACCCTTTAAACATCCTGCACTGAGCAGCCACGCTGTGTCCCCAGCTATCCACCAGCCCCAGGGACATCCCCGCGGCCGTCCCACTCCAGGCAGGGCACCGCAGCCCCGGCACATCCCCTTCCTTCCCCACAATCCTGGCCCTGACGGCTTCCCACTGCCCCCCAAACCACGGCTGCCTTCCCAGAAACCTCAAACCTTCAAGGAGGGGGGGAGGAAAAAAAAAAAAAAAAAAAAGAGTTTACAATGATTTTACCTCCCCTGACGGGCTACAGAAAAACCTCTGTGCTTTTATTTTTGCTCATTCGAGTGGTTCTGACCTGCTCTATAATTACGTTACTTTCTACCTACTGTGCAGAGGCATTTCCACACAGCTCTGCCTCTCACAGCTTTCTCTCGGGTTCCTGTGACGCCGTCACTCAAAGGCTTTCAAACCAGCGATGTAGAAATCAAAAAGAAAAGGAAAATGGTTGGAGACGCAGGGAGAATAAGTGCCCCTGCTTTTCTCTCCTCTCTTTTCCCTCAGTCCCACCCCCCTCCATCCTCCTTTTTTTTTTTTTCCCCCCTCTTTTTTTTTTTTTTCTTTTTTTTTTTTTTTTTTCTTTACTTTATTCATTTAATCTCTCCAAGTGAGAGTGCGAAGCATAATGAAGGGTTGGGATGGATTATTAGGAGCTGTTGATTTTGAGGGGGAGGGAAAGGGGGAAAAAAAGCCAGAGAAGAGAAAGAGAGAAGATAATTTGACATTTACTCCGACTGATCTAAACTCATTCGGGTGTATTTATGGCTTATAAAGTGTTTAGAGAGATTGAAAGGGGCTGAAGGAGGGCCGGGGAGGGGGGGCAGCGAGCAAGCGAGAGAGAAAACAACGCCAAGAAAAGGGAAAAGCCGGAGGAAAAAAAAATAATATTGACTCCAAAACACGGCTCGTGCTCGGCTGGGAGGAAACCACGGGCCGTCACGGGTGGCCTGGTGGAGAGGTGAGGGATGGGATGGGACGGGACCCCCGGAGACCCCGTCCCCACTCACCTCACCAGCTCCTCGTTGTACAGGGACCGCGGGGATGCCCTGCCCAGGACGGAGACGTGGCCCTTGAAGACGGAGAGGCGCACGGTGCCTGCCACCGCCTGCTGCGAGCGCGCGATGCAGTGCCGCAGGAACTCGCACTCGGGGCTGTGCCAGAAGCCTGCGGGCACGAGGCAGCGTCAGGGGTGGGCTGGGGAGGTTGGGGGGGCTCCCCGGGGGATGTGTGGGGTGTCCCCAACCAGGCTGGGTGTTTTTAAGGGAAGGGATGAGGTTTTGGGATGGGAAGAGGGGAATGAGGTGCTGGGATGGGCAGGTTTGGCTCTGAGCGATGGGGGCCTTGTGAGTCCCCTCTGTGGGTCCCTTCCCCTCGGTGGCCTAAGCCTCCCCATGGGCAAGAGGAGATGGAAATCCCCTGCTCGATAAAAGGCACTATGGACATTTTCCTTCTGGTTTCTCTGGATGGGGAACGCTCACAGAAAGTCAAAGCTTCAAGTTATGACAAAAACACCCCCTAAAACCCAGCATCTCTGGAGGTGAGGTGGAGACAGAGGGGTGGATGCAGATTCTGGCGCAGAGGAGCAGCGTGGGCTGGGGGGTCAGAGCTCTTAACCCCCAGGATGAGGATGAGCTGATGTCCCCTGGGACAGGCAGGGATGAGCAAACCCTGGTGGGATGCAGTGTCCAGGTATCGTCCTGCTCCCACCAGGTATCTCCACCTGTGGCTGACCCCAGAGATTTATTGGGCTGCCCATTGGGGCTCATGTGTCACGGCAGCCCCCTGGCAAGCTCAGCTTCCCAGCCCTGTCTAGGGTAACAAGGCTCTGCTTTCCCTCGTGGGGTGCTTCCCCCACTGCTGATTTTTGGGAGAGTTTGATTTTTTCCTCTTAGCACTGAATCCTCCTTGTGGGGTTTGGGGGACACGGGCAAACCACATCAGTGCCCATAGGGGGCTAGTCTTATTCTCCACCTAACCCCAACCACAGCAATCAGCCTCCTTCCTGCCCCCCCCCCAGCACCCCAATCTGGGCGCTGGGGTGACACACACAGTGTCACATCCCCCCAAATGCCAGCCCCGGGGAGCAGCCAGCAGGGCAAGCGGTGGCACGGACACAAGCCGAGGCCACCACGAGCACACGGAGGGGCCATGGCCCTGCAGCTCCTCCTGCGCACCCTCCTGTCACTAAGAGAGGGGTAATTAGCCAGGGAGCCCTCCAGACCCGGAATAAAGCCTGGGAGATAGAGAGGGAGATAGAGGGGGAGAGAGAAAGAGCCCATTCACCGCCCTCCGGCCATCCTGGGTTTATCACTCCCATCTCCCTGCCTGCACACCGGTGCCCTCTCACCTTTCCTTTCCCAGCTGGGACTCGGGGCTGAGGCCATTAAAGAAACAAACCCGGGCTTTTGTTGGCTCCCTGTGCAAGGAGGTTTTGCAGTAATTCACGTCCTTTTCCCTGCCTCTGCTGGGATAAGGTGGCGGGAGGTGGGTACAGGGCTCAGGTTTGGGGATATAACCGGTGCTACGTGGCACTTGGGTGAGCATCCCACTTACCACCAGCAAAAGCATCCCTGGTGCACTAAATCCCTTTGTCACAGCCAAAGGGTGCAGGGCCCCCTTCCTTGCACACAAGCAGCTCCACCAACCGAGTGACTAAACCCTCTTTTAGGTAAACACACTCCAAACAAAACTCTTCACATGCCAGGGCTGACGTAGGGCTGCTGCATCCCCGCGGCAGGGAAAAATAAATAAATAAATCCGAGACACGTTAAAATAATAACCAGCTACTTAAACGCTGGCTCTGGCAGCTCCAGGTGCGAGGAAGCCCCCTCCTTGCTTGACCCCCACTGCCCACGGATTCCCCCCGAGCAGCGATCCGTCCTAACTCCCTCCCTGCTTGGTCAGCCTCATCCTGCCCCAACCGTCCCAAAACCACAGCGTGCAGGCACACAATGACATTTTGGTACCTGTGGGACCGACCCTGCCCTCCGCTATGGGATCAGTGGGGATGGGGGAAGGTAAATTCTAATCCTCCCGAAATCAGGGGCTGGTTTCAATAATGAGGTCTTGCAGGACGGCCACCGTGAGAGCCTGGCCACCAGCGGCCACCCAGGGCCGGGAGGGACCTTGCAGCGCATTGGGGCTCATGCAGGTGAGCCGAGGGATGGGAGGAGAGAAAATGGGACCTCGAGGACAATGCTCAGGTGTCCCTTCAGTCTGGGTGTGGATTGAGGGATCTGAGCCTGGCAGCTAAACCTCACATTCCCAACACAGCACAAGGAGGTGGCACAGCCAGCCAGCCCACACGGCTGCAGCTCTGCATTAAAACCCAAACACAGGACACAAACAAGCTCTGCCAGACTCTCTGCTAGCTCTGAAACCAGCTTCGCACACGCCAGCTCTGCTGGAATCCAACCTGCAGCCCGCACGTCTCCAGGCTCCCCATCCTTCCCTGCCCTCAGCACCCCTTTAGCCGTGCCCCCAGCTGCTTTGCCAGCACAAACCACTCCAGGATAACGCTTGGTGTGCTCAGAGCACTCCCAAGGGAGCCACGAGATGCCCCCAGGCTGGGTCTGCCCCTTGCTCAGGTGGGAGAGGAGCCGTGGAGCATCCTAAAACCCCTCGCCCAGCGGCAGAAGCAGCCCCTGTGAGTGGTGGGGATGGAGAAACAAATCCCCCGGCACCTGCAGGAGCCTTAATCTTGTGCTTTCACAGCTGCGAGTGTTTAGGAGTAAATAGTTCTATGCTTAAGCTAAAATAAATAATCAAATAAAGGCGACGCAGCGCAAAGTCTTAACAAAACCGGTGCAGCATCAGGGAGCACAGGGCAGCAGGGGCTGTGATTCGAGGGGAAGGCGGTGGTGGGAAGTCACCGGCTGCGCAAAGCCAGACAATGCTGCGGCCCCAAAATCAAACGGGAGCAGCATTTAACAGGCACTGAGGTTAAATAGCAGCCAAGGTAAACTTCGACCATGAAAGCGGCTGAGCAGCCCTGCACCAAAGCCTTCATGTGCATCACAGGAGGAGGGAGAAGTGCGTGACTTCTGTCCCTATCTGTGGGTCCCAGCCAGCATCCCCTTGTCCCTTAGTGTCGCTATTACCCCCAGCCCTGCAGCACTGAGCAATCCCTTGTGGAAGGTGGCATCACCTCCCGCCAGCAGGTGTGGAGCTCTTTTACCTCAACGTCAAACAGGGTGTGGGGACAGGATGCTCTTGAGTTCACTAAATCACAAGAACCCTAGACCTGTTTGGGTTGGAAGCGGCCTTAAAGACCACCAGGACGAATCCCCCTGCTGTGGGCAGGGACACCTCACACTGAACCATGTGCCCAAAGCCCCATCCAACCTGGCCTTGAACCCTTCCATGGATGGGGCACCCACAGCTTCCCTGGACACGAGCAAACTCCTCTTTTTCCCCCCTGACTATGTTCAACAGCCACACCTGAATTTTGTCACCCTGTGGGTGGCAGCGGGGGATGCCGGGGGGACACGGTGACAGTGGAGCACACTGCAGGGCCTTTACGTACCATTGTACACCAGCTCGGAGAATTTCAAGGAGAGCCCCTGTTTGATTTTCCGCACCTCCCGGTCCATGGTGAAGGCCTCGATATCTAAATGCGCGTGGTATAGGATCGTCCCCGCTGGGGTCTCATAGATACCTAGCCATTTTTCCAGGCAGGGGGAAAAGCAGAAAAAGAGAGAGAAACGAATGAGACCAAAACTGTCAGCAAATGACAAAAAATAATGACTTGGCTGACAGAAGGAGCTGTGGTCGAGCGCATTCAGTCCCAGCTTGCTGTAAAATGCATCTGTCATTATATTCATGCTGGGGCCGAGACAGTCCACTCCGCACCTTGCGGAGAAAATTTCTAGATTCCCCTCTTTGAAGAGGCACTCTGACGAGGCTAAATGACAGGGTTTGGGAACCGATCCCCCCACCGATCCGTGCCCAACGGTCTGCCGCTGAAAACCTGTAATTAAGCGAACGACGCGGGGCACAGGCGCGGGGAGCGGAGGGCCTGAAATACCCTCCTCTCCCCTCGGCTGCCAAGCCAGCCCCGTGCTGCCGCCGCAAAAAACAAGGGCCAAGAGAGCAGCACCTCGTCCGGGGCTGGAGAGACCCCCCCCGAAACCCTTCCCACACACCCCCAATTTCAGGGAAGGCACTGGGATGGAGGGCAGGGGAGTTATTGCGGCGTCAGGGGCAAAAGCCATGGGTATGGCATGGAGGGAGAGCTGCTGCCTTTGTTCTGGCCACTCGGGGTTTGTGTGCCACGGAACAGGTTTAAACCTTGTTTAAATATGATGGCAGCCACGTGGGGATTTTGCAGACACGGCCTGCCCGTGCCCAGGGTGGTTGCAGGGTCACGTCCCTGTACCCTGCATGTGGGGACCGTCCCCTCTCCAAGGGGGCACCCGCACAGTGGCACGAGCCTGGGAATGGCAAAAGGCACCCTCATGCTTTGCTGGCATGCACAGAGGCAAGCCTGTGTCCCTGAAAAATAAACATTCTGAGCTCGGTAATGATGGAAGTTAGAGGAATGTTGTCTCCAAATCGCCACGTTGCCAAGAGCAAGTTGGGCAGCTTCAGTGAGCTTTGTGGTGCTGGGACCTGCTCCCAGCCCTGCCCTCGTCCCTGCCATGGGGCACACAGCTCAGGCTCCTACAAATTCAGCATCCTCCAGGCACGGGATGGGAGCTGACCGACCCCACGGGGGCCAATTCCCTCCTGTTGGACCACACAGCAGTTCCCCAGCCCCATCCCGGGGGCTCCCCAGGGACCCATCCCCAGGGGCACAGCCCTGCACGGGGCACACACCGGCACAGGGGCTCCAAACCCCGACTGCATGACCAAGCCCCCTGCAGACACAATTAACATCCTCTTTCCTTCCCCTTAATGCTAATTAGGGTTGACCAAAGCTTCAGTTTTGCCTCCTGCCCCTCTCCACCCCCTGAGAGGTGACAGCGGCACGGGGACCGCTGTGCCGGGAGGTGACAGCCGAGCTCCCGGAGACACCTCCGGAGTGACACTCGCAGCGTCTCCAAGTGTCTATTTTCATCTCCCCGTGTTTACAGGAAAAAGACAGAGGTGTCAGCGACGCAGGCTGCCGGAGCTGCAATCACCCCGCAATTACCACTGGGTAATCGGGGGGGGGGGGAGCAGCCCCGCAGACAGCTGCCGCTGCTTAAAATTTTCTAATTTGTAAGCTCAGCTCTCAGCCCACATCCAGCCCGGAGCCTTCGTTGCACCGGGTGGCAGCCTGGTGCCGATGCTCGTGGGACAAGACCTGGTGTAGGGGAGGGTGATGCCACCCAAATCTCTCCCCCTGGGGTAAATATTTGCAAAGTGGGTGCAGGGTTATGAGAGTAAACACGGCCGGGTGTGGGTTCAAGCAGGGCTTGCTGCTTGCCTCCTGCGTCGGCACGGTGCCTCGCGGCCTCGCTGGGCACATCGAGAGGGGGAGAGGAAAAAAAAGAATAAGAAAAGAGAGGAGAAGCCCCAGCTGAACAGATCTGGATTCTTTTGGCAGCGGCCCTCCCCTCCTTCCTGCTTCCTCCCCACTGATTTCATTTACTCCACTTAATTAGCCCCCCTCTGGAGTTAAAAAGATAATTTGGTAACGAGGATGGGAACGGGCACGAGGGGCAGGGAAGGCTGGCGCTCGCTGCCCTTCCACATCAGCCCCCATCCTCCCACTAAAACAAACACCTGGAAATCCAGTTAACAGGGCTTAAGGGGCTGGCACAGGCAAGCTCATTGCACCCTCACCCATTAGTCTTTAACGGATCTCAATTAGGAGCTTAGTAAAAATCAATGCAAATGAATTTCCCCTTCCCAAACCGTGCGGGTTCGGGAGGTGATGGTGAGGAGGGAAGGTGGCCCTGTAGGGCTCGTGGAGATCTCAGCTGTCCCCATGGCCATGGGCAGCCCCAGCTCTGTGCCCGTGCCTCAGTTTCCCCTGGTGAGCCTTGGACTAACGGGGTCCCAGTGACCCTGCAGAGCCCCGAGCTGGTACCACCAGCAGTGTCACTGAGTCCCATGGGAGGTTATGGGATTGTCACCCGTTAGCCCTCTCAGTGCTGACCCCATCTGGGGTCCAAGATGCTACCAAAAGTGGCTCCTGGTCATGCAGTATTAGGGTCACCCCCTGCACCCCAAACCCCCTGGAGAGGCAGGTACCAGCAGCACCCCTCTGCTGCATCCCCATCCCCGCAGGGTCTCTGCTCTTCCCAGCACCTTCTGCTCCCCTCTCACTGAGCATCCTGGAAATTGTGGGGCACAAAAGGAGCAAACAGGGGGCAAGATCCTGCTCAAAGCAAGGAGGGAAAGCCCAGGGCAAAGGCTTGTCCCCCCCCAGAAACCCGGTCCTTGCCCACCAGGCAGCGCTGCCGCAGAGCCCTCCTCTGCCGGCACACCAACATTGAGCAATCGCTTGACAATGTCACACAGGAGACAAACGTGACAGTTAAATGGGGTTTAGAGAAATTATTAGATGCTGCAAGGGTCACTAGAGCATGTCAGTGGCTCTTAAAAAAAAAAAAAAAAAAAGGAATTTGACAAATTACTCAGCATCCTCCATGCAAATGTGCAAGCTGGTGCGTGCGGTTTGGGGTTGGTTTCGTGTTTTTTGTTGGCTTCTTTTTTTCCTTCTTTCAGTTTTAATTCAAATATCCAAAGTCACACCGAATGATTTGGGGTTTTGTTTCTCACCTTCCGTGGCTGATGCTCCAGCAAGGCGCCCGGTGCCCCGCAGCAGGGGCTGAGCGCCGCCGCCAAGCCTTATCAAAATATTTGCTCGTGCCCTGCCACAGAGGGCAAGTTTAAAGAAAGGGAGCCTCTAATTAGGTATTAATGAGATTTAAAACAAAAGAGCAGGGACGAGAAGGGGAAATGATGATGAGCCGTCTCGCTACTCCGTTCTACCAGGGGTAGCTCGCTGCCTCCAGAGGTTTCCGATGGAGCTGACCCCCGTGGGTGATTGGTGCTCAGCCACAGCCCCGAGAAGGCAAAAATAAATCAAGGGACTGGCTTCCAAAAAGTGTGGTGACTTGTGTTTGCCTCCCTGTGTCACACAGCCCCATACCAGCACCCTCCCATGAGAGCTGAGGCTCACCCACCAAGCCCCAAGCGTGGCGGTTTTCCCCCTGGGCCAGGTGCCACCCCCAGCCCTGGGGTCCCTGGTGGCACTGGGAACCCGGGGCTGGTGCAAACCATGGCACTGGCAGCGAGGGGACAGCTGCCTTCATTAAAAACCAATAAGAAATCCTCATAACATCCAAATCCTGCTTAAAATCTGAAGGAAATGGAGCAGATGAGGGCTGCCAGCGAGGCCAGCACCCAAACACCCCAGTGATGCTGAGCATCCTTGAAATCCCATCAGCATTTTCCCCTTTTTTGGCTATTTTTATGGCTTGGACAACATCAAGGGCCAGTGGCCACTCACCTCTGGACTTCATCCCGATGAAGCGGTTCTCCACGATGTCGATGCGCCCCACACCGTGCTTGCCCCTGTGGAGAAGAAGGGCGGCTGCAGTGGGACAGCAGGCAAACCCCAAAGGGCAGCATGGGCACCCCTGAGCGGGGCTGGCAGTGCCCGGTGGCACTGGTGGGGACCCCCAGGTTGGAGAGGTGAAAGGCAGATTTATTATTATTATTATTATTGCCTTCTCTTAGCTCTGCCTCCCTCTCCCATCCTCGTTTGCCACAGGCAGAGCCCCATGGAACTGGGGTCAGTGGAAAACAAACCGGGCGAGGGAACGGGCACTGGGGACTGGCAATGCTGCAGCTGCGCTCACGATGGCCAAAATCATTTAAAAACCACTTAATTAACATTTAAAAGGAGAACTACATGGCAACCTCAGTCCCATTCAGCTCCAGGGGGTTGGTAAAGGTTTGTGTCCCAGGGGAGGGTACCAGGCACTGGGTGTCTGGGTGGCACTGGGTGCTCCAGGTGCGCCACCCTGTCTTCAGGCACAGTGCAGGGTGGTCGTTGACCCCTCAGGGTGAACAATAAATGCATGGGAAGCAAAACCCTAAATCCCCCCATGCTCCCAGCCTTGGCACCAGCGTGGCACAATGGGGACAGCCCCATCACCACCAGGGATGTGCCCACCCGCTTCCACCCCAAACCGGGGACCCCGGGGGGAGCCAGCCGGGGGGCACTCACGCGATGTCGTTCAGGTACACGAACAGCTCCAGGGCTGAGCGACGAACGGCCCCGTCCCCAGCGTTGGTGACTTTCACGGGGACACCTGCGGAGGCGGGAGGGAGGTGGGCAGGATGAGGCCGGTGAGGGCAGGATCCCCTCCCGGCATCACCCTGCACGCGCTAAGTAGACGTGACAGATATGAACTCTAAATAACTTCTTAAAAAGGCATATCCAAGCTGCTGCCCAGGGGGAGCGAGGGGAGGGGGACCCACGTCGGGAGAAAAGCGTAATAAATAAATAAAAAAAGGCCATAAAAATGTGTCCCGTCCCCCCCCCACCTCCACCCCTCTCTTTCCCCTTCTCTTCTTTTTTAGGGCCTGTGAAATTGCAACCAGGCCCTTAACTAATTGAATTTCACGCTCGGCAATTGTCTTAGGGCGCAGCACCTTCTGTCCCACCAGCCCCTGGCGGGGGGCTGACAAACGAGCCACCCGCCGCCGGGGGGGGCACACGCACGCACACGCATGCACACGCACCCCGTGGCGGGACATTCCCTGGGAATTCATTATTGCACCTTTTTTTCCTTTTTTTTTTTTTTAAAAAAAAAAAAAATAATAATAATAAAAATCAAAGGCCCTGGGTGGGAGGGAGGAAAGCCGGGGATGGGGAGAAGAGGGTGGTGGTGGTGGTAGGGGGGGAGGCTGAATAGAAAGAGAGGCATTTTCTTGAGCGGTGTGAAATGAGCAATAAATGTATTAGGAAGCTGACAAGGGGGCTGCGGGGCCCACAAAGAAAAGCGGCGCGGAGTTGGAGGCTAATCTCCCGTCCATCTGCCCTCCTCATTACCATCGGGCGCGCTCTCGGTTGCCAATCAGCGCTCAATGCCTCCCTTTCTAGCCTTTATCACGGGGCGCCCGCGAGAGCCGTGTCTGCTGACGGGCTCTGTCAGGTTCCCCCGGCCTAAACCCACCCCCCTTCTCTTCGCCAGGGGTTTATAAACTCGGTTGTAAATTGCTATTAAATGTAAGTTGCGGCAATAATGAACCTTAAGCCGCTTCTCGCCCGGGCCCCCCCTCGGCGCCCTCCCCTCGCCCCGGCTCTTTCTATTCTCGTCCTTCGCCGGGGCATTGGCCGGGGTCCGCGCGGCGGAGAGCCGACATTGTCGGGGCTGTTGTTGGCGAAAGCTGCTTAGCCTTTAAAATAGTTAATAATTAGATTAAAACTTCAAATAAATTAACTAGGGGCTGAATGGGGAGCTGGGAGGGGGGGGCTCCGCCTGGCAGGGAGGAGGATCGGGAAGCCGGAGCCGGGCTCCCAGCCATGGGGGCTGCGGGGAGGAGGTGGCGCCTTGGAGCAAAGGGGTGGCACAGGGACACCCATGGGTGGCGGGGGTGGGAGTCCTGTGTCCCCTCACCAGGGTCCGGGGATGGGAAGGGATGATCCCCCCTCCAGTGACAGCAGTCCCATGGTTGGCCCACATCCTGCGATGCTGGCCAGGGCAACCTGCATGTCCCCAGGGCCACCTGCATGCCACCCTGCAGGACTGGGCCACCTCCACCCGCTGCACCAGGTACCCAGGGAGGCATTTCTCTGCCTGCAGGGCGGTCCCAGTGCCACCAGTTGGAGTCCCATGGGACAAGGAGTCATGAGGGACGTGCCCAGCCCCCCCATGCAGAACCCCAACGTGCTCCAAGTGGTGCCCCAAATTGGGGCTCGTCCCACCTCCACCCGAAGGATGCTCCAGGCTCACCAGGGAGCAGGATCCGGCCCTAAAAGAGGAAAAAGCACCAAGGGCAGGCTCCGGGGAAGCTCTTACCCTTCTCAAACTCGATCTCCAGGACATCCGGGGTGTCAGGAGCGGTGGCCGGGTCGCAGGTCTTCGTGTAGAGTCCGGGGGGGGCTGGAGTCTGCAAGGAGAGGAAGACAAGGGAAAGTCGGTGCCGTCGGTACAGCCAACATCACCCGCATCCCCAGCCCTTGGCATGCTTCACCCACTGCTCCCCATCCCCATCCCAAAGCGAGGGGGGGACGCGGCGAGCACCGGCACAAAGCAGCGCCAGAGCTGGCGGGGGCCCCGGGAACAAAGGGGCCGGAGAAATCAGACAATTTTTCCCCTCAACTTGATCTCATCTTTTTCTTCGACGCCCCCACAGCTGGAGGTGGAATAGCTGCGGAGAAGCAAGTCAGGCAGGGAAAAGTGCGACTTTTTTTCGGTCAGTGCAGAATAAGCCGGGCTGCAGCCCCGCCGCAGCCCGGCTTATTCTGCGCTGACCGAAAAAACGAATGAGGAGGCCTGACCCCAGCAGGTGCTCTAGTCGCATGGGCTCTTTCACGGTGTCCTCGAGGTTAATACACACGGGGGGAAAATGGAGGAACAAAGCAAAAACCCATTTCAGAGCGCATCAACCTTTATGTATATTTTCCCCCAAGATTTGTCGCGGAAGAAGCATCTTATCTCCGCCAGAGCCGGGCCGTGGGGGTGACGGCGGGGAATTGAAGCACGTACCAGATGAAGGAGGAAAAAGTAGTAATAATAATAATAGTAATAATAAAAAGCTTTCCGTCCCGGAAAGCAAATGCTTTGCAATCTAGCAGAGCTGAAGCATCCCTTGTGGCTGGTACCCCATCTAGGTGGGGACCACGCTGTCACGGTCACTGGTGTTGGTGACACCGCCTCTTGTCCCCTGTGCCACCAAGGAGGGGACCCCAGCAGTGCCCACACACAGCCTCTGTGCTGGGAAGGGGAAGAGAGGGAAACTGAGGCACAGAGCGACCCAGACACCTGAAATAGGGGAAAAAAGAAAGGTGGCATCAAAGCAAGCTTCTGGCAGCCAGCAACAGCCACACCGAGCCCCAAATGGGGCTACAAAACCCGCAGGATCTGGTCAAAATCAGAGGGACCATTTCCAAAGGAAACCCGTCCATCTGCACATCAACCTCCTCTCTTTGCTTTGCTCCACACGGCTCATCAGAGTATCCACATCTCTTTGAGAGGCTCCAGGCCTCTTTCTACTGCCCCGTTTAACACCAGGTGAGCAGAAGCATGAGAAAGGATGCCCAAAACCCCAAGCAGCTTCCCACTCCAGGATCATCAGGCTAAGTCCCCGCCATGCAAAACACCCCACGTTCAGGCAGCTGAGGGTGGAGTTTCTCCAAATGGAGCCTCTGCTGAACATTTTAAGTGGTGATAAATCAACATTTCTTCCCGACAGGTGAGAGCTGGAGCCCCCAGCACCGGGTCCTGCCTGCTGCCAGCCCCAAGTGCAGCCTCTCCTGCTCACATCTCCTTTCTTCTGCTTCTCGCCACCAAGCAAAAATGGATGAGGTAGAAAACAGGTTAGAAAACAACAAATAAAGTGCAAAAGGAATTGCTTGGGGAAAAAAAAAAAAAAAAAAAAGGGGGAAAATTAATTTCCCTGTGGAATTTTTACCTAAAATTTAAGAGGTGGGAAATACGTTTTGGGGTGAAAACTCCCCTTTCCTTTTGGCTCCAACAAATCGCCGAGCCAGGCCATTCCCAGCACCCCGTCCTCCTGTCCCAGGAGCACATCCCAGGACATGGACAACGTGTGGCCCTCCCGCTGTGCCCCGTTTGTGCCCCTTTCTCCCTTTTTTACACAACGCACATGTGCGTGCCTCCCTCATGCCCCCCAAAGCGTGCGCGTGCCCGCACAAATTACACGGGCTGCGGATTTCAATTTTACATCAGCTGGCCTCTCCTAGCCCTGATCATACTTATTAACTAGAGAAACCCGCCGGAGATGATGAAAAACTTGGAGTTCAAAAGGAAGGACGGGGTGGCGAAAAATGGAAAGTATTAAAAACTCTTTACTAAACATTGGAAGTCAAAGTCAGGTAGTTTCCAATTTTCTAAGCCAACTATGAAAACCCCTATTAGATAAAATAACTAAATAGAAATAAAAGTGACATTTGGCTTGCATTCCATCATTACGGTGCGAGTCTGTCCTCTTTTTATTCTCTCTCCTAAAAGCACAGTTCAAATGACAAATAGTTTGTTGCAGTGTATCAATGCCTCCTATTTATCCCGCCCCGCAGGGGGGCTAGTCCTGCAATGTCATCTTTAAAGGGGAGAGAGGAAAAAAAAAAAAAAGGAAAAAAAAAAAGGAAGAGTGCGTGGAAAGAGAGAGAGGGAGGGGGGTAAGAAAGAAGCAAGAAAAACGGGGCAAGAAGAGAAGAAATTGGAAGCAAATGGTCCATGAAGTAAACCATGATGCAGAGCTATCGATGCCGCAAATGGTTTATTCATCCGGCTGATATTGTTGTGCCCGGGACTGAATGAACTCTTTCAGAGTGCCATATGAAGTTAAAGCAAGTAAATTTCTATCTTTCTCCGCATTAGCTGCCTCATTGCCCTTCAATCGGGCCTCACAGAGGCAGAAAATAGCTCAACCATCTGCTTTCAAATCCCTCCCTTTGGCAGGTCTCTGGGCTTTGGGAGGGGACCCTGCCGCGCCTGGCACCCCGGCCACCCTCGTCCCGGGCTGGGAAGGGGCCGGCGGTGCCACCGCGCTCGGCAGAGCCCTGTCCCAGCACCCTGACCCCTGGATGGCTGCTCAGGGTGTGAGAGATGATGGACCATTCCCCTAAAGGGACCCCATTTTCTGTGTTGCCTTGGGACTGAAAAGCAGGGTGCAGGGCGAGAGGTGCGGGGTGCCCACGGGGTGCCCGTGGGGATGGGGGTCCCCAGTGGGGCACTGCAAGGGGGACGGTGCCCCTCTGGAGAGCACCGAGGGGGGAGCAGGATGTCATCCTCACCTTCCTCATCCTCACATCCCCATGCTCTAGGTGCGTGCCTGCCTGTCCAGGGGCTGCTGAGCACCAGGGGTCCCTCTGCAGCTCTCCCGGACTCTCCCCATGCTAATTAGCACTGATGGAGAGCTGAAGCATCTCAGCCATGCGAGCACTGACATGGCATGACCACGAGGCTGCAGCCATGCTGCTGGGAGTGATGTGCAGCACCCACACCCATTGGTACACAGTACCATCAGGGATGCCACTTTTAAGCCATTGCTTCCATTGCTTCACCCCAAATGGAGACAAAAGGGAAGCAAAAGGGGCTGTGCAGGCTGCAGGCACGATGTGGGAGCAGCCTGGACCCCTCCATCAACCCCAGTACGAGGCGTGGGGCAGCCCCACTCTCCAGCAGAACCTCATCTGTCTCATTGCTCCTTTATTGCCTCCCCGTGACATTTTCCCCTCCACTGTCACCCTGAAACCATCCCATCCCTACTGACACTGGCGGCAATTAATGTGCCGGGAGAGGCAGCGGGGCTGGGCGGGCGGCAGGGCCTCCCCACCGCACGGGGCCCGCCGTGAAATTGCCAATTAGGCTGCAAACACACGAGACGCCCTCAGCCCTGTAGCTGCCACCCGCCCGTGATCGATTACCTTGGGGTTCTCCAGGATCCCGGCTTCGTAGCTGCAGTGGGTAGGGAAGGAAAGAGAGAAACAAGTCACCGCAATGCCAGATCAAGTCCCCAGGGACCTGCCGGCAGCTGGGCCACCCCAAAATCACTGCCACCACCCCACGAGGATGGGGGTAAATAGGTTTTAGGGCTCTCCGGAGCTTTTAGCAGCAATTCTGCAAGGAGTGCTGGGCTGGGGAGAGCCCAGGAGCTGCCTCGTGGGACACGGATGGCTCTGTAGCTTTAGGAAGGGAGGTTTTGGGGCCAGCCTTGTCCACCTCGTTGTGGCTCAGGAGGACTCAGGCTCTCTGCTCTGGAGGTGTGAAGAACTGTCCTGGCCTCGTAGGGGGGGACACGGTGGCCCCAGGCTCTGGGTCCTCGCCCCACAGGAGCTGCCCGGCTGCTCACCTGATGTGCATGAGGTTCTCGTCCATGCTCCAGGGTGTCTGGGGAGTCACAGGCACTGGGATCCCGTGTTTCTGCAGGGAGAAGGAAGAAATACTCAGTGAGCCTGTGGGGCAAGCCAGCCTCTGCCACCAGCACAGGATCTGGGGGGCTCAGCCCCAAAAGCACAAAGGCACAACCCCACGGATGGTGGCAATGCCTCCAACCCTGTGCACCATCAGCTCCCCCCTTGATGGGCACATCAGGGACACGGTGCCCCAACCCCACACCGTGCTGCCAGGAGGGAAATGACTTCCCCAGCCCTGACATGAGCAGAGACAGAGCCCCAGGGCATCCTTTAACTGAACTGATGGAGATTTCAGCACTTTGTGCTTTTTATTTTTTATTTATTTATTTATTTTTTTCCCAGGTCCAGGTTGACTCGTTCCCCCGGCTGGGCTCCTCAGCAATGGGAGGTGACTTGGGGACACGTCGTCAGCACCACAGGATGCTCTCCAGCCTTCAACAGCACCTATGCTCAGCTGGGAGGGGACAACACCCGTGTCCCCACAGCCTCGTGCCAACACGTGCACACACAGCCTGGCACACATCCCCAAACCCATGCACCCCAGGCTCACATCGCCCTGGCACAGCGGTGCCCGTGGCCCCACACCAGCTGCCTCCCCGGCGCAGTGTGCGGCACCGAGCCCAGCTCCCTAACAAGGTCACTGGCACGCTCAATTATCTGCTGACATTTCAATGGGGGAAATTGCCTGTGAAGACGAGGTGAGCACGCTGGGGAATTAGCGGGAGAGGTGACGGCAGCGAGCTGCAGCAGCCGGAGCCCTTGGAGACGTCACCCAGCCAGCGGCATCGCGCTCCTGCTGCACGTGAGGCTCCCCGAGCCCCAGCTCTGAGGCTGGGATTGAGGGTTTGAGGCTGTGGATCCAGGATCTGGCCATCCTTTGGTGTGTCCCTGGAGCCCTTGCATCTCCCTGGGGCTCTGCTGCTCCTGCAGGACTGCAGCACTGAGATGCCACCGAGAGCTGAGGAGCAGGGTTTGTTGGGAAGCTCTTTGTTGGCAGGAAAAAGGGGAAGGAAAGGCTTTGGCTTGTTAAATCATGGTCCTCAACTATCCCCCAAGAGCACAGCAAGGTGCTGAGGCTGCCGAGGAACAAACTCAGCCCCACTGCTTGAGCCAGCAGGGACATTACACCAGATTCTCCACCCTCCCATCCCAGGCTGCGGGGATGCTGGGCAGCCTCAGCACCTCGGCCCAGTCCCACCCTCAGGGCTGCAGGTGAAGGGTGCTCTGCTGCCCACGGAGCCTCCCGGGAGGGCAGGCAGGGCACATTTGCACTTCAAATGGCCTCCACACCACAAGCTCTGACTTGCAGAGAAGGCAAAACGCAGCTTGCTGGGCGCAACTACTGCTGCTCTGCTGGTTTCTCCAGGTGAGAGTGGGAAGACGCCTCTCCCTGTCCTGTCCTGTGGACACACACAGCTTCACTCATCCCTTGCCCCGCAAAAAGCCCTACCCCAGCAGTGCCCTGGCTGCACAGAGGGCAGAGAGCAAGGGCTGGGGGTGCAGACCTGAGCCCCAGCTGGGGACTGACCGCAGCACAGGCATGAGCGCGGTGCCACGTTCCCATCCAGACCTGGCCCTTGTCCTCATCACAGAGGCCTCCTGGATATTGGCAGAGGACATTTCACCTTCATTAATTAAAACTGAGCTCCATTTATCCTGAGGGGCCACAATCACAGGCTCTCCCCATTCCAATATTCACATCCAGCTCACCGAGACTCACCACTGCCTCTGTTGGAACCGAATGCCCACAGGAGTATGAGCCACCAGCCCTGAGCGTGTCCCTTTCCTTCCCACTGCTGTTCCTCCTGGCAGCCTGGCAGCCTGTGCTTCACACCCTAGTTTTCCACATGAGCACTTCAAGAAGGATCCTCAGCATCTAGACCCATGAACAAGAGGCCACCAAACCTTGGTGGCCTTGGCCAACCATGACACCGCCAAGCAGAGAAGTGGCTTCGGGGCACAAGCCCAGCTGGTTCAGCCTCACCCTGCCCTGCCCAAGGCTGAGCACCTGGGTGCACCCAAGATCTCCACCTCCTTCATTAGCACCTTTCAACACTGCAGCAGCTTCTTGCAGAAGCAGGGCGAGAGCTGCACTGCGGCTGCACGGGTCCCCGCTTCCCCTGGCAGCATCCGAGCCCCAAATGCCTTCGCCTTGTGTCTTCCCTAAGCACCGAGCTGAGCACATCCAGACACTGAAAGGTCCTGGCCGTGTCTCCCTCCTCCTGCCCATGAAACAGAAAAAACCCTGCCCCCCCTTTTATTATTATTATTATTTTTTCTATTGCTGAGCATCACCAGAGACTGCGAGGTACTGCAAACCCTCAACCCCAACCTCTTCTCTTTGAGCAGGGCCCCAGCCCATTTCATTTTCCTTTTTCCCCCCACTTTCAAAGGAAAAAAAGAAAAAAGAAAAAGAAACCCACAACAAAACCCAAACCCAAAACACATGTTCCATTTTCCCCCATATAATAAAAACGCCGCGCTCTTAATAACTCCCCTATTTGACAATTTGTTTGGCAACATATGGAAAGCTCTCGTAAACTCGCCCCTCCGCGATACAACAACAGATGGCAAACACAATCCTCAACACACCGCTCCCGGCGGCCCCGATGTGCTCGGAGGGCTCCTCGCCCCACGCCGTGGCCGTGGCCCCGCACCTCGCCTTCCCCGCGCCGCCAGGCAAGCCTAGATGGCAGCTATTTAAAAAACGGAGCAATTTTCTGGTTTATGCACAGCGCTGCCTTTTTCCCTTTTGATTGATTGAGCCGAGTTGTCAAGCATTGCCGTGAAGTCGCTAAAAAAGAAAGGTACCCTGGTGGGCACGTAAAAACCTGATGCAAAACTTCTAATATGTTTTATTGCAACTTGTACTTCAAAAAGGAAGAGACAACAAAGGCGAGCGGATTTGCTTTGTCTGTTATGCGAGTCACCGAGCTGGGACCCGTTTCCTTGGAAAACGGGTTACAATTAGCAGGCAGGTAATTACGGGCTTTTTAGAAAGGAGGGAGGAAGGAGAAAATAGAAGGGGGAAGAAAGAAAACCACCCTAGGAAAGCCCATCACGGTGCTGCAGCGATGCCAGGCGGGGCTGGCCGCGGCGAGCATCCTACCTGGGCATAGTCCATGAGCTCGCGGCGCCCGGGGAAGCGCTGGTAGAACTCGGGCAGCCTCCACGGCGCGACGACCTGGCGGCAGGCAGCAGCGTGAGGCTTGCAGCCCCTTCTTGTCCCGTCCCTCCCCCCACCATCCCCAGGGAAGCCCCCCAGCTGAAATCGAATCTCCCGACGCGAGGGTGGCGTAACCCAAACCCTGACCCCAACGAGGTGCTGGGTGCGAGGGGGGAAACAGAGCATCGATCATCCTGCAGCTGCCATGGCACTGTTTGCTCAGTGGCCTGGTGGGGTTTGGGGTAAAAATAGGTCAATTAAGGATCATTATGGCCCCCTCAAGTGCCAAAATGTCACTTGGTGCAGCTGGCAGCTTGTTAAGGAGAGGCACGGCCATTCGCTTCGGTGTTAAAAGGAAATCCCCCGGGCTGCCTTACCTTGATGCTAGGGCACAGCGCGTAGCAGGTGAGCTCAAAGCGAACCTGGTCGTTGCCCTGAAATGCAAATGTAAATGCTCAGGGGTTGCCTGGGATGGGAGATGGGTGCCCCACGGCACGTTGTGCGAGTGGGGCACAGGATCCCACCCTGATCTAGTTTACCTAGCATCCCCAGGACAGGATTGTGGCCTGGAGGGTGGAGGTGGGGGGAAAGAGTGCAGGTTTGGATTTGGGAAAAGGAACTGCACGATCAGTGGGAACGGTTACTAAAAGGGAGCATTGAAAATACAGGTGACTAAAGAGCAGCTTCTGGCTGTGCTGCTGCAGGAACAGGAGCCAAATGCCTGCAGCAGAGCGATGGAGGTGCACCTCGGGGTGCGAGCTCCATCCAACCTGCAGCACGAGGCTCTCTGGGAAACATCTCCCAGCATGAAGCACCCTGAGCTGGGCAGGGCGTTTATCCTCAAGCACAGAACCACTCTGATACCACCCCCAGACAGATCCAAGCACTGGGCACCGGTGCCAGCAGGAGCAGAGCTCCCACTGAGCTGATCCCTGAGAGCTGAGCACGAAGAACTGGCTCGACCCAAATGCTCCAGGGAGACTACAAAACCCACGTCTGAGTATTTATTTCTGTGCACGCCTTAGAGGGGAGCTGGGGAAGGGAGGAAGAACTCAGTGGCCAGGAGGCTGCAGCAGCTCATAATTAACTCCCGTTATCTTAATTGGCCCACACTGATGGGGCACTGCTAATGAGGCCAGGAAGTTGGGAAGGGGCGAGCCTGGGGGTTATTAGCCCTTCCAGGGGAATAGGGCTCAGCAAAGCCCATTTCCACCAGCACCAAGGGGCGTAAGGACCCGCTCCCTCCTCTTGGCCCCGGCCCGAAGGATACATTTACGGCCGGGCTGCCGAATCCCCGAGGACTATTACACGGAGGCGAGCAGAGCCACCGAAGCACTCATTTCCCTTACAGGCCCCAAACAAGTCCATCTGCTCCGGCAGCGGGGACACCGCAGATGGCCCACTTTTAAGGCGCTGCGGGCTCAGCCGGGTCGAGTTACCCGCGGTGCTGCCTGCGCCCGCGGCTCTAATGGCTTGGGGAGGTGGCAGAGCCCAGGGAGCAGCCGAGGGGTCCCCGGGCAGCAGCCCCCAGAGAACCTGGTGCTGGTGATGCCCAGGGGTGCAGGGGATTTGGCAGCAGCAGGGTGAGTTCAGCCTCAAGTGGGTGTTTTCACAAGGTACTAGGCAAGGGTGAGATGAGAAGGATGCAGGGGAAGCATTGTGGCAGGAACTAGAGTTATTTTGGCCAAGGAGCTCTCTAGCCCCATTGTGGGCATGTCTCAAGGATGTCCCCAGTATGATGTCCCCCTTCTTGCAGGGCATCATGCCCCTTGGCTGTCCCCAGTCTGATGTCCCCCTCCTTGCAGGGCTCCTCCAGCATTACTGGGGACCCCCAGTCCCCTTACACCAAGACCTTACAGGTGGGCCAGGACAGGATGGGTACATGTCAGGGCCCTGCAGGATGGGGAGAAGGAAGGATCCAGCCACCCCTGGGTGCACAGCACCTAAGGGCCCTGCAGAGCAGCCATGCGGGTGGCACCTGGTGACGGCACCTGGGGATGGAGGTGCTGTGGGGTTTCCCCTGCTCTGGCTGTCCCTGAGAAAACGTGACACGGTCCCGTGTGTCCCCCCCCTTCCCCAGGACAAGGGATGGGAAGCGGTGGAGGGGCTGGTAAGAGGCACCCTTGCTGGAATTAAAGCAGGAGGGGCCCAGCAGCGAGCTGCCCGTCTCCAGAGCAGGCGCTGCGCCCCGAGCATCCTTCCCACGGTCTCTGGCTGCCTCTAGTGGCAAACTCTCCTCCTGCCGCCCGGCCGGCCGGCACGGCCTCGGGGACAGCAGGGGAAGGCTCAGGGTTTGCCCCAGGCCCTCGGGGGACAGGGGTGCCCTGTGCCCCCCCCCCACCGCTAAGGGCACCCCGAAACCCGCAGCGCGGTGCTGGGTCCCCCCTGCAGCCTCCTCTCCTGCCCAGCCCGTGGCCAGGGCAGGTTTTTAAAAGCTGCCACCCTCGCTGTTGAAAATATGGGTTCACTATTAGAAATGGAGGATTTCTGACCTGTTGGGGATCCCAGCTTGCAACACAAACCTTCCCGCACGCCGCCAGGCTGAGGGAACCGAAATCAAGCAGGGAAAAGCCAGAAGGAAGTGTCGCAACGGGGCTGAGCTCTGCAATCCCCTGACACCCCCAGAGCACCCCCAGCACCCCCAGCACCCATATCTGGACCAGACAAGCAGCCAGAGCCCCCCTAGCACCCCTTGTCCTACTGCTCCCCCTCACCTTGCCCGTGGCCCCATGGGCGACGTGCCGGGCTCCCTCCTTCTGGGCGACCTCCACCAGCCCGCGGGCGATGCATGGCCGGGCCAGTGCGGTACCCAGCAGGTAGCGGTCCTCGTACACAGCATTGGCCTGCACGGCCGGCCAGATGAACTCCTCCACGAACTCCTTGCACACGTCCTCGATGTAAACCTGCGGGGATGGAGGGAGGAGAGCTGGGAGGATTTGGCTCCTTCAGGGATTTAGGGTGGCACCCCAAAGGGTCCCTTCTCCTCCCATCCTAGATGCTGCTAAAAGGTTTTGCTGCAAAATGTCTGGGAAAGGGGCTGCTCGCTGGGGTGTTAGCACCGTGCCTGCACTGATAAGGGGGTACAGGGGAGGCTCAGAGCCCCCAGAGGGATGGATGCTGTTACCTTCTTGGCCCCCAGCGCCAGCGCTTTCTTTCGGGCTGCCTCAAAGTCTTCCTTCTGCCCAATGTTGGCCTGAAAAAAAGGAAAAAATATAGTTTGAAAGCTTGCACAAAACTTAATGTGTGCTCAACCTGCAAGGATCAGCACCTGCAGCACCACAGAAGCTGCACTGACCAGGCTCAGAGCCACCCAGGATGGGCCCCCCCACCCCAAGGCAGAGGCTTAGGTACATGCCACCCCGTGCCAAGCCCCCTGGCTCTGCCCCGACGTGCTGCCCTCATGAGCAGAGGGTCATTTGGCAGCAGGGACAGGCTGTGCCACACGGGGCTGGGAAGCTCAGCAGAGCACCGCCGGTCCACCGGCATGCCGTGCACCCCACAGGGTGCTGTCATTGTCACCCACCCCGTGCCCCCAGCCCCTGCCCGCCAGCACCCAGGGGCTCACCAGGTAGGCGACCACGTCGTAGCCCTGCTCCTTCAGCCACACCAGGATGCAGGAGGTGTCCAGGCCCCCGCTGTAGGCGAGGACGACGGTGCCCTTGGGTTGAGCCATGGTGCTGCGAGGCAAGGGGAAAGGGGTTTGCGTTGTGCTGTCCTGCAGAGGCTCTCCGTCCATCTTCTGGTTTGCTTCAGAGGTCCTCAGAGGGATGGTATTCCCAAATCCTGCCCCAAAGGTGAGGCTGCTTGGCACAGGGGTGCTGCAGCTATCAGCCGTGAAACCCCCCCAGTGTCCCCTGAACCAGCCATGGAGCCATCACAGTCCAGCCAGGAGCAGAGGGATGGGATATTCCAGCCAACACAAACATTATCCAGGGAATGAATAACCAGGAGGCGAGGAGAAGAGTTCCCTGTGCGTTAAACATGGGGCCAGCTGCTGCTTTAGACAGTGGAGGAGCCCTTCGTGGAGCAGCCTGTGCTGGGATGAGCTCTCCAAAGAAAACAAGGTCTCCCAGTGATGCTCAGCCAAACATCAGCCTGGGAAAGCGAGATGCAGGCAGCACGGGATGGGGCTCACCATGGCACAGGGGTACCGGGAGCCCCCTGGGGCTGCAAGAAGGGATGGGGGCAAGAAAGGAGCTGCAGCACCCTGCCCACAGCCAGGCTGTGTCTCCTGGGAAAGGGTGGGCACCCTGCCCTTGTGCTGGCTGGCACAGCACTGCTGAGCACCCAGGGCACCCTACAGCAGGCAGACAGCCACCGGGGCCATCCCGTGCCTACCTTTGCTCCGAGGAGCTGCATTGGCAGCCCCACGACCTGTGGGGGCTGAACTCAGGCACGGAGGAGATGGAGGCGATGCCGTGCTCGGGCACAACCCAGCACATCCCAGCCCTGCCGGGCACGTGAGCAGCACCCCCAGCCGCGCAGCTCAGCCCCGGTCCAAAGTCTAATTAATAGTTATTGGGAGTTTGTCCTAATTGCGCTGGCAGCGTGAAAGCTCTGCATGGGGATTCAGTGCCCCTCACCTTTTGGCTGAGGACATCAAAGACTTCAGCCAGCAACAGGAGATGGGAGAAGATTCAGCACCCTCAGCTTGGGGGGGTTGGAGGTGTGCAGGGGGGATTTTGGGGGCTCCAGTGGCTCTGCTGGCCATGGGAAGGGGCCGGGGCTGTCCCGGCAGCCCCGGAGGCAGGCTGTGAATGCGGGGCCCCGCAGAGCCAATGCCAACTGACCCTTGGCCGGGAAGGCAGACGGCAGAGCCGGCCAGATCCGATCCCCAGCAGCTTTCATGCTCCTGCCAAGTCAGCACAATCCTGATCCTGCTTTTACAAGGGGGGAGCGCCCCGTGCCCGGCTCCCCCCAACGCACCGCTCCCAGCAGGTTGCACGTCCCCACAGTGCTCCCCTGGGTCCCAACAGCACCTAACGGAGCATTGCTCAGAGCCAGCCCAGCACCCCGGTGCAGGATCTGGCCTCACTGAAGAGCAGAGGGGTTTTACAGCCCCATAACCACCCCATAACCATTTTATTTGTCTCCCTAACCCTGCCTGTGCCCATCAGGCCGCCTGTGCAGGCAACACCCAGCCTTGTGCAACCAGCATTTCCATAACCCCTGGGCGTCAGGGTGTGGGCAGAGCTGGGTCCGTGCCCAGCACGCCCCGGCTCAGCCTTTCCCTTCCTCACCAGGGCATTTACAGGAAAGGCAAGTCGTCCTTCCCAGAAGGGGCCAGCCAAAGCACCACACTGCGTCTGGACAAACTCCCTTCTGTACCACCAAACCTCATCCCCTCTGCAGCCTTCGGCATCGCTGTTGAGGGGCAGGGAGGGGAACAAAACACCTCCGCAGTTTGCTCTCAGATCCATCACTATGCCCAGAGGTCCAGGCACCTCGCCTCTCCCCAGGGACACATCCTGGACCACGGGGCCACCCACAGCTGCAGCCCCAGCAACACGGCTCCGTGCCCACAAGGAAGGGAGAGCCTTGAGATTTCAGCATTATGGGAGAGTAAATCAAAGCAAACAAAGCTCAGAGAAGTGGAACATTTCGGGACTTTCTCAGCCCTGATTATTGTGCTGCAGCAGTTTCCTTGTGAGTTAGGTCACGCTTTGTACCGGAGCGGCTGTTTGCTCTACCCCACAGGAATACTGAGCTGGTCTGTTTAAGACCAGGAAAAAAAAATAAAAGGCAGAAGGGTTGGAATAAAAAGCTTGAGTCCCTGGCAAGGAGAGGAACTGCCTTCCCCCGGTGGGTGGGCAGAGCAGCCCTGGTGCTGCCGTTTGGGACAGGCAAGGTGCGGGGACACTGCTGGCACTGGGGTCTGCCTTGGCATCGCAGGCATAGGGGCCCCATCCTGCCCCCAGCACCCACAAACAGAGCAGGGAGGGCACTGAGGTGGTGCCAGCTGAGGTCCCAGCTCCTCTCCCTGGGGGTGGCCAAGCTGGGGACGTTGTCAGGGTGGTGAGGATTACCCCAGAACTGAGCTAGAAGGGACTTGGGAGCAGCCTGCACCCCTCCTAGTGATAGGAAGGGGCTGGGACCCCCCTGCCCTGGTTAATTTGGGGACCAGCGAGCTGTTGTCCAGCACCACTGTGGCAGGGACCTGAAGCTCGTGGAGAGGGGACAGTGAGAAGGGTACAGGTCCCCCCAAACACAGGGCCCCCTTTCCCTTCCACCCCCCACACCATGCCCGCACTCACCCACTGCGCAGGACCCGTGGGAGGCTGGCTGCCCTGGCTGCGTGTCCATCCTCCTCCTCCTCTTCCTCCTCCCTTATAGCCAGGCGTGGGCAGGCGGAGCTGCAGCAGGACTGTCCCCTCCATGGGCACCATCCCCAGGCGAAGCCCTGCCCTCATTCTGCCCGGGGCAAAACGGGGCAGAAGGGGGGAGACTGGCACCCCCAGCCCCATGGGATGCAGGATTTGCCCCGTGCTGGCTCACTGTGCCGCTCAAGGGGCTGTCACTGCTGTCCCCCTACTCCTCCGTGCAGCTCCAGGGGGTATCTCCCCAGGACCCCAGGGCAGCAGAAAGCAGAGGGAAGCTGGTTCCCCTCCGTGGCTTCCTACCAGGCACAGCTTGGTGGAAAAAGGATGAATTTCTTTGAAACCCCTGGAAATGGAGAGTTGCAGCTCCCACAGAGCCTGGGGACCAGGGGCAGGGGTGCCGCGCTCAGGGCAAAGCCAAGTTTCCCTTACAGGCACACCAAGATCAACATCAGACCTGGCCCTTTGGCATGGGAAGCCCATAACCTGCAGGAAACATATTTCTGGGGCATCTCAATGTGAGATAAGCGTGAGCACCAGTGCTCTTACAGCAGCACCCTCACCCTGGTACATGGCTGTCACCAAATGGAAGGGCCCTTGGGCTCAGGTCCCTCCAGCCAGTAGTGTGATGGGGCTGAAACAGCTTTCGGGGAACAGGCTCCGCCTGCACAATGCCCCCAGGGGCCTGATCCTGCTCCTGTGACCGAGGGACCCAGCACCGGGGCAGGGCTGGGCAGGCAGGTGCTGGACGTGGGCCCCTCGCATTGCCCCATCCAGGCAGTCTCACGTTTACAGCCCAAGGTCCAGGAGAGGGGCCCGCAAGGACTGCTGAAGGAAGCTGCTTTCCTCAAAAAAAAACCTTTATTTGGAACAAACCCATAAATAAATAAGTACACAGGATTAAAACCAAACTGAACACAGGGCTATTTCAATACGTGGTTAATGCTGGGGGGCCCCGCGCCCTCCCTGTTCCATCCCCAGCCTGGTGGCCGCACCCTGCACCCCCCCAGGACCCTCGCTGGTCACTGTCACCCCCCTGCCCCCCCCAGTCCCGTTATCTCGTGGCTGATCGCAGCCAAGGCCACCTCCAGGTGTATTTGTTCCAGAACCGCTGGCGTTGCAACAAAACCTGGTGTTTGCAGCAGGCTGTTGGGACACCTCGTCCCCCTCGGGACTTGTCCCCCCCCCCCCCCCGGGGGCTCTGCTGAGTCAGGGACTGACCCCGGAGAAGGCAATGCAGGTGGGGGCTGCCCGGGGGGCAGGGGACAGCGAGGGCTCCTCCACCGGGAGGGGATCTCCAGCAGGGAACAGGACGGTGCGAGCTCAGCTCTCCCTGAGCTGTGTCCCCACACCGGTGCCATGCCGAGGGACAGGAGGTGGCACAACCCCATGGGGCTGGCACCAGATTTGCATCCCCGGCTGCATCAGTAGGGGTAGGGCGAGATGGAGATGACGATGAGGAAGATGTTGCGCGCCCGCCGCGCTCCTGGGGTCAGCGCCTGCACCCGGAGGCGATGGGTGCCAGGTACTCGCAGTGGGCGCATGGTGGTGAGGACACCTCGGCCCTGCTCAGCACACAGGGCAAAGGGGCTGCCCTGATCCTGCTCCAGAAGCGAGAAAAGGGTGCGGGCACCGAGGGCGCTGCCCGGGGCCAGGCGCAGCACGTCACGGCCAGCGGGGACACCAAGGGGCAGCGGGAGCAGCACGTAGCGCAGCACCGCAGGGCCGGCCGTGCCGCAGTCTGGGGCGCAGTGGCTGAAGCACACCCTGCACCCAGGGACATAACAGGGCATCAAGGAGCAGCCGGGGTGCCCAGGACACAGCACCACCAGAAGTGGCACTGGACGGGCACCCCCAGCCCCGCAGGATGGCTCACCCAGGGCTGGAGCCTCGCCAGTAGCCGTTGGGGCATGGGGCGTCCTCGCAGCGGGCTCCTCCGCGTGTGTTGAAGCACAGCTGGCCAGAGGAGCACCGCACCGTGCCCTCCGTGCACTCATCCACATCTGCAGGCAGAGCAGGGATGGGTAGAGGGGAAGGAGAAAGACCCTGGGTTCCTCACAGCCCCAAGGGCACGACAGCCAGGTCACTGTAGGGACTGACCATGGCAGGTCTTCCCGTCGGGCAGCAGCTGGTAACCAGGTGGACACACGCAGAGGTAGCTGCCCTCGCTGTTCCTGCACTCGTGCTGGCACCGGTTCAGCACCCGGCACTCGTCGAGGTCTGTGGATGAGAAGGGTGAAACCAAGCCGGGAAGCCCCGGTGCTCCTCAGCCCATTGCTGGGGTCTCCCACTTCCCCTTCCCTGCACAGCCAAGTCTGGTGAGACCCTGACACCATGGGCGAGGGCGCAAATAGGGACTGGGAGATGTGGCAGCAGTGGGCAGAGGCAGCCTTTGGGGCACTGAGTGGTCTCCAAAGTCCCTTGGCCATCCCGTGCCCACTCACCAGTGCAGGTGCCGTTCCTCCTGACAAACCCAGCAGGGCAGGGACCCCAGGAATCTGGCCCCGCAGCCTTCGCCACTCGGCTGAGGGTGAGCCGTGGGTGCGAGCGGCCCCGCAGGTGGCTGCTTGGCCCCAGCCAGCGCAGGATGGGGTCCCAGGGGGTGCTGCTTGCGGCCCCCCCTCCTGTCCCTGCTCCTCCACACTTGCCCTCTGGCAGCAGGGCCATGCTGGGGGGACAGAGGCACTCATAGGAGCCCCGCAGGTTGCGGCACTCGAAGGCACACGGTGGAGGAAACTGCAGGCACTCGTTAATGTCTGATGGAGGAAAGAGATGGGGTTGCAGGTGGATGGGGGAAACTGAGGCCGGAGCTGGGAGGGGGACAGGGACGTGTCCCAGGGGAGCTGTGCTCGTACCCAGGCAGGGCCAGGCAGCGCCCAGGGAGCGGTACCCGCGGGGGCACACGCAGCGATGTGTCCCCACGGTGTTCTCGCAGATCTGGTTGTAGCGGCAGGCGTGGGAGCCCTCGGCACATTCGTTGATGTCTGGGGACATGAGGGGGACGGGGAGGTGGCACCTGGGGCAGAGGTTCCTCACCATCCCATGGGGACCCTCCAGCCCCAAACCACTGTGCAGACCCTGCCCTAGTGAGGGGTCCGTACCGAGGCAGTGCAGCTGCTGAGGGCCCAGGACAAATCCCGGTGGGCACTGATCTCCTGGGAAGCAAGCAGAGGTGGCCAAGAAGGGGCATGTCACTGCGGGGAAGTGTCTCTTGTGCCCTCCCCGCCACCCAGGAGCAGTGAGGGATCCCAGCCCCTTCCTCTCCATTCTCATCCTCCTCATTACCTGCATCGAGGGAGGTGCTGAGCTGGAAGCTGAGCTCCTCCGAGGCTGGGTCAAAGGAGGCTTGGACCTCCCTGGCCTGGATGTGCTGCACCCGCTGCGGCTGCAGGCCGGGAGCGGGCTCGTACTCGATGGTGTGGTTGCAGCGGGCACGGGTGAGGCGCCCGTCCTGCAGGAAGCTCTGCACTGAGCCCCCACTGAATCTCCCTGCCCCTGTCCGCACGTAGCGTTCACTGAAGTCCTGAGGAGGGAGCAAAAAGGGGGAAATCAAGTCCTGGACCCCCCCAGCACCCAGCCCAGGAGCCACGCACCGGTACCTGCAGCAGCAGCGCGGCCTCGCCGATGCTCTCGGGCACGGAGCCGCTGACCATGCTGTCCAGCAGCAGGGTGCCGCTGGCATCCGCACCCCGGGCAAGGTGGGTGATGTGCAGGAGGTCGCCTGCCGGGATGGGAGCGCTGAGGGGTGGTCCACAGCACCCCAAAACCAGCTCCACTGCCCACCGGGCAGCACCGAGCCCAGGACAGCAGCAGGCTCAGACCCTGGTGCCCACGGGGATGGTGCGTGGGGAACAGGGATGCTAAAGCCAGGCAGGAGCGGGCACTGCCCCATCCCTCCTCATGGGGGGAGGTGACACCAGAGGGGCCACACGCTGAGCATCCCTCACCTGTACCAAACTCCACCTGCGACTCGTGCCTGAAGGCGCCCCGGGTGAGCAGGATCCCACTAGGGACATCCCCGCCGGCGTGTGCGAAGGACCAGTAAACGGGGGCCATGAGGGTGACCAGCACCCGCATCAGCGGCCCTGGGGTGGAGAAGAAAATGTCACCACAAAGCCAGCACCCTCCTCAGGGGGCACCCAGTCCGATCCCCCCAGCACCCCACGGGCGGCAGTGCAGAAGTGGGGTGCTGCTTTCAGGATGCTCCTTGCTGTATATTTCTGCTTGGTTTTCTCCCTCTTTCCCCCAAGATTTTCACCTGACACGGGTCAGTCATTCTCCCCAGGGTGAGAGAAGGGTGATGTGCCACCACATGGGCGATGTGCCACCACGTACCGATGTGCCGTGGGACGCCGCTGATGCTGGTGCGGACGGCGGTGGTGCCGGAGCGCGGGTCATCCATCACGCTGGCGTTCAGGGTGGCGACACCAAACTCACGGGTGTTGATCACACCGATCAGGCTGCCCCGCACCCGGCGTGGCTCCCCTGGGGACAAAACACAGCACTGGGTCTGCTCGCCCATGGAAAAGCCACCAGAGCAAGGCCAGCAGCATCCCCACGTGGATGCACACACAGCCCCCAAAGGCACAACGCCGTGTATCGACAGGGGATGCTGTGAGCGTGGCCCCACACCTTACACCCACCAGTTTGCACCAACACCTGCCCCCAGCATGCCCCAAGCCCGTTTTCTGCACCCATACACGTTCCTGGCCCCAGTTCCAAGTTTTTATTTGCTCCTCTAGCATGCCTGGCAGCAAAACGCCAGCAGCCGCGCAGAGGGCACGCAGCGCTTCCGCTGCACTGCCGCTCGGCCTGGCAATCTGCTCCCCGAGAGAGGATGTGCCTGGGCATTTAGCAGGACCCCTGGGACGCAGGAATTTAATCATGGTAGCAAATTCAGGAAGCCCAGGGAGAGCCAAAGGGCTCATGGGGGCCACAGGCTCGCACGCAGCAGTTGCTTCAGGAAGCTTTGGCTTGGCTCAGCCTTTAGCTTGGAAAGATGAGTGATGGGAGATATGGGAGAGAGAAAATCTGGGTACAAACCAAGGGATTTAAAGTAAGAAAAGAGAAGCAATATTTTCCCAAGCTACCACGATGCCAGAAGCCCCCAGCCACAGTCAGCACCCACCTTGCACCACGAGGGAGGTGTGGGCAGCGGCAGAGCCCAGGGCATTGCGAGCGATGCAGGTGTAGGTGCCGGTGTCCTGGGGGCCAGCAGCAGGCAGCAGCAGCGTGGCATTGGGCAGGATGCGGCCACGGGGCCCCTCTGGCAGCGCTTCCCCATCCCGCTGCCACTCCACGGACGGGGTGGGCTCCCCCGACACCGCGCAGTGCAGTAGCACCCGCTGCCCGGCGCGCACCAGCAGCGCCCGGGGCGTCACCGCCACCACGGGAGCACCTGAGCAGGGAAGGGGACCCGGGAAGTGTCACCTTCCCCTGGGCTTGTACAAGCCTTGGGGTCCTTTAGCCACTCAGATGGGGCCAAGGACAGGACCACCCGGGGGAAATACTCACATGAAGGTGCGTTTGCAGCCCCTTTTCCCCCCAGCCAAAGTCCATCTCCTTGAACCTTTTCTTCTCATCTTCTTCCTGTTTCCCCCCACTCCAACCCTCTCCCTCCACCCCAAACCAGCTGTCCCACATGGCAAAAAGCAGGCAGGGGCCTAAAACACCCTATTTCCTGAAAAAACGATGGTGTGAAGGGGCAGCACTCACTCTGCAGGGCCAGGGTGACCACCTTGGCTGCCGTGCCCGCCTTGTTCTCCGCCACGCACCGGTAAAGCCCAGCATCAGCACTCTGGTGTTACAACAGCGTTAGCACAACCGTGAACCCACAGCGGGGTGGCAAAGGCACTTCTGAGATGCTCAGCTTTGCCATGAAAACTCCCAACACGTGCTGCCCACCTGCCTCCTTCCCCAAAACCCCCACTCACCCCCAGGCTGCGGATGGCCAGCGAGCCGTTCTGCAGCTGGCGCAGCCGCCGGCTGCCCACCACCGGCACCCCGTCTTTGCTCCAGCGGATGAAGGGTGCAGGGTGACCCCAGGCATCACATTCGAGGATGGCATCGCCCCCGGGGGACTCGACTTGGTAGGTGCTGGGGGCACCCTGCATGACAGGCGCCTCTGGGGAAGGGAGAGGGGTGGGAGAGGGCCGGGGGTGGGTGGGTGTGCTGGGCCCCGGCCACCCCAAGGGCACCTACCTGTCACAGAGACCAAGCTGGTGGCCCTGATGGTGCCGGCGCTGTTCTCGGCACGGCAGACGTAGGTGCCGCTGTCGGAGTGGGTGGCTGCTGCCCGCCGCAGGGTGCTCCGGCCACGTTGCCCTGATACGCCCTCTGCAGTGAGCAACCACCCAAAAAAGCCCATTTGGGGTTGTAACCCACATCACCAAACACCCTGGGACCCTGAAATGTGAAAAAGCCAGGAGCGAGGCAGGGCTGTGCCCTCCCCCAGCCCAGCACCCTCCACCCGGCTGCCCACGCACCGGTGAGGGGCTGCCCGTTGCCTGTCCATGAGATGCGGGGCTTGGGGCTGCCCGTGGCCTCACACACCAGCTCCAGCCGCTCGCCCCGGCTCAGGACCACGTCCCCGGGCCGGCGAGTGAAGGTGGGCAAGGTGTGCACCGCGAGGGAGAGCCGGCGGACGGCCTTCCCCGCCGAGTTCACCGCGGTGCAGGAGTAGCTGCCGGCGTCGCCTTCCTGCGCACAGAAAGGGCACGGTGCCCGTCACAGGCTGCAGCTCCACCCCGACTCCCATTTTTTGGTAAATTCAGCTGCTTGAGGGGCCTTGTGCTCACCTGGATGTGGCGGAGCAGCAGCTCCCCGGATGGCAGGATGGTGACGGTCCCACCACGGTCACGCACTGGGGCTCCCTCCCGGCTCCAGGACACGCGGGGCTCGGGGACGCCGTGGGCAGCGCAGGGCAGCAGCGCGTCCTGCCCCTCCAGCACTGCCAGCTCCAAGGGGCCGGCATCGATGGTCGGGGGCACTGGGCGGGCACAGATTTTATTTTCACACAAACAACCCATTAGGGTCCAGGGATGCTGCAAAACTACCCTCAGGGCTGTCTGCGGCCTCTGCTAAGGCTGCTGTGCGGGGTACCCACACCCCGGCTCCAGCACCCCAGCCCTCCAGTCTGTCCTCAGATACATCCTTACCTTGCACGACCAGCCTGGTTCTCCCCATGGCAGTGCCTGAGGGGTTACGAGCCACACACAAGTAGTTGCCAGCATCTGCCACAGAGGCTCGGAGGAGGTGCAGCTGCCCGCTGGGGAGCACCTTCAGCCCAGGCCCTGCGGGGACAAGCAGGAATAAGGAGAGGAGATGAGAGAGCAGCTGTATCAGAGCTCAGACGGAGCACAGGGACTGCTCTGCCTGCACACTGCCCCTTTCTGAGAAAGCCCCAGGGAACGGCTCCACCTCCAGCAATGCTGGCACCATCCTTCTGCCAGGTGACCTCCGGCTGAGGGACCCCGCTGGCCTCGCAGGGCAGCACCGCGCTGGCGTTGACCATCACCATCACCATGCCAGGCAGGGGCTTCAAGGCAGGGGGCTCTGCAAGCGACAGAGAAATGTTTCCACCAGCATCCCCCCAACAATACACAGGGAGCAGGACCCCCTGAGCCACATGTACCGTGCACCACGAGCCGGAGGTGTTTTCGGGCAGTGCCAGCAGCACTTCTTGCCGTGCAGGTGTAGTGACCGGTGTGCACAGGCAGCGCCTGCCTGATCTCCAGGGCTCCTAGAAGGCAAAGATTAGGCAGCAGAAGGGCTGCAGGGACCTGCTGCACCCAGTGTCCTGCCTCGAGCCCCTACCTGTGGGCAGGACGCGGTAGCCCCCTCCTCGGCTGCCCAGCTGAGCCCCATCCTTGCTCCACGACACCGCTGGTGGGGGCACGCCGGAGGCGTAGCAGGTGAGGACCGCAGGGGACAGCCGGGTGACGGCCACATCTGTGAGGTCGTCGGCAATGGTGGGGGGCACTGGAGGGAGAAGGGAGGGAGGTGAGCAGGGTGCATGGCACATGCTGGAGGGGAGCTGGGCCTGACGCACAGGCCCAGCACACGCGGATATTTCTGTTGCCCCTATTCCCAGACCCCTAGAAAGGACTCAAGTGCACGGGGGGCTGAAGCCCAGCTACATCGCATCTAAAGGGGTGAGGAGAGACTCCTCAGTACTTGCAGCACCCCAGAGCTCACCATGGACAGACACGAGGAAGACCTTGCGCGCCTCTCCAGCAGCATTGGTGGCGACGCACTCGAACCACCCCTCATCCCGGGGGCTGGGGCTGGTGATGAGCAGCGAGCCCGAGGTCTGCACCCTACAGGGGCAACAGCACATGTTGGGGACAGCCCCTGTGCCATGGGGGCAACAAGAGGGGGAAAACCCAACCCAAAGGCAAGAAGGGTACCTGTATGCACCGGGCAGGAGGTGTGGGTTCAGGGGACGGCCGTCCTTCTCCCACCGGACTCGGGGTGCGGGGGAGCCCGATGCTTCGCAGGACAGTGAGGCTGGCTGCTGGGCCAGCAGGGTGAGGCTCAGGGGTCCGGGGGTGATGGCAGGAGGAGCTGCAGGAAGGCAAACGGGGAGCTGGGAGCTGCCCAGAGGAGGTGAGCAGCAGCACAGCATTACACCGATGAGAGGGGTCCGGCAATAGAGGGTAGCAGTGGGGGCACAGGAGGGATCCAGCTCACTTTTCTGCTTACCCAGGACACGGAGGTCCAGGCCTCGCCGGTCAGAGCCAGCAGGGCTGGAGGCCATGCAGAGGTAGTAGCCGGAATCATGCACCCGAACAGGGTCGATTTGCAGGGAGCCATCGGGCAGGAGCTGCAGCCTGGAGAGGAAGAGCAGGTGAGCCCCACAAGGGGTGTGCACGGCCAGCAATACACAGGGACAGGCAGCCAGGAGGGTGACGGGCACTCTGCAGCCAGATATGGCACGTCCCCTGAGCGAGCATGGGGACAGGGCACAGCCCTGCACCGGGGGACAGCGCTGTCCCTGCTGCAGACGTGCTGGGCACCCACTGGCACAGAGAGCAGCACAACCCAGGAGCCAGCTCTGGGTGCCACCAAGCTGCAAAGCCTCGTACCTGCTGGTCCCGTGAAGGGACAGGAGCTGGCCGTCCTTCCGCCATGTCACCTGGGGCCTTGGCCACCCTTCTGCCTGGCACGGCAGCGTGGCTGACTCGTTCACGGGCACATTCACCTCCTCGGGGCCCGGCTGGATGTGTGGGGCCACTGCGGCAGCGCCCACAGGGAATGGAGAAAATGAACAGAGCTCAGGGATGGAGAAGTCAGACCCAACCCGTGCCTCCATTCCCATCGCCCCATCCATAGGAGACTCCAAAATATTGGCCATCCTGGAGCTATCAGGGGTGGAGAACGCGCTCTCCCCCTGCCAAGCTTTGTGGCAAGGTGATGCTCACCACGAATTTCCACCTGGAAGCTCCGCCTGCTGTCCCCCATTGCGGTGCCAGCCCTGCAGACGTACTCCCCACCATCTGCTGCCTCCACATCCTGGATCCTCAGGAACCGGCCCTCGGCCAGGGTCTCCCTGCGGGCATCCCCCTAACGCCCCAGGGCAGCCCAGGTCAGCGGCTGTGCCTGCATCGGGCACAACAGGGCTGAGAGGGGGGACTTGGCCCCAAGCCCCCCGGCACAGGTACCCTCAGTGGGGAGTCCTCCCGGTGCCACTCGATGGGGGGGGGCGGCACGGTGTCCACAGGGCACTCCAGGGTGAGGGTCCCCCCCGGCACGGCGGTGATGCTGAGGGTCTTGCCGGTGCCCTCAGTGGTGAGAGGGGCTGTGGGATGGGTAACCATGGATTAGGGGTGGTGGGTGGGTTGGGCACCCCCATGCTTGTCCCCTTCTATCCCCATTTAGCCACAAGTAACCCCCCTGCTCTGTGGGGCTGCCCTGGTCCAGATCCCCCCCTGGGTGTTTACAGCCCCCGTTGTCCCTGGATGGCTCTGTGGGCTGCACCAAAGCCCTGAGCACCCTGACCCTCACCCCATGAACCCTCCCCACGGGGGCCACCCTACCTCGGGCACTGACGTGGAAGCTCCTGCTGTCCTCCCCGGCGGGGCTAGCAGCCAGGCAGGTGTACAAGCCAGAGTCGGCCACCTAGGCAAAGACAGGAGAGGGAAAAAATGAGGAAAAAACACGACAAAGAGAACACAGGTGGGGAAAGGGAAGAGGAGCCCCCACCTCCATGCTGCTGATGCGGAGCGTGCTCTCGTTCCCCTCTGAGATCCATGGCCCTGCCAGCAGCTGCCCGTCCTTCTCCCAGGTGACAAGGGGCGCAGGGACACCCGCCACCACACAGGTCAGCTCCAGCGGGGCACCCACGGCCACGGACATCTCGGTGGGGTGGGAGGCATCCTCAATTTGGGGGGGCTCTGCAAGATGCAGGGGGGCCGGGAGGGCTCATCCCACAGCTGCTCCTCAGGGCCAGCTCCCCCAGCCCAGGGAAGACACGCACCCATCACCAGGAGGCTGAAGGCTCTGCTGGCTTCCCCGGCCTCATTTGTGGCCACGCAGACGTACACCCCCGTGTCGGCCGGCCCCACAGCCCCCAGGCTCAGCTGTGGGCTGTTGCCCACCCGCTTGCTTGGCAGCGCTGGGGTCTCGCCGAGCTTCAGCCAGGTCACTGCTGGTGCCGGGGACCCGCTGGCTTCACAGGCGAAGGTGACATCGGAGCCCTTTTCCACCACCTGCTCCTCGCTGCTCCCCGGGCTCTCCAGGACAGGAGGTGCTGGGGACGGAGCCATCTCCTTAGTGGGGCAGTGAGAGAAAAGCTCCCAGGAGTCCCAGGCACTAGGGACAGTTTTGGAAAATGCCCAGGGTCCTGTGAGCACCCAGAGGTAGCTCAGCCTCCTGCAGGGGTTTGCCCAGCACTGGGTGCTCTGGGTCTGCTTTCAAGCCAGTCCCTCCTTGCTCCGTCCTTCCCAAGCCCACCCAACGGCCAGCTCAGCTTGCAAGTGGGGAAGCAAAGCACAAGAAGTGCTCTGCAAGAAGAACTGGTGCCTGGATGCCCCCCACTCTGCCCCCCCTCAAATCCCCGGCTCCTCCATACCCAGTATCTGCAGGACGAAGCTGCGATCGGCCACCCCTGCCTGGCTGGAGACAACGCAGGTGTAGAGCCCAGCGTCGGAGACCTGTGTGTGGGAGATCCTACCCCGGGGAGCAGGGCACGAGAAGGAAGAGATGTCAACACCAGGCTCCCCCAGAGAATGGGTGTCCCAACATCTCCACCTGACACCTCTGCCATACAGACCCGGGAGCTGCCCCCAAAACCTGCAGCCAAGCATCCCCACAGCATCTTTATTACCTGAGGATGTGCCCGGCCGAGAGCAGCGTGACACGTGGGGACAGCCGCAGGGGCAGCCCGTCCTTCAGCCAGCTCACGCGCAGGGGAGGGGACCCCCGTGCCCGGCACCGCAGGGTGACCGCCGCGGACAGGACACCACGGACCACATCAGAGCCATCAGCAACTCCCTCGATGATGGGGGGCACTGGGCGAGGGGACAAGAGGGACAGATGAGGCTGCTGGGGACACGTGGCTATACCTGGTGCCCCCAGCCCCACTCACCCAGCACACTCAGCACATGTAGCCGCGCATCCTCGCCCATGCCGTTGCGTGCCAGGCAAGTATAGGCACCCGAGTCGGCGGCTTGCAGCGCCTCAAGGATCAGAGCGCTGCCGTCCAGTGACACCCTGCATGGGACAGCACCGTGGTGACCCCAGCATCCCCCAAGGCACCCACAGGGTAGGGATGCTCCGTGCCTGGTTGTGCCCCAGGCTGCAGGATTTGGGGTGCGCTGCAAGGCCAGCAGTGTCCCCCCATTGACTTACCGGGCACGCGATGGGGGCTGTGGCTGCAGGGGCTGCCCGTCCTTCAGCCAGGAGATTTGGGGGGGTGGCTGTCCCTCTGCCTGGCACTCCAGCCTCACCTTGCCGCCCTCCGGCACGCTGTGCTCGCTGGGGACCCCTGCGCTGATGATGCGGGGTGCCACTGTGTGAGAAAGAGGAGAGGCTGAGGAGGACAAGAAAAAGAGGAGGAGGAAGGCTCCCCACGGGGAGTGAGCCCAGGGTCCCCCACCACCCAGTAAAGCCTCACCTCGCACCAGCACCAAGAAGTCCTTGCGCCTCTCGGTGCCCTCAGCCCGTGCCAGGCAGGTGTACCGGCCCCGGTGGGAGGGCTGCAGAGCGCTGATCTGCAGCTGCCTCCCATCAAACACCAGGCCCTGCTCTGGGCTGCTTGCTGCCAGGAGATGGAGCAAAGGGGTTTGTGGTCGTGCTCCTCTGCAGAGCCACCCCAGGTGCCTTGTTATGCTCTGTGCCCCCAGTTCCCACCCCTGGGATCCCGGTTGGTTAAAGGAGAGGTGTGGGCTCTGCAGAGCAGGGTGTGCTGCTGCAGGTTTGCAGGAGGAAAGAAACATGGGTTTGGGGGGCAAACCCCAGTCCCTTTGGCACCTGAATGGCTGGTACCCGAGAGCTCAGCTCCACACCCCCGCATCGCATCCCATGCCCAAATCCCATTGCTGCCACCTCAGCAATGAATGCTGAGCCTCCTAAAAACATGCAGGAAAAATACCAGCGCATTCATGCTCTGCCTCCTCCCCTGCAGCTCTCTCACAGCGGGATTAAAAATGGGGAAACTGAGGCAGGGCTGCCTCACACGGGGCAGAAGCCTGGCACAGCATCACCTCCGCACATACCCAGGGGCCTCCCGTCCTTCAGCCAGGTGACGGCGGGCACACCGGTGACTGCACAGGTCAGGACGAGGGGGCTGCCCATGTCTGCACTGAGTGTCTCCTCCTGCAGGTCCTCAGCACCTGGGGGCTCTGGGGAGGATGAGAAGGGATGTGGGGGGCGAACGTGGGCCAAATCCCAAACCCCAAATCCCAAGCTCTGTTTGCAGCCAGCGAGTTGTTGCAGCCCTCTGCAAGCCAGAGCTCGGGGGCTGCAGAGAAACAGCCCCATTTGGACACCTGCATGGTCAGGACAGGTGGAGGGCACCCAAAAAAACAGGAGCCAGAGAGAGGGGTTTGCCATCAGCCCCTCGGTGGGAGGTTCAGCTCATCCTCTATAGGAAGGCTCCAGCTGCCATGGTGTGGTGGAGGAGGAGGAGGAGGAGAAGGGAGGCAGATCAGTGACCCAGGGAAGCGTCAGCAGGGCTGGCTTACCCTGCACAATGAGAGCAAAGTGCTTCTCGGCTGAACCGGCCGGGTTCTCAGCCACACACACATAGCTGCCAGCGTCACCCACCTCTGCCACGGCCACCTGCAAAGGGGGAAGCACAGCCCCACTGGGGACACCCAGCCAGGCACTACTGGGGCTCGGGGCTCAGCCAGCCCCCTTTGGGGACAGAATAGGGCCGTGTCCCCCTGGCACAGCCACCCCAAGCATGGGGACACAGACCTGCAGGATTGTGCCCCCTTCCAGGAGCTGGTGCCGTGGGCTGGCCGTGATGGGGACATCATCCCGGAACCAGGACACCGCGGGCACCGGGTGCCCGCTGGCTTGGCACTCGAAGTGGACTGTGCTGTTGGTGGTGGCTGTCACCTCCTCAACCCGCTCCTCCTCAGCACCACGGATGGCCGGGGCAGCTGGAAGCAGGGGGTCAGGGGCTGCTGAGCCCCCCACAAAATATCTCCCAGCCCCCCCGTCACTCACCCAACACCTCCAGCTCGTAGTGCACGCGGTCCCTGCCCGCCTCGTTGGATGCCTCGCACGTGTACCTGCCCGCGTCCTCCTCCCGCACCGCCGGCAGCTGCAGCACCCGGCCCCCTGCAGCACAAGGGGCAAGGTGGGGAGAGCCCCGTGGTGGGGGTCCCGTCCATTATCCCCCTCCCACCCCGCTGTGCGTGGCCCCCACGTAGCCCCGGTGACATGACGTGGGTGCTGCACATGTTGGGAGAAGCAAGGGGACAGGATCCAACCCCTGGTGCTGGGGATGCTGTCATGGCAGGGCCGTTACCTAGCAGGATCAGCACCCCGGGGCCGGGAGTGAGGGGCTCCCCGTCCTTGTACCAGGTGAGCCGGGGGGGTGGGATGGCGCTGGTATCGCAGGAGAGCACGGCGGACTGGTGGAGGACAGCCTGGCGGTGCTCTGTCACCTCCCCGTCCCCATCCTCCTCCTGGTAAAGGATCTCGAAGGCTTCGCTGGTGCTCAGCTGGTGCTGGAAGAGGGGTGGCACTGCAGGGACAGGGACGTTACCTCCAGGTGCAACCAGAGCTGATGAGACACACATTATCCAGCACATACACCCCTCTTTCCACCCTGCTCCCATGGGGGACCCCCATAGGGACCTCTTTCCCCAGGACACCCCCTGCCCCATCTCGCCCAGGGCTCACCCTGCACATGCACGCTGAAATCCTTGTCGTCAGCACCCAGGGGGTTGGTGGCCACGCAGGTGTAGTGCCCCGAGTCTGGGACACCAGCTGGTTTGATCTGAAGGACCTGTCCCTCGTGGAGGATCCGGAGGTGCCCGTCACTTTCCAGGAGCTGCGTGGGGACCCCAGCCCCAGAGTGAGGAAGAGGAGTGGTTATACACCAAGGATGAAGCACACAGGAGTGGGGCAGAGCCCAGCCAGCCATACAAAGGGTTTGTGTCCCCCCTGAAACCAGCGGCTGCTCCCTGGCCACCCTTGGGACCTCACCTGCCCATCCTTGTACCACTGGATGGTCGGCTCGGGCACAGCCCACGTCTCGCACTCCAGCGTCACCGTGCTGTTGACCTTGGTTCTCACCTCTGTCGTGACAAATTCCCCTGATGGGGCATCTCGGGTGACGGAAGGAGGAACTGGTGGGTAGAAAACATTGATAGGAGGAGAGAAGAACCCCCAAACACCCTTGCTCTGCCCTAACCTGCAACGTGCAGTGCCTCAGGGTGAAGGGAAGGAAGGGGCACCGGCCCTGTTATTTCAGGGGTTGTACAGGGACAAGGAGAGCTCACGCACCCAGGACCTTCACGGTGTAGTTCCTCACGGCCTCCCCAGCCTCGCTGGCCACAACGCAGCTGTAGGTGCCTGCATCCTCTTCCTGGGCATTCAGGATCTGCAACCTGTGGCCACCTGGGCAAAGGGGGTCTCCTGAGAGGGTCCCTGCTCAAGCTGAGGCTATTTATCCCCATGCACTATATGAAGGCTTCCTAAATGACCTGCTGACCACCTGCAAGCCTGACTAGAGAGCATCTAAAGATCTTTTAGAGGTCAATTTCCAGCCTTATAAAAACCCACGCAGTCTCACTGATACTGCTGAGAAGCTGCTAGCTGTTACCAGATGATGTGGCACATCCATCTGATGGCCTGAACCTCTTAGCTACTAGAGGACGATGACTTCTCATCATCCTGGGTGTCACCAGACCCAGAAAAGACCCCGATCCCACTCTCCAGGCACTCAAAAGGGCTTCATAGTGGTGTGGGACCAAGGGGTGCCAGCTGGTACCAGAGAGCAGGTGGAGGTCCCGCGAGGCTTCAACAGGGACCTCGTCCTTCAGCCAGGTGATGGTGGGAGGCGGATAGGCTGGAGCCTCACAGAGCAGGGAGATGGGGTTGTTGATGATCACGATAACATCTTCCGTGGTGGCATCGAGGGCATCTCCAGCGGACGTGGGGCTGGCTGCAGAGAGGTATTTGCACGGCAAGAGATCAGCATTAACACCCACAGCCACACTGCCGGCTGTAGGGTCAGGGATCCTCACCACCCAGCTGGGGCAGGCACTCAAAAAGCCCCTTAACCCACATCCCCAGGACTCTACATCCAAAAAGCATCTTGTACCCGAAATGTTCAGCAGGTAGTGCTTGGTTTGCTCCCCCACGGGGTTGGAGGCCACGCAGGAGAAGCGGCCAGCATCAGACAGGGCAGCCTGGGGGATGTGCAGCACCGAGCCATCGGGAGAGATGGAGGTGGCTCCAGCAGGCAGAGGGTGGCCGTCCTTCAGCCAGGTGACCTCAGGTTGGGGGTTGCCTGTGCAGGGTGGAAAGTAGGGTTTGGGCTCAGTGCAAAGTTTTTCCATGCGTGCACGCAGCCTGGATGGGGTCACTGCATTGGGAAGCAGGGACACCAGCCCGAATCCAGACTTATCACAATCTGGATCGGGATTTTAGAGACTGTTGGGTGAGCCAGCAAGAAAAAAAAAACTGTCCTGAGTAGGAGGTGATTAATTACTCCCATTACAAAAGGAGAAACCAGATTAGAGGAATTTTTGCTCCATTTTGGAAAGATCGGAGTTGACGTCGTGGAACAAGCTCCCCGCGTGGGCGCCCCCTCCCCAGCACTTTCCAGACAGCCCAACTGCAAAGCCAGGAACTATCCCCAAAAAGCTGCTCAGCCGACCTCAGCCATTCCTATGTCATCGGCTAGAACCGGAGCTTGCTTTGCACCCCAGAGGGCGGCTCAGGTCGGCCGCCCCCAAGCCCCATCTCCCACCACCCCTGCTCCCTGCGTGATGCTCACCCGCAGCCAGGCAGGACCAGGTGACAGGGTGGCCCTCGGGCACCATGACGGCCTCTTCCTCTTCCATGTCCTCGATGTGGGGAGGAACTAGGAACATGAGATGCCAGGGATATCAGCTGCTGGACCAAACCAGATGCTGTGTTCACGCACCAAGGCACGAAGGACTCCAGTGCTGCAGCTCCCACCACCGCACCCAGTGCTGACCAGTGCTGTCCCCACACCGGTGAAGCCCTGATGCCCCAGGAGCCCATCAGTGGGTAGATGTCCTCCCTTACCCAGGACCTCCACGTGGAACTCCCTCCTGGCCTCCCCAGCGACATTGCTGGCCAGGCAGGAATACTGGCCACCATCCTGGGCTCGCACACGGGGCAGCCTCAGCATCCAGCCCCCTGTGAGCACGGAGCAGAGAGGGCTCAGGGCACGGATCCAGGCACCGGCACAGCCCAGCACCGCTCCTCAAGGTGGGAGCTCTGCTGGGTTTAAACTCCTCAGCGTTAGGGCAGTATGCATTCGTGGACATCTTGCAACATCCATCCCTCATCCCACCTGAGAGCACGTTCATGTGCTCGCCGGGGGTGACAGGAGAGCCGTTCCAGAACCAGGTGACCGAGGGCAGGGGGACGCCAGTGGCCTCACAGGTCAGCATCAGGGCTCTCTGCAGAGGCACACTGACATTGCTGGTCAATCCTGATCCTTGGAGGAACTTTGGAGGAACTGGGGAGACAGAAGGGATGAACAGCTGTCTGCAAAGCAGCCACCAAGACAGCAGAAGAGCAAAAAGTATGGCACACATCGAACCCAGCTTGTTCCCATCCTCCTGCTTGTACAGGTTGAGGACATGAGCACAGAGGGACCATCAGCACCAGCTGAAGCTGATGACTTTGCAGGTGTTACAGACCTGCAGCATGTGCCACCTACCTGCACCCCCTAGCCCACACCTCCAGACATGACACCAGGCTGGCCACTTGCCTTTTGCCACCCCAGTCCTTTTCCAGCTCAAACGCTCAGCACCCCAGCCCACAAAGTTCCCCCAAATCCTTGGAAAGCAGCTGACTTTGTAAAGCAAAAGGAGCTCTGCTCAGCCTGGAAATAAACCACTACCACAGGGTGATGGAGCCACTTCTGCTGCTTCTTCACCCAGAGAACCCCCCCTCTCCTGTCCCCAAATATGCTGAGTTTTCCAAGACTTTCTCCATGTTTTCCTCTTCTCCAGGCTCGTGATGCTTTGGGCATGTGGTGGGATATCCCCACCCTGCCAAGCTCCCTGTATCCCTTCCCCACAGCCACCAGCCATGCCCTGAACCCTCACCGTGCACTGCCACGTCGAACTCCCTGCGCTCCTGCCCCACTGCATTGGTCGCCAGGCAGACGTAGTGCCCTGCGTGGACCAGCGCCGCCTGGGTGATGTGCAGCCTCCAGCCCTGCTCCGACAGCGAGAGCCCTTCCCCAGTGGCCAAGGGCTGCCCGTCCTTCAGCCATGTCACCGTGGGCGCCGGCGTTCCCGTGGCCTCGCATTCCAAAACCGTCTCGCTGGCCTCGACGACGGAAACCTTCCTGGGGGCTTTGCTGCTGCCCCGGATCCTCGGCAGCACTGTGGGCAGAGGGATGTGGGATGGAGGTGAGGCTGGAGGAAAGCACTTGGAGGTATGCAAGTGGGTGTAAAAATGCCATCGAGATGGCTGGTGGCTGCAGGAGGGCAAAGCAGATCCCAGTGGGTGCAATTAGTGCAGTTGTACTGCTGGAGCAAACCTCAGCGGCAACCAGAGCAGAGCCAAGAGGGGAGCTGGAGGGGGGCAGGCAAACCCAGCTGGCAGCATCCCTTCCAAAATACCCAATGCAGGGGATAATAGCTGTGAACTTTTGGATCCAGCTGGGGCTTGTACCAAGGGAGAACAGCTTCGGAGAGGAAGCTTCAGCCACCCTGCAGGACACCCACATGTCGGGATCCCCCGGCTCACCGTGCACCCCCAGGCGATGCTCCTTGCTGCTGTTGCCGGCAGCATTGCTGCACTCGCAGGTGTAGGTCCCCTCATCCACCAGCCGCACCTTGTTGATGTAGAGCATCCTCCCTCCTGTGGACACCAGCTTCGGGCTCCCAGGGTGGGCAGAGAGAGGCTCACCTGCCCGGGGGGGACAGCAGCCTCCTCTCAGGCTCCCAGCAGGACCAGTTCCCACCCAGAAGCTGGGTGGTGCTCAATATAAAGCACTCCTTGCTGCCCAAGGAGAGCAATGTGAACTGATTTTATGCTTGGCTGCAACAGGAGACCCACAAGGAACAGGCTGGCATCTGGATTTCAAGTTTAACCTGGTGTTTGCTCATCCAAGATGCTCCTAAACCATGCAAAGAGCATTGCCTGTCCGGGGCAGGCATCTGCATCTGCTTAGTGGGTCAAGACCTGAGGATCAGGACCTTACCGTCCTTCTGCCAGCTCAGGGCAGGGAAGGGAATCCCATGGCACTCGCAGGCCAGCCGGACAGACTGCCCCTCCAGCACGGACACAGTGGTGGGCTCTGCCGAGGAGAACGACGGGGGCACTGCGGGGAGAGAGGGACAGCTGATGGCAGGGGATGAATTGAGAGGGGCAGCTCCATCCTGCTCACCACCTGTGGCTCCACCAGGCTTTGCACAAAGATCCAGCGAGACTGCTGGAAATAACATGGACATAACAACATGCACTTCCCAGCTATTAAGAGGGTGATGCTTTTAATTGCACGTGGCCTACAGCAGAGGCTGGCTGAGCCCCACAGCCAGGCCGAGGTTGGCCAGACAGAGCCTCGTTAGGTAGCACAGCTCGCTGCGAATGTGACCTAACACTTTCCATTATTGGACGCCGTTCCCATAATTACAGCTGGCTGGAGAAGGGTAACTCCTTCCCGTGAGGGATATTAGCTTTTGGAAGAAAAATCCTAACACCCAGAAACCTCTGAAAAACAACAACAGCAGAACCCAAACAATCGAGCCGAGCCAGGACACCGGGCCAAGAGCGCAATGTCTCCCTGGGAAGGGAATGCAGGAGCGGGGAGAACTGGCCTTCCTCCCCGTCCCGGCTGCCTGCCTGCAGGACTCCTACCAGCTGGCCCCGGCCATCCCTGAGGGAAGCCAGGCCTGGCTCTGCTCCAGCACTGAGGTTGTGCTGGGGTTTGCAGGGATGTGCATCATGAAGGATGCACCAGCATCCTCCTGACCCAGGCAGGGGCTGATACCCGTGACGGATGAGGGCACGGAAAGCACAGAGCAGCCCTGGCAAAGGCAAAGAATTCCCTTTGCTCTCCTGCCCAAGCTTTGGGAAGACAGCTGTGTCGTTACTGAAATACCCCAAAGCAACACTTATGTAAACATTGGCTTTTTCCCCTCTCCTGCTCCAGCAGGGGATTCCCTACCGCCTCCAGCTGCAGAGCTTTAATCCTTTGGATGCTGTTTTCCAAGCCAGCGAGCCACCTCAGGTACACGTTATGCTTACAGTGTTTGTTCCTATATACATACATGTCTACACACCCTGTATTTTCCTGGTGAGCTGTCTCAGCCCTGACAGCCCTTACCCAGCACATTCAGGTTGTAGTGTCTCTCCGGGTGGCCGGGCACCTGGCACGTGTACCTGCCTGCATCCCGCACGGCGGCTCGCCCCACCTGCCACAAGGAGGGACGGTGAGATGCTCTGCAGCCCCTTTTCCCTCCCATCCCGTATTTTGCTCCAAAACATCACCTGGAGCACAGTCCCATCCTCTGACAGCCGCATCCCTGGGCTCAGGGTGAGCAAGGTCCCATCCTTCAGCCAGCGGGACCCCTGGGGGTTGACCCCCAGGTCTGGGCAGCGCAGTGTCACCTCCTGGTTGACGATGGCAGAGACGTTCTCCTCCTCGCCCAGGGCAGTGGGTGGCACTGGAAATAGACAGGGCAACGCCACCCCCAAGCCCCCTTCCCAGGGCTGGCCCCACAGCCTCCAGGCTGGGGAGAGGGCAGGGAGCAGCCCCCGGCCCCATGGATGACACACGGACCCTGTGGCCACTGTCAGGGGAAGGGGCTGGGGACACGTGGGGACACTTACACCGCACCTCGATGGTGGCCTCACGCCTGTCCTCTCCCACGGGGCTGCTGGCCACACACGTGTACATCCCCGAGTCCAGGAGGCGAGGGGTGGGCAGGGACAGCACGCGCCCGCCAGACAGGATCTGTGCCCCCCAGGAAGGAAAGAGCCCAGCTGAGTGTGAAACCAGGAAATCTCAAAGGGCTGCAGGCAGTAACTGGGATGGGTGGGCACAATCCTGCCTCGAGCCTGTCCTCATCACATCGTGGGACCCCCTGGCTCTTCCATTTTTATTTTTTTTTTTTGAAAAGCCAAAACAAGAAACCAGAGCATCCTTCTGGAGGCACATCCCCAGGGAGAACCCCCTGCAGTAGCCACCTCACCTGCAGGCCACCTGCCACCTCCTCGGGCACCGGGTTGCCGTCCTTGAGCCACAGCAGCGCCGGGGCAGGGCTCCCGGTGGCATCGCACCGCAGCATCACCGCCTCGCTCATCACCGCCACGACGGGGCTGGGGCCGGCCGTGATCCGCGGGGGCACTGGGAAGGGCAGGGGGGGCACAGCAACGTCACCAGCAGCACCAGGGGACAGAGATGGGGATGACTGGGGTGGGAGACACCACAGTTTGGACCAAGCAATGCCTTCCCGTAGGGCTGAGGCTCTTGGGAGCATTACCTGGGATGGATGCGGGGTAAGGGTAAATGGGGCAGATGAAGGGGTCCCTGCTAAACCCATCTCTCAGGGATGTGCCCCGCAGACTGTGATGGCCCCACAGCCCTTTGCACGCATGGGGGGTCCTGGGGGAACACCCAGCCGCTGTCCTCCCCCTGCACCCCATGGACTCACCGGTCACCTGTAGGCTGTACCCGAGCTCGGTGTCCCCGGCGGCATTGGAGGCCACGCAGCGGTAGATGCCGGCATCAGAAAGACGAGCACGGGGGATTTCCAAGCGTTTCCTATCCCTGGACAGGATCCGGTCCCGGGTGGTCACAAGCTGCTCGTTCCCCTTGTACCAGGAGATGTCTGGAGGCAAGGAGGGAGATGAGATGTAAGGAGTGTGATGGCAGCATGGGGACACACGCCAAGGACGCCACCAAGGGAAGCTCGAGGGAGGGGACAGGCTCACCGGGAGCTGGCACCCCCGTGGCCAGGCACTCCAGGGACACCGTGCTGTTCTCCAGGACAGCCAGGTCCACCTCGCTGGGCTCGATGTTCGGAGGCACTGCAACCCAGCACACAGCCATCAGCTCTGTGCAGCCCAAAACCAACCCAACTACACCGCATGCATTGGTTCCCATTCTGGGAGGGAGCCTCAGCACTGCATGGTGCCACCACTGCCCTCCAAGTCAGTGAAAATATTTTTTTTCTCTGCACCCTGCCTGGTTTCTCACCCAGGACCTTCAGCATCACGTCCTGCTTGTCCTCCCCTGCGGGATTGGCTGCGACACAGGTGTAGACACCTTCATCGGTCAGGTCAGCCTTCTCGATCTAGCGGGAGGAGGGAAGGTTCCTGACTAGCTTTGGTCGCTTGTGAGCCCAAACCAGACCCTGTCTCCCCCAAATAGGGCCCCTTTCTCCAGCTCCTGCAGCCCTAGGGCTGGGTTTCTCCTCCATCAACATCCAGCAAAACAAGGTTTGCCCAGCAGAACCCCAGCAGGAGCCATGCCCACGAGCTGCTGTGTCCTCACCCTGCTCAGGAGCTTGGTGTCTCTGTGCTCCAGGGAACGCATCGCTCCCCCCTGCCCTGGCCAGGGTCAGTGCCACCCCCAGCACCACTGCTTCAGCCCAGACACTGCCATAGGAAAGCCCAAGGACACAGAGCCCTGCCCGATGCTGCTGTGTGCCCTCCGTCCCCATCACGCCCCCCACCTGGAAGTGGCTGCCCGTGGCCGGCAGCAGGACCCCATCCTTCCTCCAGCCGAGCCGTGGGGCTGGCGTGCCCGTGGCCTGGCACCGGAGTGTCACCGGCTGGCGAAGGGCCACGGTGATGGCATCCCCCTCTGCGATGCTGACCGAGGGGCATGCTGGCCAGAGGGGAAACAAGGTTGGGGGAGAATTCTTTGCTATCCATGCCCTCCCCGATGTGTGGGATGGAGAGCAGGTCTCCCCCAGGCGCTGTGCTCACCTTGCACCGAAACCCACACCTGCACCTGGGCCCCCCCAGCCCGGCTGCTGCCCTGGCAGATGTAGAGCCCTTGGTGGACGAGCCCCACATGGGCGATCAGCAGGGTCCCACCGTCCTTAGACACCGCCACGCCATCCCCTGTGTCCAGCAGGCGCCCGTCCTTCAGCCACCTATGAAGATCGGGGAGGGTGGCAAGTTCTTGGGGTGTCCCACCACCACCCACCCTGGTTTCTGCACCAGGAGCGTGGGGGTGCTGCACCCATGGCACTTGGGAAGTGCCCAGATCACGGGGGAGAATAGGATCCTAGGGATGAGGAACAGGAATGGATGCCTCCCATCCTAAAGGACACCCCAAGCCAGGGGTCCCCGTTGCCCAGATGGAGTCCCCATCCCGATCCCTGATGCATCTTTGCATGTTGTGTTTCTGGGGTGCCCCCAGGGAGCTGTGCAGCCGCCTACGGCAGCTCAGGGGGATCGGGGCAGGACCCCCATCCTGTCCTACAGTGCTCACCGGATCCGGGGCATGGGGACACCACTTGCACGGCAGCGAATGCGCAGGGAGTCGTTGGCGACAGCAGTGATGTGGCTTTCCCCATCGCCGATCAGCAGCTGCGGGGGAGCTGGGGACAAGGGGACAGCAGGCTGGGACCAGCCCTGGGAGCCTGGCAGGAGAGCAGTCAGGAGCTCGGAGAGCACAGAACCCCAGCAGAATACCAAAACCCACAGCTGTTTGGGACCAAATTTTCCTTCACACATGCTTCTCCGATCTCAGAGAAGCTGCAGGGTTCAGCCATCTCCTTCCTGCCTCCATAAATCCCTCCTCCCTGCTGCAACCCCGCCGCCCCCTTACCCTGCAGGAGCAGCGTGTGCCGCACCACGCTCTCGCCCGCAGGGCTGCTGGCCAGGCAGGTGTAGGAGCCCGCTGAGCTCTCTGACACCCGCTGGACCCGGAGCAGCGTGCCGCCCGCAAGGAGCAGCACCCCGGCACCCTCGGGCAGGGGCAGCCCGTCCTTCTGCCAGCTCAGGGTGGGCAGCGGGTTGCCGCTGGCCGAGCAGGGCAGCTCCACGGGCTGGCCCACTGCTGCCTCCACCACACGGCCCTTGCTGGAGATAATCGGTGGCACTGCAGGGACAGAGAAACGGGGGGAAAAGTGAGTGCGGAGAGCCCGAGCTGAGCACTGCGGCTGTGCTGGTGGCAGAGCCACAGGGAGCACGTTCCAGCTCCCCTTGTGCCACTTCCCCGGGGGACAGAAGGATGCATCCCACAAAGCTCGGCCCACAGGGAGATAGAAATTGGCTCAGCAGAAGCCCAGAGGTGCAGATGAACTAGAGCAGACTAGGGAAGAGCTTGTGCTGGGGAAAGAAGCTCCAAAACTCATTGCACATGCAACCATGCAGCGCACAAACCACTTGCAGATCATCCCAAAAAGGCACACTCACACACTTATTGCACTGACAGCCACCCAAAGTTGATGGAGAGGTGATGGACAGGGGAGAGACCTCTCGGAAAGCCCCCATGGATGCTTCCTAACCTCCAGGTGCCTTACCATAAACCTCGAGCCTCACGGTCCCGTGTGTCGTGCCTGCAGGGTTGGTGGCCCGGCAGACGTACAGCCCCGCGTCCGCCTCCTGCGCCACGCTCACCCGCAGCACCCGGCCCCCCCTCACATAGGTGGTCCTGGTCCCCGAGGGGAGCGGGCGCCGGCCCCTGAACCAGGTGATGGTGGGAGCCGGGGAGCCCCGCGCCTCGCAGGGCAGCTGGCCGGAGCCATTCAGCAGCACCACCACCTCCACCAGATCCTCAGTGCCCAGGATGGAAGGGGGAGCTGGTGGAGAGAGGGGCACGGAGGTGGGGGAGATGCTCACCCCCAGCACCCTGGCTGTTCGACTGCCCGGATGGGTGAGAGTTTAGGGGGGGTGAAAGGAAATTGGGTGTAGGGCAGCTGGGGACTCACTGTGCACACGGAGCTGGAAGACCTTGCTGTGCTGGCCGGCAGGGTTGGTGGCCAGGCACTGGTAGGTGCCCTGGTGGTGGGGCTGGCTGCCCGCGACCCTCAGCACCTGCTCCTCCTCCAGCAGCTGGAGGTGAGGGTCCAGCGCGGGGAGAGGCCTCGGGGGACAGAAGGGTGAGCAGATGACTCACCCTTTGGCCCACAGTTTTGGAGAAGGGGATGGCTTTTTGTCCAACACATCATGCTCCCCACTCACACACACCCTGTCACCGGCTCTTTGACAGAAACACCACCCTCACCCCTCCAGCAGGTCCAGGCCCCCCGCAGTCACTTACTGCCCGTCCTTCAGCCAGCGCACCCGGGGTGGGGGCACCCCCTGGCTCCGACACTCCAGCAGCACCTCGGAGCCCTCTAGCACGGAGACGTTGTGAGGCCACCGGGACCCAGACATGCTTGGGGGCACTGGGGGCAGAGGAGATGTGAGCAGGAGTGTGAGGGGCACCCTGGTTTTGCCACCCTCCTGGCATCCCCATGCTGATCCAGAAGGCGATGAGGACAAGGTCAGTGGTCCCATGTTTGCATGCTGGATGTGGCCCAAGGGACCGCTCTGCCCCCAGCCAGCTGGCTGCAGGGGACCCCCCCAGCCCACCCCAGGGTGACCATCACTGGGTACAGGGGTCGGGGACCAACTCACCCAGCACGAGCAGGGTGAAGTGTCTTTGAGCCTCTCCTGCCCTGCTCCAGGCTCTGCAGGTGTAGGTGCCCGTATCCTCACTGCGGACCTCGGCAAAGCGCAGCATCTGGCCCCTGCGGAGCAGGAGGGGACCCCCAGCTTCACCCACCTGTGGGAGGAGAGGGAGGAAAGGGGGTGTCGGGGGGAGCCAGCAGCACCCCTACCAGGGGGGCATGATGACACCGCCCCCTCTCCCAGTGGCTCACCGGGTGCCCGTCCTTGTGCCAGGTGACGGAGGGGACGGGTGTGCTGGAGATGTTGCAATGCAGCACCAGGGGCTGGCCGGCCACCACCGACACGTTCTCCCAGCCAATGCCTATGATCTCCGGGGGGGCTGTGGGGGAGGCGAGAGCCGTGAGGAGGTGACAAGGCACGATGGCATCTGGCTGCCTCGCTTCTCTGCGCCATGGCCATGGGCAACAACACTCCCCAGACACCACATGGACCCAGTGCAGCAGCTTTGCCCTGCTGTCCGTCCCCACCACCCACACAGCTCGCCCCATTTGGGGACATGGGGCAGAGCCCCCCCAGGAGCATCCCACACAATGCAAGACCCCCCCTCCCCTCTGGCCGTACCATGCACCACCAGCGTGGTCGTGCGGCTGACGGAGCCCACGTCGTTGGCTGCCAGACAGGTGTAGTCCCCGCTGTGGCTGGGCTGCAGGGCGCGGATGAGGAGCGAGCCCCCATCCAGCAGCTCAGCACCCGGCACGGCATCCAGCACTTCCACTGCGTCCTTCCACCAGAGGATGGATGGCGTGGGGGTCCCTGCGTGGGTGCATGGAGATGGGGAACGTGTTCAGACTGGAGATGGGTGCCTCATGTCCCACCTGTGCCTGGTGACGGGCGAGCTGCCTGGGGAAATCCGTGCTGCCTGACAGCTCCTGCGCCATCTCCAACTTGTGCTACCCAATAGCCCAGTGCCAGGATGTGGGCTGAGCCCAGGGAATGAAGGACAGGGGCATAGCAGTGAGAAAGGAGCAAGGATGGGTTAAGTGGAGATTCCCAAAGCCAGACATCCAGCCCCCGGGTAAACAGCTGCTGGCACAGAGCCCTTACCCTTGACCGGACAGGGTATGGTGACGTTCTCATGGAGAACCTTCTCCAGCAGGACCTCTGCGCCGTCCTCCAGGTATGGAGGCTCTGGGGGTGAAGCAACCCCAATGCTGGGTCAGCAGACAGCCAGCCTAGCCCACCCCACTCCGTGGTCCCAGCAGGGGCTCCCAGTGCTCACCCAGCACTTGAACAACCACCTCCACAGCATCCTGCCCCACGCTGCTGCTGGCGATGCAGCGGTAGCGTCCTGCGTCGGAGAGCTGCACAACGCCAATGGTCACAGCCCCATGGGCCCCCCCCAGGGCTCCCCGCTCGCCCTCCCGCAGTGGGTGGCCGTCTTTGGACCAGCTCAGGCTGGGGACTGGATCCCCGTGGGCCACGCATGGCAGTTCTAGCCGCTCTCCCACCAGCGCCTGCAGCACCTTGGGACCACGCTGGATTCGTGGTGGGACTGGGACAGAGAGAAAAGAACAAAACGTGGCATCAAGGGGCGGCACGGAGCTGTGTTTACAACTCATGGCTCCCCACAGTGATGTGGAAGCATGCCACATGCCATGGGCTTGGCAGGATATACCTTGGACTCGCAGGCTGATTTGCACCGAGGCGTTCCCCACGGCATTTGTGGCTGTGCAGGTGTAGAGGCCGCTGTCTGCCTCCTGGGGCCCGGCCAGCCGGAGCGACCCCGACGGGAGGACACTGTACCTTGGTGCAGAGGGAACAGAGAAACTGGCTGGGAGGAGCAGCCGTGCTGCCCTTTATCTGGCTTCGCCCTGGGCAGGAGCTAGGGGCTGACAGCTCACCACGAGGCGACCACAGGAAGGTCCCCAGGGAGCCCTGCAGAGCTGTGCACGGGGGAAGAAAACCTTCTGCTCTGCGCCCATGAAAGGCTGCAGCGTGAGCCACCAGTGTCAGGGACAGGGTCACTGCTGAAGGTGCTGGGGCTCCCCATGGAGCTCAGCCCCTGCAGCTGGAGCTGGCCATGCTCTCGCGCCCAGCACCATCTGCGCTCCGCAGACATAACATCATCGCAGCCCACGGCCGCCCATCCTGCCCCATAAATCACTCAGCCGTGGGGAGCAGCACAGGGCCGCAGGGAGCAGCCATAGGAAACTGGATCAAGAATGACAAAGCAACACGGTCCCTCAAGAAGCGTGAAACCAAGCTGCCTTCCCCCCGCCACAGCAATCCTCGGGTGCAAGGGAGGAAGAAATGCACTGAAATCAGGGTCCACAACTCATGGACACCCCTTGCAGCATGGTGCTAACGTGCTAAGAAATCAGGTCTTGCTCCATTAGGGAAGACCAAGACAATAATCAAACACACCCAGGCACTTTCCAGGTATCTTCTCCTATCATGTGATTTTGGTGGTCCCACCGCTGCCACCAGTCCCATGGGGACATCGCTGCCTTCCTCCCCATCCCATCTGCATGCTTCAGCATCCCTGCTGCCCCATCCCTGGGGAACAGCAACGTGCTGAAGGGGAGATCTGTGCTGCAGATGTCAGCACGTAGCTGTCTGCTGAAGTGAAGCTGAGCAGATACGGGCCCGAGCCACAGAGCTGCAAGCCAGCCGCTCGCTTCGGTCCAGTAGATAAATTCAGGCCAGCTGCAAAACTGGGAGCAGAACCCAGCGCGAAGGCGGGTGGGAGTGAGGGGGTGGTGGGAGAACGGCTGCCCTGGCCAGCAGCCACCACGAGCTCTCTTTGAGGAGCAATGAGTGCTCACAGCACCAGTGCAGGATCCGACCCCCAGTAACCCTGGCAGTGCTCCCCAGGGAGCAGGCAGACCCCGGTACCTTGCGGAGGAGAGAGGCAGAGGCTGGGACTCGCGGCTCCATGCCACCAGGGGTTGGGGAGAGCCGTGCGCCTCGCAGGGCAGCGTGGCCTCCTGCCCGTGCACAGCCAGGATGGTCACAGGGGCTGATATCCCCCGTGATCCATTCACGCTGATCCTGGGTTTTGCTGGATGGAGAGAGAAAACAAAGCTGGCACAAGAACCCTCCATGTACCCCACAACCCTCAGTGTGTTTTTCATCCCCAAAACCCATCCTACGCATGGCTTGGGCAGCCCAAAGCGGGCAGGGAAAGCAGGAGCACCCCCAGCCTGCAGATGCCCGCCCTCCAGAGTGGGTTTACCAGGAGCTGGTCCCGGTGCTGGGCACTCACTGCTGATGGAGAGCTGCACCTGCCGGCTGGAGAAGCCTGCCATGCTGGCGGCCGTGCAGAAATAAGTGCCGGCATCCCCCGGGGAGGGTGATGGGATCAGGAGGGTCCCGTTGGGGTTGAGGTGATAGCGTGGGCTTGGTGAGATGGGCTCCGTGCCCTGCAGAGGAGAGAGAAGGGAGGAAGAAGGCAGAGACTTTCCCATGAGCTGAGCAGGCCAAGAGCAAAAAATAAATTAATTTAAAAAGTCTCTCATCAGAGCAAGCTGCCTCACTGGTTCCAGTTTCCAGGGGTGCTCAGTTCCACCTCCCCAAGCAGCCACAGCACACAGGTGGATGATGCCCTCTCCACACACCACCCAGCACCCAAGGGTGCCTCTGGCAGCAGGACGCCAGCCTGCTCCCACACAGAGCCACCCTCCCAAGCCCCCCACCCGCTGGGGACACCTCTACCTTGGTCCAGGTAACGGTGGGGGTGGGCACACCGGTGGCATCGCACCGCAGGGTGACAGCCTCTCCCTCGGTGGCAGCGACCAGGGCAGGACCAGGCTCGATGCTGGGAGGAACTGGGGACAGAGAGGAGCACCTCACCCTGCTGGACGTGGCCACAGGTAGTGGGGCTTTGACTCACAGCTTGCCAGCACCACCTGCAAACCCCGTCCTGCCCCAAGCCCCTCCAGCACCGTCCCCTCTCTGCACAGTCACCGCTGTACATGGGGGCTGCGTCTCCCTGATGTGCTTCCCCAGAAGGTCAGCCTCCCAGGCTGGTCTTGCCTAAATGGGAGCAGAAACCTCACCCTGCTGCAGGTGACAGCTCCTGGTTAAGCGTTGAAGTCCTTGTTCTTGTACCCAACACGTTTGGCACCCAACCCCAGCTGGGAACCAGCTCCAAACACCCCCATGCGTGTCCTGGCTGGGCACGGGGCTCCGTCATCGTGGGTCAGCAGCCCGGCAGGCAGGACAGAGCTCTTCATTGCACGTGTCCAGAGTTGAATTTCATGTGTCCCGGCTGGCTAGCATTCACAGAGCCACCAGATGTTTTCTGAGCCTGCTTTGTAGCTGCACCGCGCTGCCCCAGGGACCATTCCTTTATGTGCAGATCTGGCTTCGGAGTTTTCCTGCCCTGACACGCTGCAGCGGCTCTTCCAGACTGGTGGAAAAGCCTCGCCCAGGCCAGAAACCCACAGCTCCTTCCCGCTGAGGTCACACAGAGCTGGCAGCAGAGGCCAGGGGACAGCACCCACCCCACAGGGACACCCAGCCTCTTACCGTGGACAACCAGGGTCACATCCTGTTGGTGCGAGCCGAGGGTGTTGGTGGCCACGCAGGTGTAGGTCCCCACGTCCCCCGGTGATGCCTGGCCCACGTGCAGGCTGCCGTCAGCCTGGGTGGAGAAGTGGCCGCTCAGGTCTACCTGGGTAGGGCAGAGAGGGGAAAATGGAAGGGATCGGGGGGGCAAACATCACGTTGACACGCTGCCTTTGGGGCATACCCCAAATCCCATCCTCGGGTGGTACAAGCACCCTGCTGATGCGCCCTCCCAACCCAAACGCTCCCCCAGCATCTCCCTCCGGCAGCTCTGGGGGTGGATGTGCCCCCACAAAGCCCCCGTTCCCACAAAGCCCCCACGACCCTCACCGGCTGCCCGTCCTTCAGCCAGAGGCGGGCAGGCAGCGGCCGCCCGGCCAGGATGACGCACGGCAGCCACACGGGCTGCCCTGCCAGCACACGGACCACAGCGGGTGCCAGAGCTATTTCTGGGGCTACGAGAGAGAGGGGAACGGGAAAAATGATATTAATTGGAGATAAGTTAGTGAGGGACATGTGGGAGAATTAATGTCTTGCTTTAAAAAGTAACCTCCCTGGTCACCCAAACATCTGCCAGACCTCTCTGGGGACCAGCAGAGGAGCACACAACAGAAATGTGCAGCTGACTCAGGCTCCCCATGGCATGGGGTCTTTTCTCCCCCTTCCAAGCCTCCCAGCATGACGACTTCTTGATATTCTGCATTAAGGGCATTACATTCATTTCACTGTCTATGGGTCTGAGTGCACACCAGTGCTTTCGGGCAGAGGTGGATAAGTGTTCCCGAACCCGTGCTGGGGAGGGGACTGCTCTGTGTATGGCTCTGCACCCCCAGCACCACAGGTTTTGGCCGTGCCTTGAGCTTTGTGGGGACCCACGCACCAACAAAACCACAGAACAGCAAACCTTGTCCAGTGACCGTGAGCTTGACCTCCGCTCGGATTTTCCCAAAGTCATTCTGGGCTTCACAGACATAGACAGCTTGGTCATCCAGCGAGGCGCCTGGAGCACGGAGCGGGGAGCACACAGAGGTGCTCTGTGAGCGCACGCCCAGGCAGGATGCCTGCGCACCCTCTCCATCACCCAGCACACACTCAAAACTCACCATCGATGAGGAGCTCGGCCCCAGGCAGCCCGTGCTGGTGCACCACGGGCTTCCCATCCTGCCGGGACCAAGCCACCCGCAGCGGCGGCGAGCCCTCGGCATGGCACGGCAGGGTCACGCTCTCCCCGATCTCGACCTCCAGGTCCCCCAGGGGCTCGGGGAAGTGCGGGGCAGCTGCAGGAGAGAGCAGTGGGAAAGGGGTCAGGCAGGGCTGCAACCCTCTTGCCGCAGCACCCCGGCTTCCCAGCACCTGGGGTTGTGCAGAGCCGAGCCCCGAGGAGAGGCAGGGCTGCAAAAAGCACGAGCCAGGTGCCTTGAAGGGTTACAAGCAAGATTCAAAGCATTTTTTAATTGCAACACACAGCTTTGACCTTCAGTTGCACTCAGCACCCCTCTTGCCAAGCAAAACCCTCTCATGCTTTTCTACCATTAACAGATTCAAGCCTTACTGCCCCCAACGAGACCCCCCACCCTCCTCTTCCTCTTTCCCAAGCTATTCCAGCCCTTCACAGGGAAGCCCTGAGCACCGTGTGGGGTGCATGGCTTTTCAGATGAAGGTTTAACCCTCACCTCCACCTAGATTGCACTCTGTACCCCAGTCTTGTGCCAACATGTCAGCACCCACAGGGGTCTTTACCCACGTCCCGAGCCATTTCCCTCCTCCCATCCCAAAGCCCAGACACTCACAGCCCACATCCAGCACCGTGCTGGCAACAGCGTCTCCAGCCTCGCCACGAGCCTGGCACGTGTAGGGCCCCGCGTCCTCCTCCTGCACCGCCTGCAGCCGCAGCACGCCGCGCTGGCTGCCGGCCGGGAACGCCACCACCTCCTGCTCGCCTGCCCCAAGACGTCCCCCATCAGCACCCAGGGACCCCCTGCGTGATGTCCCTGGGCACAGGTGGGGGTCCCGGCACAGGGATGGGGATCGCTGTCTGCAAACGTCCCGGCCCGGCTTCACCTTTGTGCCACGCAATCTGGGGAGGGGGCACCCCCGAGACCCAGCACTCCAGGGTCACGTCTTCTCCCACCAGCGCCTTGACGCCCGGTGTCACAGCCAGGATGGCAGGAGGCTCTGTGCCATGGGGAGAGAAACGGCTGCAGGTTATCCCTGAAAAGCTCCTTGTGCCTCACTTCACCCCGAAGGGGCCACAGAAACCCCAGAGCCCCACCACCACCACCCTCCTTTGGGGACAGCCGTGCCCACAGCTTGCACAAGAAGTTCCCAGCACTGCAGGAAAGAAAAACCCTTGTGCACAGCTGGGATCCCCCTCCTGGGGTGCCAGTACCGATGTACTCCAGGCTGATGGTTTGCTCATCCTGCCCCAGCAGGTTGCTGGCAGAGCAGCTGTAGTTCCCCGCGTCCTCCGGGACTGCGGCCCTGATGTGCAGGGTGCCCTGAGCGTCCGTGAAAACCCTGCATAGGGTGGGAAAAGAGGGGAAACTGAGCCCTGAAAATTTGAGCTGATGAGAAATATGGTAAAATTAGTGATGGGGCCTGGCTGTGCCTGGATAAGGCAGGATGGCTTCGAAATACGCACGTGAAATTAGGGACAGCAATATGCCAGCCACCCCAGGTGTCTGGGCTGGGGATACGTCAACATTTTCCTCTCCCCAGAGCCTTGGGCAGCCCCCAGCCCCTCTCCCAGCCCAGGTGGCCCCATGAGAGGAGCACCCGCCCCAGTGGGATGCAGGATGAATGCACCCAGTCCCTGCAGTCACCTCTGGTCCTGCTCCAGCACCCAGCCCCAGCGCTTCCAGGCGATGTGTGGCTGGGGATAGCCCCCGGCCGTGCAGTTCAGTCGCAGCTCCTGGCCCCTGCCAAAACGCTGGGGGCTTGCATCGACCTCCACCCACGGCGCCTCTGCATGGGGAGGGGGCAGAAGGGGACCACAGGCAGCACGTCACCCCACGGCATCACCCACTCCTGGGGTGACAAATCCTCCCGGTGTAGGGTAGAGCCTACCCTGGATGAAGAGCCACACGGAGGCGGTGGCGGTGCCGTGGGCGCTGTGGGCGATGCACTCGTAGGGACCCTCATCCCCCGGCTGCACGCGGCTGATCTCCAGCGAGTGGTTCTGCAGCAGCCTGGCCCTGCCGCCCCCCTGCAGGGTCACCCTCCCGTCCCAGCTCCACGTCAGGTTGTAGGGCACAGCGCTCAGCACGGGGCAGGACAACACCACGTCTTGGCCCGGTGAAGCCGTGAGGTTGGTCAGAGCCAGGAGACGCGGCGGTGGCTCTGCAAAGGCAGCGTGATGGGCTGGAGGGAGCTGCACCTGGGGACCCCCAGGGAACAGAGCTCAGCAGGAGCAGCACCCACCTAAGACGGAGACGTAGGCACGAGCCCGTGTCACCCCAATCTTGTTCGTGGCCATGCACTCATAGAAACCTTCGTCGCTTTTGGATGCTGCAGGGATCAGCCAGGTGATGTTCCCTGAACCTCTGTGAAAAGAGAGAAACCACAGGATCAGCCCCATTCCGGGCACTGGGGCTGGGAATGCCATGCTGCCAGCTGCTCCAAATCCCTGGTACTTCTCCCATCGGAGCAGGCATCACATGGACACATCCCTCAAGATTCTGTACTACTGCCTCAGGATGCTCGCAGCCAGCAGTGCCTGGCAACATCTGGGGGTAGTGCTGCCTCCGTGTGAGTCCAGCACGGAGCAAACTAGGCCAAACTGGAGACCGACCTGAATTGTTTCTCCTCCCCGAGCCTGGCCCCAGCCCGGCTGAGCTGCAGGCGGAAGGGCAGCTCGCTGTGCGCCGAGCAGGAGATCCGCTGCGGCTCCCGGCGGTAAGCCTGGATCCTGCTGGAGATGTTCACCTGGGGCAGGCCTGGAAGCAGTTGGGGACACACACACAAACACTTAACGCTCCTTGGGAGCCAGATTTAAAATATCAAGGCAGGAAGTAAAGCAAAGGGGTGCTGGAAGGAGCCTTTGAGCCACATGGGGGAGCGGCGCAGAGCAGGGACCGCTCACCGGGGACCACGCTGGTGTAGGTGACACTGGAGAGGCGGTGCAGGGGGTGGCCCTGGGCGTCCTCGCCCTTCACCTTCAGCAGAAAGTCTCCAGGGGGGGCACGGAGAGGTGAGCCCACCCAAAGCTGCCCCGAGGAGGCGTTGGAGATGGGCCGCAGGGGCAGCGAGAGGAGGGCACGGCCGGAGCTGTCAAAGAGCTCGATCTCCTGCAGATGTCCTGGTGGCTCCAGGCCGCTGCAGTTTACCACCACAGAGATGGGCAGCCCTGGGAGAAAAGCAAAAGCCAGCTGTGGTTCCAGCTGCAGGAAGCAAGGAGGCAGAGTCCACATCCTGGCAAGCACCAGCCTCACCTTGCAGCGGCCGTTCCCCGGGCTGGAGGCCGTCAGGGTCCAGCTCAGTGGAGAAGCCAGCTTGGAAATTGATGCTGCTGACGCCCGTGATCCTCACCGAGTGGCGGCCGCTGCTCTGCGTCTGCGAGCAGAGAGAGAGGCTCTTACCAAGGGCACAAGGGGAAGGAGGAGGGCAGCAGCCAGCTCCTTGCACCAGCTCAGAGAGCTCAGTGCCCATCAGGAGAGCCCCGAGCATGGGAGAGGGGCAGGGGCTCTTTTTTTGGGGGTGTCCCAGGCAGAGGGGACGCCACACGGGACCTGGCACCAGCCTACCTTGACTTGCCACATCCCCGGCTCGTGGGGCTGCACCGCCACCACCACGGCCGAGTCGGGGATGCTGAGCAGCTCCTTCAGGTCGCGGCCCTTCTCCAGGAGCTTCCCTGCAAGGAGAAGCAAAGCTCTGGGATGGGCACCCTGGGTGCTTCTCCACCCCATGCAGCCAGCCAGGAGCCCTCCATCACACACTTCTCACTGCTGGAGCAAAAGGGGGACCCACGGGGATCCCCCAAATGCTCCCCAAAACATCTCCCCCCCACCTGCTGCTCCCCTGAGCACCCACCTGCCGGGTCCCGGACCTCGATCTGCGGGGCCGGGCCGCTCAGTGAGACGGTGACCTCCTTCAGGCTGGGGTCGAAGGGAACGGGCCACGTGTGCTCCCCACCGTCCTCATGGTCCACGGACAGCAGGTGGACTTTGGAGGCCTGGATGGCCTCTTCTACCCACTTCAGTACCTGGGGGCAGGCGGGGGAGGATTAACCTGGATCCCGACCATATAGCACCACCATTTTAGGGCCGTTTTGGAGCACCCATGCTGCAGCCACCTCATCCTGGCTCACCTCCTTCACCTGCTGCTTGTCCAGGTGGAAAATCTGCCCGGAGCTGGTGGCCGCGATGCGCTCGTACACGCGGTACCCGGGGTGGCTCCTGTCCCCACAGTCCCCCGTCAGCACGAACACCACCTGCCAGGATGAGGGTCCCCTACAGCATCACATGGGGGACACATCCAGCCCCCTGCTCGCTGAGCCACAATGCCGCATCCCCATGTTAACGGGTGATGGGGGCAGTTTCTCATGGCCTGGAGCCACCGTGATGCTGTGTCAGTGCCTGCCTGAGCCACGTCTCGAGGGGACACAGCCTCACCTGGGACTGCTTGTGCTGCAGCAGCCACAGCAGCTCCTCCTGCTGCTCGTAGTCCTTGGCCCGAGCGTCCGTGAAGACGTAGATGAAGGAGCCGGGGTGCGAGACCTCGGCGGCCAACCTGATGGCTGCCACGCTCATCTCCGGGCAGTCCCCGCCGCCCTGCAGCACAGCGGGGTCGTGACATGGGCAGGGCCGGGGATGGGGTCCCCGCTCCCCCTGTGCCATGCCGGGCTCCCAGATCCAGCCAAGATCTGCCCGTAACGGGGACGTGCGTTGCATTGCTGGAGCAAGCACAGCGCGACGGCCCCAGGGGGACACACCGGATCACAGCAGAGCCGTTCTTGTGCCACAGCTGGTAATTAACACCCCATCCCATAGTGACTCCAGCCCAGTGCAGCCCCATGAATCCACCTGTACACACATTCTTTGCCCACCACTTCCAGCGGCCACCCCAGGCGGGGAACTCTGGGACATGGGGAGGATGGGCTCCTGCATCCATGGGTCTTTGTGCCCTGAAGGGCAGGGAAACAATTCACAGCCAGGGCTTTGCTCTGCAGCCAGCACACAAACACAGCCCAGTCACACAGCTGCGTCCCACGGGGAATGAAGTGGGAGCGAGCGTTGCACAGGGGGCAGTGCAGGAATGGGGATGGGCAAAGCGCAATAAGCTCCCCGAGAGCGTGTCAGCTGGCAGGACACAGCTGAAATGGTTTTAAATAAGTCATTTTTTTTTTAGAAGAGATTGTTGCTTGGATGGTGTACCTGGACTTGGAGCTGCTGCAGGCGCTGCTGGAAGAGGCGGGGGTCCGTGGTGAGGGTCGCGGGGCCCACCTCTGCGAACACAGAGGTCCCGTGTCAGCCCCCGTCCCCAGCCGAAACACAGGACATGGACCTGCACCTCTGGGAGGCCCTGTCCCTGCCTCCCTCACCGCCCCGCTCCAGCTGTTTTCATTGAAATTCGGCATTTCTGCTGAAAATAAAGCCCTGTTCCTGCTCTATTTATGGGCAGTCCGGGCTTTTTTGGAGAGCAGCCGCTGTTTATAGGTGTGCACCGAGATCCCAAGGCGAGGGCTGGGACAGAAGGGAATGATCCTGGCACTGGGGGAATCATCAGTGCCTCCTGGCGAGCAGTGCTTTGACCGAGGCAGCAAGAAAGCACGTCACAGGCTTGTGTAGCAAGGCCTCCCAAGGGCTGCACCAGGGGGACGGGGACGGGCTGGGAGTGAAAAGCCACCCGTGCAGCACAAGCAGGTGCTGGCATTAATTAATGGGTTAATACAGGGAGAAACAGCCTGCCCCATACAGCAGTGCAGTGCGGGGACCGTGCTCACCAGCCACCCCATACAGCTTCCCTGCTGCAGCCATCATGGGGGTGTTAAAAAGGAGAGAAGGAACAGGGCATGCACTCAGGGTGCTCCTTGGAGTGATTTTGGGTCAGCCATCCCCATCCAAGCACGTTGATCCCGGCCATCAGCCAGAGCCTGGGGCACCTGGGGGTTGGCAGGGGACCAGCTCCGCTCCCTTCCACCACATTCAGTGCACCAGCACAGCCCCAAACTCACCCAGCCCCAAACCCCAGCCCCTCACCCCCGTCCCCCCCACCCGGCACAGCCCTACCTGGGTCGTGGAAGGGCACCAGGACGTAATTCCTGATGAGCTTCGTGCCCCTGCTGAGCGTGCGCTCCAGGATGCGCGACGCCCCGTCCATCACCTGCACCAGGTCATCGTACATGGAGCCGGTGGTGTCGAAGACGAAGGCCAGCGTGGCCCCCCCGGCACCAGGGGGGGACCCGGTGACACCGGGGGCCAGCAGCAACCAGAGACCCAGAAATAGCCCTCCGTGGGGCAGCATCATGGGGAGAATTCGGGGTGCTGGAGCCCCCCCGCTTTGTCCTCGCCCTGCTCCGTCCCCCTGGTGCACTGTCCCCAAACCGGGGGGGACAGGGGGGTGCGAGGGGCTGCGCACAGCAGGGACAGAGAGGGGACGCAGCCGCCCGCAGCTGCAGCCCTGGCTACAGCGCTCAGCTGCTGGGAGGGAGGGAGGGAGGGAAGGAAAAAAAATAAAAAAATGGGTTTTGTGAGCCAGCAGGAGGCTGGGGGGGCTGGAAAGGAGGTCCCGCAGCCCATGGCGGGCTGACACAGCGCCCGGCCCCCCCAGCCCTGCCTCCCCCCCGGCCCTGCCTCCCCCCCGGGTGCCGCCGGGGGAGGTGAGGGGAGGAGGGAGGTGAGGGGAGGACGCGGGGGCTCGCAGCTGAGCGCCGGTGGGGAAATCCTGCCAAAGGCACGGGGAGGGGGGGACCCAGCTGCAGGGGGGGAGTTCAGAAAGGGAATCCCCCCAGGACACCAGGGACACTCCTTAGCTTGGATTTCCCAGTGACTGCGTGGGCTGAAGGGGTCGGGTTGGGGTGGGAGAAGGGCTGGAGGCAGAGACCCCCCCCCGGCAGGAGGAGGGCTGGGAGCAGAGCCCGGACCTGGATGCGCTGAGCTCCCCCCCCCCAGCTCTGCTCTTGCTCAACACCCCCCCAGTGGGACTGGGAGAGGCTGGGGGTGAGGACAGGCTCCAGGTGAGGCTGAGCAGGGGCCAGATCCTGCTCTGGGGCTGAGGACCCCTCATCCTGCCCCAACAGGGAATGGGAACCACCTCCATCCACAACTGCTGGTGCCCAAAACCCCCACCAGCCTCATTCATCCCCACCAGCTGCTCCCAGTGCTCCCAGTCCCCGCAGCACCTGTGTGAAACTGGGCTTTAACCCCTTCCTTACTGAGGGGTACTCCCGTCCTCAGCAGACACAGCAAACCAGGGAACAGCCTCTGGGTAACCGCACCCAAAACATCCTTTGGAACCTGCCCCCTCCCCGCCCTCTGCTGGCACGGCCATAAATACATTTATATAGAGAAATAAAGAGGAGTTGGACTCGATGAGCCTTACGGGTCCCTTCCAACTCGGGATATTTTATGGTTCTGCTATTCTGAGGTTGAAATATGCACTTTATCCCTGCACCGAGATACAACGCGCTTCCAAGCGAAACCTCCTGTGCGCACCCAGCCTCCTTGTTTAGACCTCTTCTGGCCTCCCCGGCAATAATTAGCCCCCCTCGTTAGGAGCTCGCCCAAACGAGGACATGCTGGCAGGGCCTTGCAGTGCTCCTTTCCAGCAGGCCCAGCAGCACGGAGCCACCCCGTGTGCATCGAAAGCCTCACCCATGCCGCGCACCCCTCTGCGCGCCCAGCCACTGGGAGGGGGAGGGTGCGTAATGACGGGCTGCGAGACACAATTAGGGGATATTAATAGCAAATTGCTCGGCGGCCGCTGCTTGCCAAAAGCACCCCGGCGGCTCCCAGCCTGCTGCGCTGGCAGCGGGGCCGGAGGAGGTGGGGACGGGCTGCACGCGTCTGCTGCGTAAAGGGGGGAAAATAGGGATGTTGGCAAAAGGAGAAGCAGTGTTTTGGGGAGAGCGTGGCTCAGGCATGGAGCTGAGACCCGATTGATTTCCCAGCCCAGTAAGCGTGTGGGTAGGGTGTTCCCGTCCCCTGGCTGCTGGTGTCCCTTAGAGCCCTTGATCAGGGCACCCAGCACCCAAAGGTGGCACCCCCAGCCCCTCAGCACAGGGTGGTTTTGGGGGCAGCAAGAGGTGGCCAGCCCAGCCCCTGCCCCTCCCTGCTGCCCATCACAGACCACGGGTGCCTCAGTACCGTCATTAAGCTTTTATTTCCATTGTCACAAAGTTCCTGGGTTCTGTTTTTTCGTCGTTTTGTCTGTTTGGAACCGGTTGGTTTGCTCGGTTTGCTCTTGAATTCATCTCAAGACAAGGCAGCAGGGCATGCAAGCCGGGACGCCGGCACGGACGCGCAGACAGGCTTCACCTTTACAAACGAGGCTCTTTTTGCTGGAGCTACTGCTTCTCAGCCCAGGGCTCGGCTGCTGCTTGGGGCAGGGCTCGTGGCCACACAAGCAAAGAGAGAGAAGGGAGGGGGTTTTTCCTGCAGCACCGGGTCTTGTCTGTGCCACCGAGACCCCATGGGGACCCGCTCTGCATGGCGAGCCCCGAGCTGCTGCGGTGCACCAGGGGCTGGCAGCTCCTCCCTCACCCCAAAACTCACCACAAACCTCCTGGCGCCAGCCTCCCCAAAGCCCTGGCAGAAGGAGGGGTGTCACTGGCCTTCAAAATGCCCCAGGTTCCCCTACTTTACATGGGGGCCAGGGAGCGGGCGAGCTGCTTCGTGCCACCGTGCCGGCTGCGGGTCACTTCTCCTCTCCAAACCCACCCGAGAGCAGCTCCAGCAGCCCTTGCAGCCACCCCCAGGCCCCCATGGCCCTGCTCCAAGCGAGGCTCAGACCCCCCCAGGACCCTTTTAACCTCCTGGCTCAGGGTGAGGGGGATGCACCCCTGGCACCAACAGGGCCGGGGTCCCCCTCCAGCGCTCTGGGAGCACTCCCGAGGCCACCAGATTGCAGTGATAAAAGGGCAGCTCCGGAGGAAAACTCCCACCTCACTTCTCTCTCTCTCGTGCCCTGGTTTGTGCCAGTACAGAGGCTGGGGGGTCCGCTCCAACCCCCTGCTTTTCCAGGAGGAAAAACCTTTCCTCCTGCTCTTCCAGGAGGAAATGTCTCAGCCCAGCCCCAGAGCGCAGGAAAGGCGGACACAAAGCAGCGACAGCGCGCGAACAGAGGACTGAAAAGAAGGGGAGCACAGACACTGCGTTTAATCAGGCAACACTGACGGGACAAATGAGGGGGGGACACACGCTGCAGCCACCGGGAGGGGTAAGATCCATGCCTCTGCCTCAGGTCCCCCCTCCCCAGCGCCGCGGCGTCACTTCAGCCGTGAAACCGAGCGCAGGGAGCGGCCCGAAACGGATGGGCTCCTGCCGGCTGCTTGGTTTTAATGACGATCAGGTTGAAAATGAGGACTGAAATTAATTATTCCGTGGTGTCAGCTCCAACCCAGCAGCTCCTGCCCCGCTCCTGGAGCTCCACGCAGGTGGGTTTTTGGTGGGTGCTGCCAAGCCCCCGTGGCTGTGGCCCAGCACCCAGCCGCTCTCCGGGACTCACCCGATGTCAGTGGTGGGGAAACTGAGGCACAAGGAGGTTAAGGCCAACATTTCCAAGCAGGAGGAGCTTCGAGCCTTATTTTCAACGGTACCAAGGAGAAACTGGAGGTGTTTCCAAGCTGGGATCCCACATCCGCAGCCAGGTCTGGGTGCTGTGGCCAAAATGATCTGCTCTGGGGCGTTCAGCATGCCAAGAGGGGGCAGGACAGACCTCACACCGGGACAGCAGCCAGTCCTATTTTTTTTCCTCTTTTTTTTTTCAAATGTGCAAATACTCAGAAAGGGCTGAGAGAGGGCAGAGGGACCGAGGGAACTGCTCCATCCCAGCCAGCAGCAGCAGCAGGGGCTGCAGGCAGCTGCACCGGGTGGGCAGATAATAAATTTTGGTGTTTTGGGGGTTGGAAACTCCTTCTAGCTGGCTGCACACCTCGCTTTCTTTGCAGGTTCTCCCCAGAAATCGGTGAGGGGCAGAGCTCGCTGTGTCTGCGGTCAGACCTGGGTGGGAGCTGCTGGAGCTGAAGCACGGCAGTGGGCTGGGAGGGGCAAAGCCAGCGCAAAAGGCATTTAAAAAAAAAAAAAAAAAAAAAAAGGAAGAAAAAAATAATAATAAAAAAGCCTTCCAGGGGAAATGACAGAGCAAACATTTGCATTTGCCTGGGAATTATTCCGGATGCTGTGGGTCCGCTGTTTCCCAGCAGACGATTCCCGTAGTGTCACATTCACTGTCGCACCGATTGGCACCGGGGGCCCAGCCCAGCAGGTTGGAGAAGTTGGAGGCACTGCGGAGATCTGCAGGAGGGAGCTGCGTTTTGGCCACAAAGCATCAAGAAAAAGGAGTTCCCAGGGTGAGGAGGGGGTGACGCCTTCCAGGAGCCCCCAGCAGCAGGACGGGGCCACCCTCGGGGCAGAGATGTTCCTGTGGGCTCCCGGGCTCAGGTCTTACAATCACACTCGGTGATCCAGTGGATTTCTGCAGTGGCAGGGGTTGCCCCGTATGCTCCATCTCCCGCAGCCCTTTTGGTGCACAAACCTCCAGTTTTTGGCTCTCCACCTGCCTCTTCCTCTCTGCCATCACGCACGGCACCCGCCAGCTGCAAAGTGAATCCTGGGTTCTGCTGAGAGGTGGAAAATCCCACACAGCTTTTGGATCTCCTGCGGGACGGGGCGGACCCCAACCAGCTCTTCCCCCACATCCAGCCGCTGCCGGCCATACAGCACACAGAGGGGAAGTCCGTTCTCCTTGGGGATGGGGAGAAGCATTTTTGTAAGGGCATCCGAAAGCGCCCCAGAGGGAGAAGGCGTTGGCAAAATGCAGGATCCCAAATGTCAGCAGGGAGGGGAAAGCACCCTCATCCAAGTCCCACGAGAGGCCGTGGGAGAGCAGCAACAGGCTGGGAGCAAAACGCGCTGGAGCAGGAGGGGGCTGCAGCCTGGCTGGCTCCACGGAGCAGGATGGTGGTGGATGGAAAAGGTGCTGGGCAGCACCCACTGAGCGCCCGTCCTCCCACGGAGGTGCCAGCACGTGTCCCACGTCGTGCCCCCGGGGTGAGCCCGGCACCCCGGAGCAGCAGCAGGCGATGGAGGGGATGGTGGCAGCTCGGACACGGTCCCGCGGGGTGCAGTGACGCCTCAGGGTGCCGCTCCAGCCCTCTGCCTTCCTCCAGCCCTCTGCCTTCCTCCGAGGGAGAGGAGCACAAGCGGGGAGCAGGCTGGCTCTGTTTCGGGGCTGCGCTCCTGGTTTCCAGCAGAACCTCCCGTGTCCTATCCGAGATGCTGCACGTCTCCACGCTGCTCCCGCAGCTGATCCGCAGCCAGCTCCGTGTGGGGCGCAAGCATGCCTTGCCACCGTTCCCAAAGAAAAATAGTAATAAAGGAATCGGCTTGGAGGAGAAACCCAACTCTCCGTTAATACTTCTCATGCAGTAAGGGAATGAAACGATGCGAAGTAGCACGTGCTGGGCACCGGCTGCTTCCTCACCCTGCCCCACGGGGAGGCACAGCTGGAAAAAATGGAGAGCAGAGGGATGGAGCAGGAGGGGTCTGCCCAAACCGACCCCCAGCTGAGTTGGCAAAGAGAAGGGAGACCAGAAAAATGCAGGAAATTGGGCGAATGGGAAGAAAAAAGAAGCTACAGCCCCCCTTCAGACATCAGCCAGCACACGGCGCGCGGGGGGCGGAGGTGGGGGGAAGGCAGATTTTTGGCTTCGTCGTTATTGCAGGCTCCCGATGCCCCGCAATAGTGTATGAGGATGTAAACCTTACAGATCATCACCTAGGTGTTCGGACACACACACACGAGAGACTAAACACGGCAGCAACATTTACAACGAATAAATAAAGATACCGATCGTCGAGATAGGCGTATAAAAAAAAAAGCCTCACTTCTTTCCACCAAAAAAAAAAAAAAGAAAGAAAAAAAGCACGATACCGTCTCACAAAAATAAAATAAAATAAAATAATCCTATAATAATATATATCCCTAGGGACCCGGGCTGGGCTGCCAGCGGCACGAGGGCTGTTCCCCATCACCGTTCGTGCCTCGGCTCCCCGAGCAGCACCCCGGGGTGCCGGCGCCCCGCTACCTTTGGGCTCCGTCTCCAGCCGGCCGGATCCCAGGAGAGGACCGTGCCGGCGCATCCACAGTCCGATCCCGAAACGTAGGGAAGAGGAGCAAAGGGGGCGAGGAGGCCGGGGGGGCTCTGCCTTCGGTGCCGCTTGACCCATTCCCCCAGCCCCGAAGTCCTGGCTGCTCGCCGCCGCTCAGGCCGTGGTCTTTTTGTGTTTTTTGTTTTTTGTTTTTTGTTTTTTTTGGAAAAAGCAGAAGTTGGCGAATGGCAACGGCTGGTTCGGAGTGCAGAGAGGGGGAGTGAGCTCGCGCTTCAGGTGCATCCTTTGCTCGCGGAACATAAAGGAAGGCCGGAGAGGGACAGGCAAGCTTCGCGCTGCGGTGGTCGGATGGCACGGAGAGCATCTTCCCCCAGGCATCTGCGGGAGGGGGGAAGAAAACCACAGGAGAATGAGGGGAGGGGGAAAACGCTGGATCCCACAACCCTGCAAACGTCTTGGGGGTCCCCGGTTGGGAACGCAAAGACTGTGGAAAGCTCAAAAGCCCAGGGGTTAAACCAAAAGAAGGGACCTGCATGGTCGGTGACGACCAAACCCATCCCGAGACATCTCCGCGCAACCCCACGGGGCACAGCGAGGACCACGGGTGCTCAGCCCAGTCCCCCGGGATGCTGTGAGCCACAGCTTCCCCGAGACCGCCAGCTCCAGGGCACGATACAATGAAATAGAACATAAATGAAGCATTTAATTGAATATCACTGCGGAGTGTCCCCGTTCCCCCAGCTCACCAGCTGCCTCCGTGCCTCCCCTGCAGCATTCGCAGGCGAGAGCAGGGTTCATGCCATGGGCCTTGCTGCCACCAAGTCCTTGCCAGCCAGGTGGGTTTTAAGCATCCTCGTGGACTGAGGGACTCTTGGAAGCATTCCCCGACCTCCCCAACCCCAGCTCCTGCATGCCGGACTCACCGCCGCTCGGCCCCAGGACTATACGAGCCCGTCGTAGAGGGAGAGGGCTTGCACGATGGAGGGGTCAGCCTTGGAGCCCTCCTGAAACTCCTGCAGCGTCAGCTTCCCATCTGCGTTCTGCAAAACGCCCCCGTTGAGGTGCTGCCCGGGGGGTGCTGAGCACCCTGGGGCCCCGGCAGCACCCACGCTGTGCCCCCCAGCAGCCCCCCCTCAGATCCCATTCCCCATGCAGCCCCAATGCCTGCAGCAGTGGGGCAGAACCACGGGGGGCTCGGCACATCATTGGGACCTGGTGTGGATATGGGGAACCTGAAGGGCATGGACCCTGCAAACGGCTCCATGGCAACCCAGAGCCTGTGTTTGTGGGGATGGGAAGCACCTGACAGAGCCCAGATGTGGCAAAGAAGGCCCAGAACTGCCTCCTGAACCCCAGGATGAACACCACGTGTCTGACCCTATGATCCTCACCTTGTCCATCATGGCAAAAATCCGATCCACCCTTTTCTCCGGTGTGTTTTCCTCCTCGGGAAGCTCCACCGTGTTGCCCTGCAGCAGCAGGATGGGGACACAGTCACTCACAGGCACGGCTCGTGTCCTGCCGGGCGGCGTCCCCAGGTGAGGGCACGCATTTTTGTGTCCCCACCGTCCCCACCTGCAGCCCCCTTGTGGGACAAGCCCGGCGCTTACCACCATCTGGTAAATGGCGTCCACAATGTCCAGCATCTCGTTCCTCGTGATGTACCCGTCGTTGTCCAAGTCGTACAGCTTAAACGCCCCTGTGAGAGAGATGTGGAGATGCTTGGGGCCATGACACGCACCCTGCCCAGATGGAAACCCGCTGGCACCCCCACACCACCCCCCTCACCACCCCAAAGCCCAGGGCTGAGCCCGCCGGCACCCCACAGGGACACTTACACCTCAACTTCTCATCCAGCGTCCCCCTGGAGGTGACCGACAGCGCCTGGATGAATTCCGAGAACTCGATCCTCCCGTCCTGGGGGAGGAACAGAGGAGTGTGAAGGAGAGAAGGGGGCGAAGGTGCCACTGCCATCTCCGTGCCACACAAGCCAAATCCGTGCCACACGCCTGCATCCCGGCACTGCGAGCCAGCTGCCGGCGCACAAGGCACAGCTGCCAGCATCCTGCTGTGAGCGCTGCCCCCGCTGCGAACGCAGGGGACACCTCGCGGGTGGGCTTTTGTCATCGAGACAATCTCCTTTCTCCTCTCTCACTGCCTTTCCCCACGTGATTCTCATCGAATGGAACAAGAGCGGGGGCTCGCTCGCTCCAGCTGCTCCGTTTTAATTTCACGCCCCGGGGAGCGCTGCAATATTTTGCTCCTCGAGCGCTGCGCAGATGTTTGGAGGCAGAGCAGCAAGCCGAACCGAGTCCCCTCGTGCCCCCCCGTGCCCAAAACACCACCAAACCCACCCTGCCAAACTGCAGCCGTCGGTCCAGCCCCGACCCTTGTGCACCGTGCCTGTGGCTCATGGACTTACTTTGTTCTCGTCGAAGACATTGAAAACAAAGGTGGCGAATTTGGTGGGATCGCCGAAGGGGAAGAACTGCTTGTAGATCTTCTGAAAGCCGGCGGCGTCGAGCTGCCCGCTGGGGCAGTCCTTGATGAAGCCCTTGTACCTGCGGAGGAAGGGCAGAGGGACGGGCGTCGCGCGGCTCCGCTCGCTGAGCTCATCCCTGGAGGTGCTGGGTGCCCCCGGCCCCCCTCCCCTCGCTGCCTGCGGCACCCAGCCCACGGGGGATGAGGTCCTGGTGGGCACCGCAGAGCTGGAGAAGCACCAAGTGGCACCGGTGACACCGAGAAATGCCCGCCACCAGCCCAGAACTGAGCCACATTCACGCTGAGCACTGACAGGGGATGGGGCACTGCCCGGCCACGAGGACCGGGGTGCACACGTGGCACATCCAGACCACAGGGCACAGCCCCCGAGCTGCAGCCAGCCCGTAAATCCCAAGCAAGGGATGCTGCTGACCCAAATTCCCATTTACAGACCCTTCCTCTGCAAGGCTCACAGCAGAAGCCCCACAAGTACCCCCACGACTCCAGTGCCGTGTGCCCACCCTACAGCAGCTCGGCTGTGCCATGGGATCAAGCACCCACGAGACCCAGCTGGGCTGCCCCGGCCCCAAACAGCTCCTTGGGCTGGGCACAGGGAGAGGGGCAGGAACCCTTTAAACCCCCAAAAAAGTGCTGCTGCACTGGGGGCAACCCCGGAGGGTGCAGGAGAAGGGGATGGATGGGTCCTGGGTGGGGGGACAGCACTGGGACCCCGTGGGACCCCCGGGGACCAAGCAGGGCGCACGAGCATTACACAACGCGCCGCCCGGACCTGCCAGCGCCCGCTGCAGCGGCCGAGGGCTGGAGGAGGAGGGGAAGGGGGTGGCGAGGTGGGAAACCGACGTGCCAGTGACATCTTTTCCACGCTGCTGCAGCGCTGACTCATCGGGGATGGGGAAGGATGAGAGAAAGAGATAAAGAAAGAAAAGCTCGACTGGTTTGATAGGGAGATGAAAGGGAAGCGGTGGCTTTTTTAGGACGTCGCGTTCGGGGGGCGGAGGGGATGGAGTGGGAGCACGCTGCCAGCGAGGCATCGCCGTGTCCTTGTCCCTCTCGGGGCCAGGCTGCAAAGGGACACGCGATGGCACCAGCTGCCCGCTGGGTGCTGGCGCCGTGCCTCAGTTTCCCCCACCTGGGTGTTGCAGGTCACCAAAGGCTGAGTTCAGCCCCAAAAACACCACGGGGCTGTGAACATCCAGGGGCCTGGTAGCACGGGAAAGGTGCCCCATGCCTTGGGCAAACCTGTGGGACCCCTCTCCACTCGGTCCCCGAGAACCCCCAGCTCCTGCCCCTCGCCCCCAGCCCCGCAGCCAGCACCTCACTGCCATGCCGGTACTCACCACTGCTGCACCTCCTTCTCCGTAACTGCAAGAGGAAACAGGAAAAAAAAAAAAAAAAAAAAAAAAGAGGGAAAAAGAAGAAGAAAGAGGAATTTAGTGTTTTCCCAGGGCTGACACTGCTCTGCACTTCCCATAGGCCACTTCCAGGCCTGGAAGAGGGAGGAGGTGCCCACAGGCGCCACGTGCCCGAACTCAGGCTTTACATCCCCACGAGCTGCAGCCTCCAAGGCACAGCCTGGGGCTCACCGGGGGTCACACCGCATCCCCCCAGCCCCAAAAGCAGGGAGCCTACAAGGACGTTTTGCTCCCTGCAAGGGGAGCACAGCGAGACGCTGTGAACCACGTGGGGCCGGGCTGGTTTGTGCGGGCAGGATCCGGCCCTGCCCTCCCACCTCCCCGCAGCCAAAGCATCCCCAAAACATCTTCAGGAACATCTGCATTGGGGTGCCAGCACCCCCCCGACCAGGCTCACCAACCCCTCACCCCCTGCCCTGCAGCCCCAGAGGAAACGCTCGCTGTGGCTCCGGAGCCCTTTGCATGAGCGTGGCGCTTGGCAGCAGCTCCCTCTGGGTTCGTGTGAATACGTCGCATGTGAAATTTGGTTCCTTTCTGCAGCCCCCCTCCCTTCCCGGGGTTATTTTTAGCTGCAATTGTCAGGTTTCCACGCAGTGCTGCCCGCCGGGGATCCCCCGCAGCAAACGCGCCGCGCGGCTCCGCGCCCCTGCGCACCTCCCGGGGGAGGAGGAAGGTGCCGAAGGCTGCGGGATTCACCCAGCAGAGCCCCCCCAGACAGCAAACTGAGAGGAGCATGGGGATGGTGCCACGGACAGGACTCTGACAGGGTGCTGCCCATGCCAAAACCACATCAAGCACGCGGGACTGAGCGGGAGCTGTGCTGTGTGCAAGGTGGGCACGGAGCACCCCGAGCATCCGGCCCCAACCCACCCCTGGCACCAGCCTGAGCATTTCTAACAAGTTGTTGGGATGCAACACATCGGATCCAGCTTTGAATTCACACCTTCCGCTACCCAGGTACCCTCTCCATCTGAAGCACATGGATGACGACGATGAAGCACATCACCAAACCCATGCCAGGCCTCCAGGGGAGTTCACAGGGCTTCAGAGAAACCCCAAAATACGCCAACTAGAAAACGGCAAGCATCGACAGCCCCGAGTGGCTCCGGGTGTCATTCTGGAGCCCTGTCTGGAGCTCGCCTTGCAGACAGCATCCCCAGATTAGGGCAGTTGCAGAGCCCAGACGTGCTCAGCAGAGGAAAGGCTGTCGCGAGCGATGGGGTGCAGCACTCCGGGGAGCTCCAGCCCCGAGCACCCCGCTGCGGGAGCGATGCCTGGCACACGAGGCTGGCACACGAGCAGGGAGCCCGCTGCCAGCACGCTGGCACGGGGGAGCGGCCCCGTTAGTCATTTCCCTTGCATCATGCATCTAAATAATAATAAAAAAGCAATAGGTCTGAAATTCGCCGGGATAACGAGGCGGAGCGGAGATGTGTCAATGTGCAAACGGCTGATAAAAATAGAGACCCGAGCCACAGCAACAGATGCCAATTACCTTGGGTGGCAAATAAAAGGAAGCAGCTTTCCAGCACAAGGATTGATAATGTGCCTGGCAAAAGGCGCAGAGCCCAAAGGGCGAGGGATGGAGGGAGGGGGGTGTGGGGATGCAGAGGGTCCCAGCCCCAGGCTCCCCATGAACCTCGGTTCCAGGAGATGGCAAAGGGAGCAGCGGGGCTGGGCTCAGCGGGATGACAGCCAAAGGGTCGGTTTGGTGAGGGCTGTGTGGGCAGGAGTGGGGAGAAGGGTGCGGGGATGCTCAGCACCCAGGCTGGAGGATGCTGGTGGGGTTTGGCCGTGCCACGGGAGGGATTTGGAGGGTTGTTTTGGCAGGGTTTTTTGGTAGGAGGAGAGTGGTCATGGGAAAGGGTCGCATAGAAGTGTCCTTCCTAAGGAGATGCTGAGCAATGTCTCGATCAGACACATCCCCTGGGCACCAGGATACCCGTCGGAGCTAACGGGATTCGCGCCTGGAGGATGTGCAGAGGTGCCCCGGGTACCAGCCCCATGACCACAGGCTCTCAAGGAAACCAACACAGGCAGGCGGGAGGAGGAAGAGGAGGAGGAGGAAGAGCACGACTTCATTCAGCTCTCAGGTCAGCAGCAGCAGCGTGGGGACATGGCCAGGTGCTCGGCTCAGCACCTCTGGGGGTCTCACATTTCACTCTCTCTCACTCGGCTTCTCTCCCACTGTGCTATTTCGGTCCTGGGAGCTGCCTTTCAACTCCAGCAGGAAACAATTAAGAAATTTGTGCTTTTTTTAGTACAGGAGAAACGCTGGTAACGACACACGCAGGCTGGGCAGAGAGCGGGGATGCAGCCGGCTGCCTGGCACCCGCGGGGAGCCTGCACAGCTCCGGGTGCTGCCCCTGGGGCTCGCTGGGTCCTGCAGGGAGGGATCCCCAGCTCCGAGGGTTTCCATATCTGCAGTTACCGAGCCCAGACAGGTTACTGCTTTGCGGCTGCGCCTTCCAGCCGGCCCAACCTCACCGGGTTTGGATGCTCCGAGCGGCACCGATGAGGGATGCTGACGAGTGTCCCTGCAGCAGGGAGCTGCGGCCACGTCAACCTGGGGGGCACGGCGCCCTCCTGGCCTGGGCAGGGCACAGGGGGTGCATGCAGGGGCAGGGCTGTCCCCCCACTCTCCCCCTGCCACCCTCAGCAGCTCAGGGTGCTCAGCATCTCTCCGGCATGCAGAGCGCACCCGAGCTTACAGAAAGCGCGGCGGTGGCTGCTGCATTCCCCTCCCCCCAGCATCGATCTCGGCGCGATGCTGAGCTGATGCAAATCAATTTGCAGCGATACAACACAGGCAGGCTCGACCCCGAGCGCTCAAGGACAAGGGATTACCCGCAGCGCGTCCCAGAGGAGCGGGGCCCCGCTCTGCGGTGCCAGGGGCGCGCGTCCCCGACGCCCTGGGGCTCAGCCGCGGGCGGTGGTCCCCGGGGACAGCCGGCCCGCAGAGGCTTTGGGGCGGCTATAAATAGTGCACGTAGCAGCTCCTTAATGGATGCAGAGCGCCCTGGGACCCTGCGGGATGAAAGGCATTAAATAAAGGCTGGGTTTTGGTATTCGTTATGAACCACCATGCTGGGAGAGGCATCCCTGAGCCGTGCTGCAGCTGCCCTCCCTCCCGGCAGGCACAACACCGGGCGGCAGCTCCGCCGTCAGCACCAATGTTTCTCAATGTTTCTGCTGCTCGTGTCAAAGCGTGGGGAAATGCATGGGGAAATGCTGAGCACAGGGGCAGGAGCAGCACAAGAGCTCCTCCAACCCATGCCCACAGGCCTTCGCTGCCCCTTCGCAGAGCCGGGTCCGTCCCCGCTCCCATCTCAGCCAGGAGGAAGGTTTTGGCCGCACATCCCACACCACGCACAGGGACACCCAGCACGAGGGGCCAAACCTCAGCTCTCAGCCCCCCCAGGCAGCACCCAGCCCCCTCCTCCCAGCTGCCAGGACCCCAAACTCCCACCTCCTTGCCCCCTCCTCCCCATCAATCCCCAGCGGCGTGCGCGAGGAGTGACAGCGCTGTCACCACCCGCCCTCCGCATGCCCCCTCTCTTCCCACCACCCAGCTGCCACTGCAGCAAGAAACAGCTCCGGTTAATCATTGCTCGAGCCCGTTAATTTGTTTGCCAGGCAGCGAGGAGGGGAGGACGTGGGGCTGCGAGTCCCCACCCGCGCTGTGCCCGCGTGGGAGCTCATCATTTATAGGACCAGGGCAAGGACAGGGCAGCTGTAGGGCAGCAGGAGAAATGGCCGGACCCCAACCACTCTGGGGACACTTCTCTCACATGACAGCACCCTGACCCCAACAGGGCTGCCAGATCACGAAAAACAGAGTTAATTATTTCCAGCTACAATTGGCACTCAGCTTCCAGCTCACCTAAAGACGACGCTCCCTGGACTGGCAGGTGGATGCCTGGGGCCGCCTAAACCTCCCCGGGATGCTCAGCGCAGCACCAAGGTGAGGGTAAATTGGGCACCCACCTGTGTGCAGTGTGCTCCTGCGTGAGCAAAGAGTGAGCTCACACATGAGTCAACTCAGCACCCATGTGTGTGCCAACCAAGCACCCACGCGTGCACTGGATAAACTGGTGCCCATGCCTGCAAAAATAAACTGTGCGGCTATATGCGGACGAGTTGGGCACTCATGCATAAATTATTTGGGTGCTCCTGTGCAAATGAGTTGGGTGCTCATGCATAACTTCATGGGGCGATCATGCATGCGCTGCCTGGGTGCTCAGGCGTGAGCGAAAGGGGGACTCATGTGTGACCGCGCTGGGCGCTCGCATGTGATTCTGTTGGGTGCTCGTGCATTTATTGGGCACTCATGCATGAACTAATTGAGCACTCAGGAGTAAATTAGTGTAATTAGCAGATTACACACTTGTGTACGTACTAATCGGGTGCTCAGGCGTGAATGGATCAGGTGCTCGTGCATAAATTAATTGGACCCTCGAGCGAGAACCAACAGGGGGGCACGCGCACCAAGGAAGCGGGCGCGCGCAGGGACCAGCGTGCGACCGAGCGCCAACCAACTGGGCGCCCATGCATAAATTAACTGGGTGCTCCTATGTAAATTAATTGTGCGCTCATGTGTGCACTAATTGGGCACTCATGCGTGAACTTATTGGGTGCTGATGCGTAAATTAACGGGGCGCTCATGCATGAGCTGATTGGCCCCTCATGCGTAAAACAACGCAGCGCTCCCGCGTGAACCTGGCGCACCCTGCAATTTGTGCCCAACACACTCCACCCCTCACCTCTGCGAAACACATAGTTAAGGATTGTCTGAAGATAAATGTGTTATAAACTCCGCTTTCAACATCATCACAATGTTAATCTGCATCAATTACAAAACGCGCTGCTCCTCCCCGCGGAACAGGCAGCCAGGACCAGCAGGACACACGTGTGCTCGCTGAGATTTGCTCCTTGCCTGGGATTGTGGTTGCAGGGACGAGCATCACTGCCCAAACCAATGCCCATTGCATGTGGAGCCCTTTGCCCATGGGCTTGCAGCAGGCCTCACACCTCGTTCTGCCAAACACGTAACCGGGAGGGTTAGGGTAGCTTTTGCAGGACCCGCAGCCCAAACTCCAGCCCCTATCCCTGCAGACCGGGTTGCAGGGTTAGCATCGTCATAGCCTGAATGGCTGTTACAGATTTCAAGCCTCCCCCCACAAAGCACGCACCGAGCAGGCAGCAGCAGCTCAAACCCTTCACCAGGCTTTAGCTGGGACCCCACCAGTCTGAGCCAGGACTGAAAACAGTGCGGGAAGCACCCACAGGCTCACATGTGCAATAGTGGTGGGGCTTCCTCCAGACCCCAAATCACATTGAACGGCACCAGCCGGCGCCATGTGGCCATTCCCCTTTGGGGAGCAAAACGCCCGCCACATGCCTCAGTACACGGCTTGTGCCCAGGGACTTTGTGCAGGCAGAGGGGGTGGAAAGCAGCAGCTTGCCCGGGGCCGGCTGGAGCGTGGGCACAGAAACTCCTCCAGCAAGCAGCACGCCCCCGGCTCCGGCACAAAATTCCCCCGGCACACAGCACGGGGCTGCAGGGCTGTGCTGCCAGGGGAGCAGAGCTGTGACACCCCCAGGCTGCTGCAGCACCGGGGGCTCACTTCTGGCCCTGGTATCACCCATCTCCCCTGCACCTCCTGTCCTGCTCTGGCACTTCAGGCAGTGGGGCAGGGGCTGTCCATCACCCCTTTTTAGGGTGCCGCAGGGCTCCCCCAAATCCCCACGGCACGTTTGGTGATGGCAGCTTTTAAGATACACCGCACGTCAGCACTTCAGAAATGTGGGTTGTTTGGCCCTGATGACTTGGTTTCATTTAAATTCTGGATTAAATATGTAACCAACGTCCTGGTTAAACATTATGGACTACGTTGCCTTCCTGCCCCCCAGCAGGGCTCAACCCGAGGGCTACCGGACTGCCCAAGAACTCAACCTGCTCCCCCTCCTGCAGGGAAGGGGCTGCGGGTCACCAGGGCTGGGGGCTGCGGTGCTGAGTGCATGGACACAACCATGGGAACAGCCTGACTGCCGATGCTGTGGCCAGCCCAGAAGTATTTCCTTTTGCTAACCCAAACCCTGTGCGCCCACATCTCCGCCCCACGCACCCCAGCAGCGTCCAGCCCCGCTCCCAGCCACGCTGCCCACATGTCCCCGCGGGGGTACCCATCCTCAGCATCCCATCACCACTGTCCTCCTCCTAGCAGCCTCGCTGTAGGGTCACCAGCATCACCAGAGCTGCCTACCTCTCAGAGGGGGACGCTGCCACCCCAGCACGTCCCATCCCAGCCCGGGCATCTCCCTGCTCCTGTCCCCACGGACACACACCGCAGGTCCAGGCATCTCTGCAAGGTCAGCAGCACAGCAATGGCACTGTGGTGACAGTGGTGAGGTGACAGCGGTGCCACCCCTTATGCTGGGACAGGAAACAGCCCGCAGAGGGACTGCGAGTGCGCCTGGCCCTCCTCTCCGTCAGCTGCCATTAGCGGTGTCTGCACACACGGGCCCGCAAGCCGCTCTGATCTCGTCTCCCCCGCGGCTGATACGGACAGCAAAACCAATAGGCAGTTAAAATCCTTTTTAGACTTTATTAAATATTCAAGGGGCCGGCAGCAGGCTTTGGAAGTCAGGTTCAGGGAAAAAGCAGCAGTTGCTCTTTGCAGTATGGGCAGCAGAGGAAGGGCAGAGGATAGAGCCTTCGCTTGGGAGTTAATGAATCATGCTGAACGCTCCGACAGCATGAGCCGGTGGCTGCAGCAGGTTTATCCCTGGCTCTGTTTAATGCCAGCTTCCCCATGAGCCGAGGCAGTGATGCCCCATGGCAGGGCAGAGCACCCGAAATGGCTGGGAGCAGTGCTGGAGGAGCTGCAGGGCGGGCAGCTGTGTCCCAGCCACTGGCTCCATCCCTGCAGGGATTTGGGCATTGCCTGGTGCCCGGGTGCTGTCCCCTATCCAGAGTGATTCCTGATGTGGGCAGCCAAAGCAGAAGGTGCTGGAGGTGCCCAACATCTGCTCCCAGGCTAAAGGGGACACCCGCGGGGTCCTGCCATCGGCGGGAAGATGCCAGCAAAGCACCCGTGGACGCAGCACGGCACAGCCAGGCCTCCCTCCGTGCAGAGACCAACAATGAGCCCTGGAGGGCGAGCGGCTTGCAGGGGGCAGGGGAAATGAGCCCTGCTCCAGCACAGCCCCTGGCACAGCTCGGATCCTGTCCCCAGCACGGGGAACCCGCAGCAGTGGCCACCGAGGAGCCACAGCATGGGGCTGGGTACGCCAGGCACCCCTGCCCACGGCTGCTGGGGGGGATACAGGCCCTGGCTGCCTTTTCTTAGGGCTCCCCTTGCCCTATGAGGGCCCAGAAGGTGAGGAAGACACAGAGAAAGGCCACGAATGTCCCCCCATCACTGGGCTCCTCCCTGGAGCAGCCGCTTCCTTTGATGCCTTCAGAGCCTCTTGTTTCACAACCTTAATTATAACAGCGGCAGCAAAGGTCAGGAGAGTGGTTAAGCAGATCCATTAACATGTCAGGGGATAAATGAAATGTGATTCTTCCGATGCTTTCACAGCACCAGGCCGTGGCTTCTCCGCTCAGCTGTGGGGGGAGCCAAGGCCCCCTCGGATTCACCACGAGAAGAGCAGGGTCTCCCCAGGGAAGGGGCTGCAGGTGCTCTCCAGGCCACCACAGCCCTCCGGAGACATAAAATCGGGTCCCTCCCCTCCAAGCTCACAGTGACCGGGAGCCTGCACCACAGCCACCACTTCTGCAGAACCTGGGCTGGATGTTCCCATCCCAAAATTCCCTTTTGGGCTCCTGCAAATGCCCTTACACACCAAAAGCAGCCAGCAGCTCGGCCTGGGCTTCCAGCACTGGGTTTGTGCCCACCTCGGCACCCTAATGGGGGGCTGCAGCCCCACACCACCCAGTCACCCCCAAGGAGAGGATCCCGAGGCCCTGGCTGCCCCAAAATGATGCAGAGCAAAGGGACACGGGGCTGACATTGTACCCAGCCACTGTGATCTCCCCACGCCCTGGGTGTTCCCCCCTATAATTTGCTGGCAATGGGTGCTTAGGCACCACGCTCGCTTCTCTCCACCATGCCCCAATTTCCACCGGGCGAGCAACAGGAGGGATTCCAAAACAAACCGGCCTGGCAGAGGAACCCGGAGCCCAGGGCCAAACACTTTGGAGGATAAAAATAAACCTGCAGTGGGAAGCCACCAACGTCCTCCGCTGTGCCACCCGGCACCCTGCTCCTCCCCACCGACACCGCGGGGGCACCACAGCCCCAGCTCCATCCCTGCACCCCCCTAGCCAAGGAACCCCCCCCAGTTTCCTGGCTGCAAACTGCTGCAGCTGGAGAATTTTCTTCCTTTTCCCCGCAGAATTTAGCCAGCCGCCACATACCCCCGTAACTACCAATCGATATGTTTGTAGTTTGCTCTTAAACTAATGCCCATTAATTCAATGCATTACTGTCGAGCAACAGAGCCAATTTTGCGGCTTATTGTAAAAGAGCAGAAAATGATGATGCCGGAGTGAGCTGAAAATCCACAAAATAGATCACAGTGGGTGGGACGCGGTTCCTGGGAAAAGAGCATCTTCCTCTGCTCGCACCCTCTGCAGCCCGGGCACCGCTCCCGCACCTCCCCAGCACCCCAGGTCCCAGGGGTGTCGCTGCCGGCGTGGAAATAACGTGGTGTTAGGGGGCTGCACCTGGGAAAAAGCTATGGAGAGCAAACTTGGAGACCCACCCCTAAAATACAACCAGGAAGAGAGAGAAAACGTGCTTTTCTGAAGCAACCTCAGACTTTTAAGCCTGTTTTGTGATTTTAAGGGTTGCCGGCACGGTGGTGGTGCTGCGAGCCGGGATACCCAGCGCTGCATTTATCTGCCGGGAGTCCATGTCAAGCTCTTCCCAAGCACAATGCACACTCTGCACCCACATCTGCACACAACTGCCTTGCACAACCTGCCTTCGAGGCCTGGCCAGGACCTTCACAACACCCCAGGACCTTCACAACACCTCAGGACCTTCACAAGCTCAGCAGAACCCTGCCCACAAACCATTCCCAAATCCCACCATGGCCCTGGCGCAAGAACCTGGAGCAAGTTAGGCACGTGCTTAAATCCTCAGTGAAGAGGGGAGCCGGGCACAGCCTCGGGGAGAAGGGGGCTCCTCGAGTCTCCAGCATCAACACCCCCGGGACAAAACACACAGAAGCCAAACCTGTCTCTGAGCTACCTCAGCGAGGCACGGGGAGGATTCATAAATTAATGATTATAAAGCACTCTAAGAGCTTTTGGATGAGAGGCTCCATGGAAGCACAAGGAACTACGTGATTTATTATTCATTATCATTGTCGTTCCTCCCGCACGCTCCCGCACAGCAGCAGCCCGGCCTCCAGGGAAGGCCGAGGCCTCGCAGGGCTCGCTTGGTGCTGCTGGATTTTCCTGGGCAGTTGGGCACCTGGAGGTGCAGAAAGGTTCCTGGCAATGGGTCCAAACCAACAGGGTTTGGGCAAGCCCTTGGGTGTCCTTTTGCACCTTCAGGTGCCCAAGTGCCATTAAAGCCACCCCCCAGCACCGTAACGGAGAGGGGAGCCAAGGTGAGGGTCCCTGGCTCCTGCCCTTCCCTGTCTGCTCCTGGGGGGCTCAGGATGTGCTGCTTTTAGCAGCAGCGACACAATTCTGGCGACCAACCCACAGTATCCCCAGCAGCACCCCCAAATCGCTGTGCCCAGGGCCAGAGAAAGGCCCCGAGCAGCACGCCACAGTGTCACCAGAGGGGACAGGGGACACAAGAAGCCACCAGGCACCAGGACACAGCACAGGCTGGGGGTGCAGGCCCCCTGTAGTCCCATGGGTGTGACAGATCTGCACAGAAGTGGTGTGGGGTGGGCATCGCTGCCATCCCAACCAAACGGACAGGGCTGGTCGTCGTTCACTTTGTTTCCTTTTCAGATCGCACAAGCAGAAAATGATGCAACAGAAGGAAATCCCATTGTGGGAGAAACATTTCATGTACACTTTTTTAACCCTCGTAGGAGCATCTCTGGGTCACAAGCAGGTCCCCATTACCAGCCCCTGGACAACACCCACCCAGGTGTGCTGTAAGAGCAGCGGGACCAGCAGCAGGCACGGGGGGGGGGCAGCACCCGCTCAGCGGCATGGCAAGAGGCCATGGTGACGGCAGCCACACACCAGGGACAGTCACCAAAGGGTGCTCATCACCTGCCAGAGAGGTGCTGCAACACCACAGACTGATGTGATATGGGCAGCAACCACCCCATCAGCAGGCACCACTGTCCCCTGCTCCAGCCAGGGACTGTGTCCCTCCTAGTGCACCCGGTGCAAACCTGCACTGCCACCTGCATCTCCTCTGCGCCCGGATTCCCCCAAATGCAGAAGGAAATTAGCATTTTCCAGGCTCCCAGGGGCTGGAGATAAATCAGAGGTGCATGGAAGGGCCCGTGCAGTGCTTGGCTAGCCAAGGGAGCGCATGCTCACCTTGATGGCTGCAGAGAAGGAGCAAAAACACTCAGCAAAAGGAATTAATCCCTGAGAAGAGAGGGGGAATGAGCAGAGCTCAATAAGCAGGGCCTGGTGTTAATGATGGCCACACGTCAGGCACCACCTGCATGGTGCTGGGGCACACACGGATGCTGCGGGGGCACCGACCACGTGGCCACCTCGGAGGAGACCCAGCAAAACCCCAACGCGATGGGGAGCTCCTCCAGGGAGCGATCAGAGGACGGGAGGCTTTTTTGGAGGAGGTGTGGTGGACTGGGGAGAAAGAGGTGAAGAAAGTTGCGAGCAAAGCGATTCCAAAGGCAGTGACACTCTGCTGGCCTCATCCCACAGAGGAGACACCCCCAGACGATGGCTCCACCAGCACTGCATCTGCCAGCACCGCTGCTGGGAAGACACAGGGCAGCTTTCCCTGTGTGCCATGCCCGGGGGCAGCGCCTGCCCCCACAAACCCTGGGGCCACCCACGGGTGCAGAAAGCCCAGCGCTTTCTGGACATCATCAGCGGATGAGGCTGCTCCCTCTATCAGAGCTGAGATGCTCGCACGGCAATACCCAGAACCAGCCCACCTGCACCCACCGTGGGGACACCAAAACCCACATCCAGCCCCAGCCACCACCGGGGGCTGGCCCTGCCACCTATTTTTTGCAATTTCTGCTCCCTGAGCCACTGAACTGGGGGGCCCCAAGCCGTCCTGCCATCCCTCGCGGGCTGGCTGTGCGGACGTGCCCTCGCGTGCTGCCCTCCTCCCGGCTGTGCAACGGCGAGAGAGAGAAGCAACCCGGCGTGCGGGGTTGTGCAATGCACCAGCGTTGCCTCCTCTCCATATGGGAGAACTTGCTGCATCCTAATCTATTGCCTTTTTGGGTAAGCGCTGCCGTGGGACTGCAGCAATGACAGCGGGGAGAGCTCGCAGGTCTGGTGCACGTTAGTGGTTCCCCGGCGAAGGAGAGGGGGGAAATATCTGCACCCGGCGAGCGGGGAGACAAACTTGAACCGCCAGCGCCTTTGTTTCCTTTGTGCATCCTTCAGGATAAGGAAAAAATAAATAAAAAGGGGTTGCTAAAACTGGATGGCTCAGGCGCTAGCCAAGCTAATAAGATTACAGCGGAGGATCAGAGGGGAAAGCCACTCACTCAGAAACCCGGGTTATTAAACTGCTACCGAGATACTCGCAGGAAAACACCGAACCCGCCGGTGTTGGCTCCTCTCTCTCCGCTTCCCAGCACAACAACAAAGGAGCCCCCGCCAAGTAACGCCCCCCAACTTCGAGGGCCACCCGGACACCCTGCTTATGGGGGCAGAGTCCCCGGCCGGGGGGACGCAGCCGGCAGCGGGGCCGGGGGGCTGCAGAGCAGGGCCGAGGGAGGTGCTGAGGGCAGGATGCGGCCCCCCGATACCAGCAGCTACGAAACAGGCCCGAGAGAATTGATTTGGGAAGAAAACGCCGGGTTCCTCCGGCTCCCTGCCCCTCTCCTTGCCCCCGCTGCATGATATATATAAAAAAATAAACACACCCAGGATTTTTTTTTTCCTCTTCCCAGCCTAATCCCTGAATTCTTGCAACAAAGCCCGGCGGAGCCTGCGCCTTCTGCTCGGGGAACGGCCCCGGCAGCGGCCCCGGTGCCCGGGGAGTTCCCTGCGGGCTGCCAGGGGCCGGAGGGAGCCGAGGGGCTGCGGGGTGACGCGGGGGGGACCTCGGAGCCGCCGCCCCCCGCTCCCCAGCCGCCCCCCGAGGCACAGCCGCCCGTTTTCCCCGACCCCCCCTCCCCACCCCGGTATACTCACAGTAGGTTTTCCTGGTCAGCTCCTCCACAACTTCGGGCTTCAACTTGCTGTTGGATTTCCCCATGGTGGCCGGCGGCTCCCCCCGGCTCACTGCGGGGGCATGGAGCGCCGGGGCCGGGGGTAGGGGGGGGGAAAGCTCCTTGCCGGGCTACATCCCGGGGAGGGCAGGAAGGGATCGGGGATGGTAAGGGGGGGTTAAAAGGGAGGGGGCTTTGTTGCCGGGGCTCGGTTTAGCAGAGCCGGGAGGCGCTGCGGGGCCGCCCCGTGGCTGCGCGCACCCTGCGCGCGTCGCCCTGGCTGCGCGCACCCTGCGCGCCCTCCCCGCTCCCCGCCCTCCTCCGGCAGCCGGGATGGGAAAGGATGGGGATGGGGAGGGGGTGGGAAAGGATGGGGAGGGGGTGGGAACGGGGGGCGGCCTCCCCCGGCACAGGGGGAGGAGGCTGCGCGGTGAGGTTGGGGTTTGGGGGGCACCGGGGGCGCCCCCCCCCAAGGACCCCCCTGGGGATGCCCAGCGCTGCCCCCGGCTGAGGGCAGGTCCCTGCCTCCCCCCCGGGCTCTGCGGTGTGCCCATGGAGCCCGAGCTCGATGAAGAAGCCCCTGGATGCAACCTCCAGAGATTTGTGGCACTGCCAGGAAACCATGCGAGCGCTAAAAGCGGCGGCGCTCGGCTTTTTTTTTTCTTTTTTTTTTCTTTTTTTTTTTTTTCTTTTTTTTCTTTTTTCTTTTTCTTTTTTTTCCGCCTCAAAACCACGCAGGGCTCCAGGGCTCTACCAGAGCTCTGCGTGCACGCACGCACGGCCATGAGCTGCGCCGATGCACTCGATAAATTGGGTTTTTCTTCCCGCCTGTGTTGCAACCAAGGCCTCGCCGGAGCTGCCCAGGCATGCCTGCACTGCTGTGGCAGCAGCCAAGGAGGGGGAAATAAAAAAAAAAAAAAAAGAAAAAAAAAATCTGTGCTTGGATACAGCGAAACCTGTCCGCAAGGCTGCGGAGAGCTCAGCACCAAACACGGGGGCCTGTGTGGCGAAGGGGAGGAGGAGCACAGCTCATGCGACATTGGCTCTGCTCTTTTTTTTTTTTTTTCCCTTAAACAAGCCAAGGGTTGCCTGCCACTCAGATATCCAGGGATACATTCCCCAGGTAGAGGTTTCCAAAACACATAATCCTCCAGGATCCTGCCTTCCAAAACAGAGCTTGTTAAGGCAGAGGAAGAAAACCACCTCCCTCAGCTCCATGGCCCAGCTGGGGCCCCCAGCAGCGGTGTGCCCGGGGGGTGAGCTCGGGCTGTGCCATGATGCGAGCAGGAGCAGTGCAGGATCCACCAGGAGCTATGCAGGATCCACCAGGAGCCATGCAGGATCTGCCAGGAGCAGTGCAGGATCCAGCAGGAGCCATGCAGGATCTGCCAGGAGCAGTGCAGGATCCACCAGGAGCTATGCAGGATCCAACAGGAGCAGTGCAGGATCCGCTGCACCCAGCTGCAAGGAGGCAGTGAGGGTTGTGCTGCCCGCCAGCACCCCTCACAGCTGCTGGTGGGGTGTGGGAGGCTTTTAGGAACAAAGGCCCTCCTGCCACTCATGCATCGACCCCATCAGATTTTAGTTTGGCCCCCAGAGCTGCTGCGAAACACCCTGTGTGACCCCTTTCTTCCAACAAATCATCAATTTTTGCGATACTCTCCCCGAGCTGTAGTCGTGGTGCTGTAACCGTGGGGGCCCTGCATGTACTCAGTGCATGACAGCCCCAGCAGCTGGGGCAGGAGCGCGGCTGACGTCCCACACCCTCCCCATGCTGCACAGGCCTTCTGGTACAAGCTCTGCTGATGCAAACCTGATGTAACAGGGATTTCATGCTATTTAAAACTCTGCCCTGTCTCCACCACTGCGAACACTGAATAGAGAGCTCAGATCTTGCAGAGAAGAGTAATCAGAAACTGTGCAGGCCCGTCACTTTCTCTCCCTAATTAGTAGCTTTAACCCTGCTATTGCTTAAATAACACCACCAGCAGCATTTCCTGGGATGCAGTGACATTTCCACAGCCAGGGGAACGCAGCCCCGGCCCAGAAAGGCTCCTGGGGCTGGTAAGTTTGAGATCAAGCACTGGGGCACAAACCAAGCTGCCCAGCCGGACGTGAAGCATTCAGAGACAATTCTTGTGCCAGAGAGGACGTCCAGCACAGGGCCAGCCCTCGAGAGCAGCTCTGCAAATCCCCCCAGGGCTCCCCACAGCCCAGCTGAGCACGCAGCCCGTGCAGCACAAGCTCAGGATTTTTCCTTGCTCACGGCACACCCTCTGCCTGCTCCCCAGCACACTGCCATGGAAATCCTGGTAGCGAGGGTCCCGCGGTGACATTTGCTGCCTGTCACCGCCGCGCTGGTGCAGGGGGAAGCCGCTGCCTGTACCCCCAGGGCCAGGAGCACGCTCCACGCCTCACCGCGGGAACCGCGTGGGCCACACAGCCAGGTCTGCACCCACAGGGAGCTCGTCCTTCCCCAGGAATTCACTTCAGTGTTTAATAAAGCAGCCAGCTCTTTTTTTTTCCCGGGACACAGCAGGGCTGCAGGGCTCAGGCACACCGCCTTCGCTCCACGTGGGCTGGCCGTGCTGCATGCATTTAGTGAGGGTCCCCAGGCACCATCACGGGGCTTCCAACACGTCCTCGTTGATTTTAGCGTCAGGATTAGGGTCTCCTCATTGGAACAGCACTGCATGCAAGCAGCAATGCTCTCCAATTCACCAAAAGACCTTTTCCTCCCTTCTCCCCCTTGCAGATGTGTTCAGGCCTGAAACCCCGCGGTGCTGCAGGGCTGGAGGAGCCAGGGGTGCAGCCTGGGGGTCACTTGGGCACGGCCAGCACCAACGCTGCTGGCATTTGGGGATGGGGCAGTACCCAGAGCTTGGCGAGATGTGCATTTAGATGGGAACTGGGGCAGGAGCTACCCCAGGGATCCTGGTGCTGGAGGCGGCAGCCGCAGGCAGCCTGTGCCAGGCCATGAACTCAGCAAGCAGAGCGCACACAGCCCATGCCGTGCCTCCTGGGGAAAAGCCAAATTTTGCTGTGCCTGAAAAATCAGGGAGTCGGGCGGCAGCGAAGTCTCAGAGCCTAGGATGGGGGAGGAATGCACACGCGAGGTTAATTATATCAACTGCAAAAAGAGTGGCTATTTTAAGGTTAATACTTAATGATCGTGAGTCAGAAAAAAAAAAAAAAAAAAAAAAAAAAAAAAAGGCAAAAGAAATCATCGGCGTCAGCGCTGGCCGCTCCACCAGACAAGCTGTGGTCACTGCTGGCACAGAGAGCCGCTGAAATAGTTGCTTTGGAGTTGAAAAAATTCCAGCGGAATGAGTTCAGTTTCCTGGTGCCACAGCCGCAAGCCGAGGAGGCAGGAACGTGGCAGCTGGGCCCAGTCACATCCTCGCCTCCCCCGGTGTCCCCCTGGGCTCAGACGGCAATAATTGTACTCACGTGTGTGGTTTCATGGCAAGGGGGCTGCGGGAAGACCCAAATGGGGCTCTAAAGCTTCAGGGTTACCAACCAGGGGGTTCCTGAAGCTCTTTTAGGCTTCACAAACCAGTGACTGATGTTGCTCTTGCTTTGCCCCTGGTTTCACCGCAGGCCACATCAAACACCCAGCGCCCGGTCCTGGCAGTCACATGCAGAATTGCTTGGATAACTGAGCCACACACGGCTAAAAGAGGCCTCTGAAATCAGGCCTTATAACCCCAAACTGGGACACGAACACCAGCAGCTCTGCTGGCTACCACCAGTATAAATTTAGATAGCACAGCCTTTTAGTGCCGATACGTAGCACGGCTTTGGACAAAGCACAACCGACACAAAGCACAGCGGGTCTTTGGGTAAAGGGCCTCAGCAGCAGCGCCTGCAGGCTTTTTTCCCAGGGAGAAATGGAATTACTGATGGTGAAACTCCGGCCTAGCACCAGGGAAGGCTTGGAGTCAGGCACCACCACGCACAGGCTGCCCATGCAGCCGCAGGACTGACGTGCAGCCGATGCGCTGAGCGTTACAATTCGCTACGCTATTAATTTCTCAGCTAAATTCTATTTTTTTAAATAATTTTATTTTTTTAAGACTGTTCTCTTCGCAGCCTCTGGGGCTGTCATTGTTATGCTAACATGGGGACCTGGGAGGGGTGGCAGTGTCAGCCCCATCAGTGTCAGCGCCAAGCGTTTGGCTGAGACAAAGCAAAGCAGGAGGCAGTGCTGTGATCCTCCTTGGTGGCACACCACAAATCCCAGCTGGCACCTGGGGAAACACCTTCTCTTCTTTTCCCTTCCTGCAGTGCAGGAGCCGCAGCCCGGCCTCCCGGAGCCTTCAAACGCCGCTCGCTACTGGAAGCAGGCAGCACCTTGGTGGGGAATAGGAGAGGAAAGGCTCCTCGCACCACCGGCCCAGCACGCGCTGCGCAACGGTGCCTGCAGGAGGGGAGATGCCAGCCACATCGGTAGTAGCAGCTTTTTGCACCCAGGACACCCCAAGACACCCCCACAGCTGCCACCAGCATGCTTGGGGCTGGAAGAGGGGTTGGAGACGCTGCTTTGATGTGCTGTGGGCGTGTGAGGTTACTTGGGCACCATTTGCCAATTCTACCACCCTGCTCCAACAGATGTTTTTACCAAAAATAAATCTGAGAAGCATCCCTATAAACGGCAAGACCTAAAGCTTTTATTTTTAGAAATACATCAGAGCCTTCAAGATAGGGAAGCTTCTTTCCTGCCTCCATCCCTGCTCTGAGGGCAGCTTGGTGGCCATCCATTAAATTCTCAGCCAAGAGCACTCGCTGGGAGCAGTTGCGGTGGTTTTCGCTCCACGAGCCAGGTGGGAGCCAGGTGAGAGGCAGCCTATTTTTGAGTTTACCTGTGAGTTGTGTTCAACCATCAGCTTCTCGGTGCAGGAAGCCTGCCTGTGGTGCACACCCTGTAGGTGGCAGTGGCCCTGCTGCAGCACAGCCCCAGGAGCAGGGCAGTGTTGGCACTGCTCCCCTCGGCTGCTTTTAACGCAAGAAATGAGCTTTTGGAGCAAGCTTGGCGAGCAAACAGCGCTCTCCAGCTATTTCTGTCCACCCAAACCCCATCCTGCCGTAGCTGAATTAAAAATAATAACAATAAAAAAAATCATTGAACACGCAAAAATCTTCTTGTACCTATTTTCAAATTCATCGCTATCAGAGGTTGTGCGGCTGCCTCCCACAAGGCTGCTCTGATTCATGGTTCCGCAGGGGCACTGTGGGGCTGGCGAATCCCAGCAGATATTTCTGCTCAGCTTCTGCAGCAGCGGTTGAAACCTCGACTTCCCAGGAATACAGATGAGGGAGCACGTCTCCCAGCCTCGCCGTGCCGGGGCCCGTCAGTGCTCCTGCCAGGCAGCACAGCTCACTCGAGGTATGCGCAAGGTTTAATGGTGAAACAATACGGAGCCTCCACGCCAGTGATTAGGCAGGCAATACGCTTCCCACGGAGATAAGCAAATGGAAACAAGACCAAGTCGGGCATTTAGTCCAGCTCACGGCTGATAAGGGATTGCTCCCCGCAGTATGTTTAGGAGGGATTTGCCCAGTCCGTGTTCATTATCGGAAACAACACACAACTTCCTCCATTTCTCGGGGGAAGATTGTTTGCAGCAAAACCCATCTCGTTGGCAGAAGGCTTCTCCTGACATCTTTTTTTCCTCTGCTTTAATTTGTTCTCACCTCTCCATGCCACAGCTCTCGGGCCCCAGTAACGAATCCCAAACCCGTTTCCGTGGCTCTCGCCGTGCAGCCGCTCTGTACAGCGCTGCATCATCTTTAATCACCGCGTGGTCAGGCTTAGAGCCTTAACTCCTGTAATCTTCTGTCATTGCCCAGTTCTCTCATCTCAGTCCCTGCAGCTGTCCTTTGTAGTCCCTCCAGTTCAGCCCTCCCGGTATGAGATCCAACCCCAACACCTCCTGGTATGAGATCCAACCCAAAGAGGGAAATTTGGCTTCTCCCGGGAGATGCAGATCGATACCTTCGTTAAGAGCTGAGCCAGGTGGGGGATTCCTCCTCAATTCCCAGAGCTCCCACGGAACAAAGCATCCACAGCAGCTCCACAGGAGAGGCATTTTCAGCCAGGCAGCAGCCAAGGCACAAAGAATCACCTCTGCACCCTGCGGTAAGAGCCGGCGGTGGGTTTGTAGGGTGCCAGACTGCCAGCGGGCTATTGTGCTGCCCTATAAAAGTGGCTTGAGACCGCAGATGGTATAGAAGATCAGCAACTAAGAGCAGTCTTCCCAGGGAAAAAAAAAAATAAAATAAAACTTGTATTTAAGCTTAAGCTTATTTATTTCAGCAATACCAGAGTCATCCTATGCACTGTGTCTCAGCCAACCCTCTAGAAATATTCTATGGGGGGAAGCAGTCACAAGCAAGCAGCACCACCCCGAGTTACATTATTTGCCATGAATGGGACTGCAGAGAAGAAATGGAAAACGTGCAGTTCCTATTATTTCAGCCACACGAAAGCCTTCGGCTCCTGACTGAGGACCCCAGCATCAGGAGCAGCTGTGCCAACGCGAGCTGTGCTATTACCTCGCTGTTCGAAGCAATTTGTTTTTATTGACCATGCGCTATACAGGGCACCACAACACGCTCCTGCTCATTAGAGTCTGTCAGTCAGGAGGCAAAAGAAGGGAAAAGCAAGGTTTAAGGAGAAGACGGATCTTCGCAGTCATGAAGATGATCTTGCTAGAGCATGAGCGCTGACAGCAGGCACCCTGTCCTGCAACGAGGAGCTGCACACGATCGAGACAGCTCCGAATTTCAGACAGTGAAAGAAAACCCTGAAAGCAGGTAGAACCATTTACCTCCTCTGGTCAGGACACCCACAGACGTGCATTCAAACAGAGCACATTCAGGGAAGCTTCGTTAGGGCTCGTTTGTCCTCACCCCTGTGCAGTTCTCCCAGATGATCTCCGCCTGCAGTCAGCCTGAACCTCACCGAGCTCTGTTACCGTCAGGGCTCGCCTCCCACCAGGACAGGCAGAAATTAAGATTTTTCCCACATAACCCACGCTCGGTCTCAAGCCCAAGTGGGTCTTTTCACAATCCAGTCCCACTTGATGTAACCCTTCCCCTTTCATCACAGCTGAACTGGTTTTGGTGCAGTACAACCAGGTCCCCTGGAGCCCCGTGCAGTACATCAGCAAAGTTTGGTGCCACTCTAAGGGGAGACGCTTTAAGGTCAAATATACAACAGGGAGAAAAAAAGCAGAGGATGTGCAGCTGGGAGAAAGCAAACCCCCAAGAACTACCTGCATGCAGCTTGTTTTATTCTACAGCAGGCTATAAAGTCCCCAACCCATGTACTTTTTACAGTTTAGCTCCGCCGTAAAACACCACCCACCCAAAAGCTCCAGGCGATGCACAAGCGGCTGCTTGGGATTTGCAGGGGAGAGAACACAGTCTATTTCTGGCACCACCCCTCGGTGGTAGCTTGGGAACTATAGGATAAACTGCAAAGCATTCTGAAGACCTACATTCGGTGACGAAGGCCATATGCTTTTGAGGCAGGGGGTGGATCGTCAGGGAGAGCACTTTATGGAAATACTCTGCCCTCCTCGTCCCTGCCAACCCAGGCAGCTTGCAGAACCGAAATCCACGCTCAGACCCTGGCATCTCTCGAAGAGAACTAGAAAAGGCCCCAGATACCCTCAGCCTAGCCTAAAATCAAACTCGTTCCTTTCTTTAAGGCAGTACTTCCACAGAGATAATGGCACCAGATCCACAAGGTTATTATGGGTAGAAACCTGTATTTTCGGTAATTTACCTCTGGTCCCGAGGTTCAGAGCACCAGCTCCATGTCCTCCCTCGCCAAGCGGCACAAGGAGCCCCCGATGCTGGCTGCCAGCAGCGAGCCCTGGCTGCATCTGCCTTCCTGCCTGGCTGAGCCTGCAGGGCTGGGAGAAACGCTTCATTCATTCGAGACCCAGACGACAGAAACGCTGCTGAAGTTCACCTTACAAGGCCAATCGGCTTCTCTCAAAGATGACGGGTACGCAGCTGATTTTTGTGATTTGGCCCCTGTACCCACAACAATGTTAATGGCTGCAGGGGGATATCAGGCACGGGGAAAATAAGGACTTTAAAAGCAAAGGTCAGCTCAGTTACTAGCAGTTCAGAAGCAGAAAACAAGGTGCGTTAAACTTTCATTCAATCTTTATTTTATACATTGTAATCACAGCAGGGAAGCCAAGTTGCACAGACCATCCTGATTTGTATCTGTCTTGCTTCTCTTTGAATACTGGTTGCTGTTCTTTTAATAAAGCTTAAAAAAAATACTGAAAAAAGTTACCTACACATCCAAACATGAACTGAAGAACAGGATAGTTACTGGTCACCAAAAACCCTGAAAGAGGACCTTGCTGTACAGGAGTCTTTGAGCTCTTTTGGAGATCATTTACTAAATGAATTCAGAGCTATGTTGCACAAGGTGCCCTAAAGCTGCTTAATGATACAAGAGGATCTGGAATTAATTATTAATAGGTACTGAAGGGAAAGGGAGGCCATTTAGACCCATCCTCTGTTTTGATGGAGCAGGTACCAGCCCAACACGCCAGTGTCCTAGCTACAAGAGGAAGTGCTTCGGACAACGTGGAGGTCAGGCTCTACTTTATTACACAGAAAGCAGAACACCAAGCGAAATCCCACAGGAAAATATTTATTAACAATTGTCCTTTCTACAGGATTGCTGCAGTCAAAACATAAATGGGTTCTTCAACCAGTCAACCTACAAGGAGTGACTCTTCCTCGGCCACTTTCTTCTTGTACTATCACTTCCAACAAGTGTGGCATCTCATTATTTTTCTTAAACCCTGTCCCAGCCACTTGCAAGTACATACCATGCAGAGTTCTTACAGGATCATTGCTATTTCCAAGCAAAGTACACAGGGAAAAAAAAAAAAAAAAAGCACAGCTTTCTATATTACTAAGTGATTAATAAGCCTAACAGCATCATAACCAGCAGCTACAAGAAAAGCCAGATTAAACTGATTCAGCAATCAACCCCAGGGAACACGGGAACATTGGTCAAGCGCCTCTGGGGAGCATCGCCTGGGCTTTCGTGAAACATTCGGGTTGCTGAAGTTACACACAAGGTCACAGGTTTTCGGCAGCAGAAGTCCAGTTACGTTTCACAGATCACTTCCGCCTCCCGCAGACCAGGTCTCCATGCTTTTTACAGAAGTGAAGAATGGGGAAACAACTTATGATTGCAACGGAGGTCACAGTGCAGAATCAATACGTTTGCTTTAAAGTAACAGTAGTCTGGTAGCTATTGTTACAGGTCAAACTGAAGGAGACAAACGAGGCAGACTGAAGGAGCAAGTGTTTCCTTCAATACCTGCGCTTTTACCTGATTTTGTAAGAGCTAAGCAACTTCAGTTCTCATAGAGCTCAACAGAACCTACAAATACCCAGTATTTGCTTCTAATGCAGCCAGGCAATCTTCAAATAGACACACGCTTTGTCCATTTGATCGCCACTGTTCAGCCTGCATTTCTCCTCTTTACGAGAAGAGTACCGTAAGGAAAAAGAAGAGTTAACACATTAAAAGCCTTCCATTGGACTTTCACCAAGCCTGCACACTGGAGTGGTTCGGACGTGCCCTTTCGTGGCCAGCAGGAACGTTACAGCGCTTGGCATTTGGTGGATGCGGGCTCACGCTACGGAGTCCACCTAGTTTAGAAAATCCATCTCCTACCTTACTCGCCTGAAGACAAAATACTGCAATGCAGCAAGTTTTTACAACATGCTCCCAGGGTATGCCAGCATGGAAATCCAGGGACAGGGCAGTCAGATGGAGAGAAACAGCGAACAATGCGCTGCGCAGATCACGACATGCTGAGTTAGATGACAACATTAAAGAGCATCTTAATAGGACAGCATGTGGCTCCTTCAGCTAGAACTGCTACGTTTGGAGGAAGCAGCAGCGACGTTCCAGATGACCCCATTATGTCTTCCTATCTTTTAATGTGTCTCTTGATGAACCATCAAGGAAAATATTTTCAAGTCTGAAGAATGCAAGAGTCTGGCAGCTGCACTGCAAGGTTTCCGATGGAAGACAGCTTGCTGAACAGTTACAGCAGTAAGGAGGAGTCCGTCAGTGGCGGCTGTGTGCCATCATCAATAGGGATTTATTGGGGCATAAGCTGCATTACAATTGGAGAATGAGCCAATCTCTTTTCTCTGCAGAGGGTGCCGAGCACTCCACAGCAGCAATGGATGTGAACGCATTCACGAGCAGTTACTCAGCGCCAGACCTCCCTTCCCAGGGCTCCTCTCAGCTATGCTGCCGTATAGTCAGTGGTTGCTTTGGCTGCTCGCTGCTGTAGGAGGCAGACAAGGAAGTAAGGCCGCATCCCAGAATGATCTGCACAGCCACCAGCAGCTCTTCCACTTTCCCTCCCTGTGAAAGAAAGGGAAAGTCTGTCTTCCTAGCAGAGCGACAGCAGTCAGCATGGGACAGGCAACCACTGCGATTACCCCGCCTGGTGAGCTGCAGCTCTTCACTAGCAGGAGTCGTGCATCGCCACTCGTGCAGATGTGGGTTTGCTCGGGAGGAAGGGAGCGTTCCTCTCATCCATGCTGTGTGGCACAGCACACACCGAGCCGTGCTCGAAGCTCAGCTGCAGCCACCCTCTCCATCCTTCAACATCCCAGCCCCTGTCCAATCCAACGTGCAACCTCACAAGGCAAATTGTTCAGCCTGCTCTGAGGACTTCTACGCTACAAAGTGGAAATTCACTTTGGACATGGCTCAAGTAGGAAAATCTACCTTTTTTTATATACTTGTATATCCTCATTTCTTTATTAATGCATAGGTCTGACAAGTCACTGTTGTACTGCTGGCTAGCGCCCTGCATCAAGTGCCAGCTGAAGTTGGTCGTGCAGCTGGTTGCTGAAGCTCAGAAACCGAACTTCAGAAGCAGCTCTTCTGAGAACACCTGCAGAGTCCTACCGCAGCTTTTCACGCCAAGACAAAGTCACCCATTTCTTGGCCTCTGACTAGGAAGGCAGGGTCTTGGCAGACACAGCTACACTTTATGCAACGTTAGCAGAAAAGTGCACATAAAGAAACCTGAGACTAAGGTAAAAGCATTTGTCCTACCAGCGGCTTCACTGATGCTGAGGTACGGAACCGACAGCTGTTTGGAACCAGCTCGGCCCACGCTGGGACCCCAGCACAGCCACCGGTGTTTTGGAGAGAATCACACCCATCAGAATTTCCCATTCCATCCACAAAAGGCATTAAGAGGTTCTAAGACAGCATCGTGTCTGGATTAACGATGTGTTATTGCACTTCTGTTCCTGACAGCCAATCCTCATATACCTCAGTGCTGACAGACTTCGGGTCTCCTGGACTACTCCAGGCAAAATTTACAGCCTGTTTGAGTAGCCCTTTGGGAGCAAATAGTGACACTTCCCCAGGGACAGAATAACCGTGCAGAGAAGGAGAGGATCGCTTTTTCAGCTGTTGTATTTAGCTGTATGATGTGCTGGGGCTGCCTATATTTGTTTATAATTTCTTACCTCAGCTACTTAATATGCAAAAGAATTTCTCCTACTGAAGGTCTGAAAGGGTGTTACATGATGTATAAGCCTTTCTAGCGGCGTAGCCTCTGTTTTCACTAAAACTTTATCTTCGCAAGACAGCGACAGCAAAAAGTCAAACCAGCACTGCTGCAATTACTGTGCAGTTACAGCTGAGGAGAAAAGTATAGAAGGACTCTGCACCAAGATAAGAGGGTTATTCTTTTGCTTTATCTGAAGAAAAACCAGCTCCAGGTATCAAAGCAGGTAGATTCATTTCCACCACTTCGATGATGAATAGAATCAATACCAAGGAAAAGAAGCTGCAACTGGAGAAAACAACGCTGCTCTTCAAACAGCAAGTCTTGGTACAGAGTGCTCGCTTGTTAAGAGCTCTACAATCCGTGTTCAAGACTGAGAAAGTGGTTCAACGTTTCAAACAAAAAACAACCCTGCAATACTAAAAAACCTCACCCGCTTCTAAACTTAAGGAATGAAAAAAAACTTGCTGTAGTCGTTTAAGCAGCTGTGCCCCAGAGATGCAGTCGCCTCAGTCAAAAAATACAAAATAAAAATCTCCTAAAAGTGTTTGTAAGACATCTTGGCACATCTGAAGCTCTGTGATGATGCCTGTCCCTGTATGTCTAATACCTCCACATGAAGATTAAGGCTTCATTAGGTCAATGAGTTATACTTGATTTATTTTTCTTAAAGCTTATTCCCGTTACATCCGTGAACCACTTCTGTCCTCCCACAAATTAACAAGCCATTCCTATGCCCTACTGCTACAGCCACAGGCACCAACTCGCCTTTCTAGTGACACCCAGAGCACTAGAGAGAACACGCTGCATTTGTAACGTGCCTCTAAGTTTAGACTCCACTGCAGATTTGCAGCTGATAGATAAGACTTCTGTACTCCCAGGCATTGAACGTTCTGGCCATAACCCTCTCCTTTCCTGAGGAAAAACACATTTATGACTGGGAGTTGCACTTGCCTGGTTTTCACAGCAATACTGTTTTGACCAATTCAGCTCACCTTAAATAGCTCTATCACTACGTAGCCAGAGAGGTACAAGTCACCATCCAGAGAGGCAAAGCAACTCAGGATAACGGTGAGCCAGAGATTCATGCTGCAGTACATTTGCTGGACAGATTTCTACTGGAGATCCTGGTACTGCTTACACGGTGCCAGGAAGGAGTGTCTTTTGAAATACCTTGAAAATATTTTAGAATGCAGATCAAAGTACTTTTGGTCACAGCTTAAAATTCAACGTTTAAGACCGTGTGGCAGACCCCTAAAAAGTAAGCCCCAGTCCTACACCTCTCGTGTACTTGTCAGGTGGGCACCAATCCAGAGCAACCCAATCGACAGTGGAGAATTTACATGAATGCTTGTTGTGCTACAGGCTGGTGTTTTTAATGAAACCAGTTGCTTGCTTCCTATACGCCAATACATTTGAAAACCTGACGTGTTCAAGTGGAAACCTGCAGGAATAAGAGAAAACACTTCTCAGCGTTCCCACCGATGTGAGCACTGAATTGATCAGTACGGAATTCATCTGATCCAATACCCCATTTAGTCTGTCAAATAACTGCAGTTATTTCTCATTTGTTTTGCTATATTTTGTCCAAGCCAAAAGAAAAGTAAAAAATAAAAATAAAAATACTTACACCTCTTTTCTTCTTTTCCCCACCTTCTGTGACACTTTGCATTTCCCAGCATACGTTACATAGCGTGTGTATATATATATATATATGCACATTATATAAAATATATACTTTACATACACACTAAAGGTCTCTCTCCACGTTAAAATTACACATTCTGAAGAACGCAACTGCAAACAATTCAGAATACCTAACTGATCCAGAAAGGGGAAAAAAGAATAAGCTACCCAAAATCCCTAGGAAAGCTTCACACTCCTTGCAGGTACCAAGAGATCCCATTTCCTTACGATCAGAGGAATAGTTAGATTTCTGCACTGCTTTGCTCCCCCTAGACACACACCCCACTCTGCAGTTTCAGTGTTGGGAAGTGCTTGTTGCTCCCTTTCCACTGAGCAATATTAATAAATTAAAAAAGTTTCTGCAAAAGTGCTGCCTTAGTCCAGTCCGTCATGCCATGTTTTCCCACTCGCCCCGCGGCTCTGCTGAACCATTCACCACTTTCTTGACTTTCTTCATGCCCTCCATTACTCCAGAAGTCGTCACCCTGGAAGAAAAGGAAACAACATGAGAATTTGAACTGTAACACCCATTTTGCCAACAGCTCATGCTTTTCCTGCACTCTTTACCCAGACGTACCAGTCCTGATGTCCTGCCTTTCCTATTGCTACCATTTTTCAGACCAGGTATCATCTTGGACACACACTGATGGGTGTTGGGAGCAATGCTGCTGTCCTTAGGAGTCTCAAGACTCTCCTCATCTGTCATTAAACTAGAACAGACATATGTAGGCTGGCTCGCAGTTTCCTGTTCAGACCAGGTGTCACAGCATTGAGAGAGGGCCAATCCTTTGTGCTTGGCAATGGGAAACGCAGAAGGTCCCGACAGCCTTGGTGTGCCAGGATCTGCTAGAGCTGTCTAGACAGGAAGAACCACCACCGAGGCCAGCTGACTTAGCTGCAGTTTTATCATAAAGATTGTTTATCCGTTTACGCTTTACAGGGTTCAGATCAAAATAAACTACAGCGTGCTTTAGAAAAAAAGGCTCATGCTTATGGATCCTTATGCCAACAGTAACCACGCCACAGTCCCATCTATGCTGCTTTTACCTCCTGAAGGAGTCACCCTCAACCAACCCAACGGACCAAAGAAAATAAAAGTGGCAGACTGCAGAGAAGGATCAGAGCAAGAACAGAATGTAACAGCAGAAACAAACGTTTAAGACGCTTGTATCAGTACAAATGAGTGCAGCTCCTTAGTTAAAGCTTCTTCTCGTGGTGGAGGAGATAAAATCACGATGGACTGGTAATAGACAAGGTCTAAACTGCACTCAGCTGAAACCACATCATTTCGTTTCCTTCTCTAATGTAGGGAAAGCTGAATCAAAACAGTATTAGAGACACTGCAATGGAATAAGCATTATAATATTTGCTTGTACTTGAAAGAAGTATGGGGTTGTTTGGTAAATAACCAGCTGGTATCACATTAAGTTCGAGCAGCTTGCTTAGAAACTTTTCTCTTTATAGCTGAGCACCTTGAACTCTGTCCATTAAGACTTGCTGCTGCATTTGCAATGCTTTTAACAAGTACAATGTCTTATACAAATGCACATGCTGTGGACACTGCCCCGAGTGAGCATTATTAGCTTAATGCACACCAACTCCCGTTAACAGCAAAATTACTCAATGAACAGCAACAAAAGAGAAGAGAGGTCATCCCATTTATACCAATCCAAGTCTGGATTTGCCGTGGCAATCTGACCACTGAACTACAAAGCCTCATAATGCTGTTCAAACACTAGGCAGGCTGATCTGTTTATCCAGCTAGCACAGCACCGCTACTCTCACAAGCACCTTGGCTTTCCAGCGAGCTCTTCAGTCCTGTACCTTTCTCCCTCACTACACAACGCAGGCTATTCACATGCACCAGACATTTGCTCTGTTCCTTTGCACAGTATGATTCTCATTCCACGCAGATATTTTTTCCTACAAGCGTGCTGCAGAGGTTATTTTGGATGCTGCAAGTAAGAGTAGCAACAGTTCAATGCATTCACAAGGGATGCCTGGAAGCATACCTAAAACTGTCCTGTTCGATGTCGCTGCTGTCAGTCTGTGCGCGCTTTCGCCTGCTGTTTACCATGTAAGAATATTTGATCAGACCAGCTAACAGCATTTTCACAGTATCACCCAAGAGAACTAATCTCCAGATACACTCTTCCGATACCGCGCTTAGTCCCACATTAGATATCAGCTTCTGTTCACGTACTCTCTAAGAATGATTTACCCAAACAAAAACTAGTACGTTCTGGCATTCTCTAGTGGTGGCAGAATTGGGATCGTCAGCAGTTAAGATGCCTTAGCGTGGGTCTAGATAAGCCTGTATTCAAGGGAATAGAAAGAGACAGAAGAGCACAGATCAAATACCAATTTTATTCCCCACTGAAATAAAAAATGGGGAGATTAAGCAAGCAGGTTGCTTAAACAAGAAAGATGGAATTAGTACATGTTCCCCTGGAACAGTTCACATCAAGCTTTTCAGCACAGAGAGCGTACAGATCTCAAGTTCTCCCTGTTGACAGTGGTTTTCTCACAGCCACATAGGAAAAAACTGGGGAAACATGAGCTAGACGGATCTATCAGCGTAGATGCATAACTAATTGGAAAAGCATGCATTGAGATGTACTTAATGGTTTCCTGTCAAAAATGAAAGAACATCGAGCGTGGTTCCAGAGAGGTCTGTCCTGGGTTCACTTCTACTCAATATCTTCAGTAATTGCCTGGGTAATGGAATAGAGAACTTGCTTATTAAATCTGCAGAAGACACTAAGAGCTACATATTTGAGAACAGGACTAGAATGCAGAAAGGTTCTGGCAAATTGAAGTAATGGTCTGAAAATTATGGGACAATGTAGAAAAACAACTGTAAAGTTTACTCTTCAGAAATAACTGACTTCATAACTACAGAGTAAGGAGCTGAGTATCAATTCTTCAGGGATGAGTTTAAGACTATAATGAACTCCAAAAAAAAAAGCCACTACTGTAGCGATCCAACAGCAGTCCTACTAGGATATATAAATAGGTGCTTTGCACATGCTTGACACCAAAGTAGTGCTAACACTTGACTCACATCTAGTAAGATCCCACCAGGCGCAGAGTCTAGATTTTAGCACCGTACTTGAATGCAATTACAACCCATTACACATCACCAAGATAACAAAAACGATCAGAGGTTACAGCTCAAAGGGAAAGATCAATTTCCTGCGTTCATGGGGGGACAGGAGAAACAGATATGTACTGAAACTGCAGGCAGGTAAAGCCCTGCTATTTGTTTCCTGCACCCCCGTGCAACGATAGCACAGAACTGTGAGATTTGGGGAGGCGGGTGGGGTAAATTCCTCAGTGAAAATTAGGGACTGCCTGTCTGATCAGTGCTATTCTTGTCTCATGACCAGCGATCAGCATAACCCTTAAGGCCTCATTTTCTCAGACTGTTCACGTACAATGGGAGATTCTCTTCCGTCTCAAGATTAGTTCAGACAACATGTTTCAATGCCCAGTAAAATAAGGGCAGCAGCACCAAGATACAGCACTGCAATTCTCAGTCTAATGCCCTAGGCAGTCTCTGAACTTGAGCTCTGACCTGCAACACCGCAAGTACACATTCCTCAGCTGAACAGTTTGCTGAACTGCATTTCTAGCCCACAGATCAGTTGTAGCTGAAATGCAACAAACCCTTCTCGCTAAACCATCTCTCTGGAGAGGACTTTTGTAGCTGTCACAGAGAAAGAAAATCACTTCCAGCGAAGAGCCTCATGAATCAGCCTGCCATGAAGCACAACCTGAGGGAGAGCAGAGAAAAGCAGCCAGCCAGGACGTTCAGAATAGGCTGCCTCATGACACAGCAAGAAACTCCAGATCCCGAGGTATAAGCAAAGGTAGGTCAGCATTACCACAGCGGTTCACTATGTTGAGGTTGTTTGTGGTGTTAAGTAAACACAAAACCAGTCTCCAAACACTCCGTAAAATGGATTTACTGAGTTAAGAACCAAACCGTTAACGTTTTTTCCTGCAATTCTTCCTCCCGCGTAAGTATCTTAACCCCACATGCATTTATGAGCACGATTTCAACCCGGATCTGTAGAAGAGCTCTTCTAAAGCAATGCTTACGGAGCTAATGAAATAACTCACTGCAAGAGTAAAAAAAACACGACCGCTTCCTCTGCCCTTCCTCACCCCACCTCATCTACTGCACCGTTCGCATTTGTGTTCGTGCCCCAGAAATGGCATGAGGACTGGAAGCCTGACAGCTCTTTCTGCCAAGTGTGGCTGCACCTTTTCAAAGAGAGTACTTTAATCTAACAAACTGTCAGCAACAGGCCCACATACTGACAGAACAGGCTAAAGAAGCTGCCCGGCACAGAATGCACAGAGAGCCACTTTGTTGAAGATGAATGGCTATTGACCCTACTTGAAAAAGAACAGGCTGGTCCTTAGTTCAGGTTTAGTCATCCTCTCCTCTCCACCAGGGCAACTTCTATTGAGTCTGGTGTAATTGAAATGAGTCTTAAAACATTTGTGGATGCTTTCTCTCAAGACAGGGGTGTGTTAGCTGAAAAAAAGAAGTAGCTTTACAAGCTTATTACAAGTCACCTTCACTGTTCGTGATTCAGAGAGTATTTTTTGAGAATTACAAAAGTCTTCAGGGGGAGGATTTGTGCCTCATGTTGTTTCCGTCACTGACACCTAGACTTCAAATTTTTCTTTAAGCTCTGCAGACTGCCACACTGTCCTTAGCAATATTTACATTTACTGCCACACAGGGCTTTGTATAGTTTGCATTGCAAGAAAACAGGCATAAACTGGAGAGCTGCGCCTCAAGCATCCTATTTTTCTTGCTGGAAGACAAGCAAGACTGGAAAATAGACTTGCTGATCATACAGCTCTCCCCTCTACTGGCTCATGGAAATGTTGAGCCTAAAGAAACTGAATGCTTTTGGAGCAAGATTTTTTTTTCCTCTTTTAAAAGATAAATAAAAACTGTTTTAGAAAGGAAAACCACCTTAAAGCCTGGAAATAAGACATGGAAGAACACCATGAATTTTGCAACCTTTCAACTTTTTTGCCACAGCATCTGAGGACAAGTAGATATTTATCACATGAAAGACAAAACATACAATGGTTAGTCACGATGCTATCAGATACTTAGTCACTTGCTTGAATAAACCTTGATATTTTTCCCTATAGAAACAATGTTTAATATTTATAAAAACAAAAACAGGACTACGGAGACCAAGTCAAGAATAAACTTTAACAAGTGCCCACATGGAATAAAACTCAGAGTGAATCAGATGAGAAAAAATCCAGCAAGGCTAAGGGAACAATCCACAAGGCACAACAATGGCAACTCCCAAGGCAAGGACCAAAATGCCTTACTAGGAAGAGGCTCACAAAGAATTCTGATCCTCGAGTTTCTAGCAACGGCTGTATCACCGCTGCAAGATGTAAATCACTTGATTAGTTCATTAAACTTTAAGGCTTTTTCCTGGCAGAGCCTCTAAAATTGAGCAGCTTCTCCAGTCCAGTGAAACCACTACATGTGAGAAATGCTTTATTACTAGGCCTAACAAAAACACAAACAAGTAAAAACTCATTAAGTACACAATACAAAGTTAATTTCAGTCTAACAGGCAATCTTGCAGGAGCTCATTTCTGAACCACCACAAATCCTGCCACATCTTCCAGTTTAGATACCGCCTTCCTAATGAGGATGTGTGCTTACCAGCACCCAAACTGAAAACAGCTTCTTGTATAAACCATTTAAACACCTTTAAGTGATAAGTAATGTTATGGTCACTTGGATTCATCTTTCAACAAAGAGGTTTTTATGAACCCAAAGCAAAAATAACTATGCATTTGGCAAGAACATCTCTGTTACTGGAGACATTTCTGAAAATTAAAGTCCTTGGCATGACATTTCAGGCTGGATTCCACCTCATGCATCTACCCTTGTAGCAATTCCCTACTAAGCTCCATTTCTTTCCAAGCTAACTATGAGGGCAGCAAACATATTCTAACTTTTTTGGCCTTGCAATAAAAATTGGAGGAGCGCTGATTTATTTCACACAAGAACAGGTAAAGGAGATTTGCCAAATGGGAAAGAAACTCTCAGAAGTAGACTTCCGTGCCTGCACATGAATTGCAGCTATGCATGAAACGCGTAACTACTAAGAGATTAGGGCAGCTCTGCTCCTACAAGGCCACAGAGTGTAGCAATTATAATCATGTGCAATCCTTCCAGCATGCTGCACATCTCAGAGCAGTTTCTATCAGAGAAAACGAGCGTCATTTCTGAAACTAAGTCCTCAGAAAATCACCGCAAAGGAAATGACAGGGATTAGGCAGAGTCCCACTTTATAGTTGCTCCAGACTAATTCAGGTCCTGCTGCATTTGTGGTGCCTCATGGTTTAGCAGCAAAGAAGTGAACTGTGAAAAGTACTGTTAAAACCCCTGGCTCCTCAGCTCAGCGTTACTTACATTTTTGCAGAGCTGCAGGCTGACCTCCATGGTAGAGGGGACCTTACATCATGCTCATTTGTAGTCAGTAGACCCGTAGCTGATTTTTATGATTTGTTTTGGTGGTTGCTTTTTTTTAACTACAAAGATTTATTTTCAGATGCACTGAAAATACAGCGTTAATGACAATCTATAAGGTATGTTGACATTCAGCAACATAGTTTGTGTTTAATCTGTTTATCCTGGCACTTCCCTGGGCATCTTTCTGCCCCATGAAATGCTTTACCAGCTTATTCTACTCTACTGCAATAGGCAGCTCAGGGATTCTTAGGCGCATCACAAGCCCCTTTGGTAGTTTAACACACACCACATAGACACCTCATCTTTAAACATGCATGCAGACCTTAATTTTTTTTTTTTAAATAAAGACTTAGAGATTTAAGTAAACTGTTTTTAAATGTGAGTTTTCTCAGGTCAAGTTAAGAGGTAAAAGGGGGAGGTTCTTACACAGCTTCCATCTCCAAATCATCCTCATCATCTTGAGAAAGCTGTAGATACGGGTTGTCTGATGCTGGACGGAACTTGTACCCAGTGAGGACAAAGAACACAAGAGTGGCCATTTCATCCAGCAGCTGGAAGTAAAAACACAAGATTAAGTTCAGTCCTGTAATCCTTCACGGTCATGAAACACTTCTCTTCATTCATAAGGTTCAAGATTTAATGGCCAAGAAGCCTGTGCCATAGCAGAAAGAAAAAAGCAATTCCTGTCCTGTTATCCTTAATCCCAGGCAAAAGGCTGTCAGGCTCTTTGTTCTTCCAGCTTTCCCTGTCACTCTAAATACAGTTACAACTCTAGACACCACTCCAGTGCTTTTAAATAACTACAGCAAGACTTGGCTTTTCAATTGGAAAAAATACATATCCCAAAGTTGTTTGGTATTTTCAACAGTTAATGTATTCCAAAGACTCCCTGCACAGTTACTTGGATTATATGTTAAGAAACCAAGTATTTAAAAGTCACTAGGCAAATAAAGCCTGTAAGTGGAAAAGCCAAAGCCTATTTTACTGGCTCCCTGGGGCCTCAATTACACTGGGCAAACCTGACTGATTTTTTTCCCCTCTTTTGTATGTTCTTGATTAATTTCCTTCAGATATTTTTAAATTTAAAGACTGAGATCAATAATGCAATTACTTTCAGACATCTCACGTGTAATCCAGCAGCTTTGCTGGACAAACATAAAACTAAAAATACACTCCTGCCACCAGGAGCGATCAGTGATAAAAGTCAGGAGAAAACAAGGTGCAGCTTTGTGCTTTGAGATGTTCTGCCGTAACATGAAGAACCCATTATGGATTTTTTTGGTGCAGTCATATTTAAAGATTAATATGAAAAAAAACAAGGAATGGATGTATTTTCCTTTGCAGACAAATACCTGGTAGAGCCACTTCCACTGGAATGGAACAGCAATCTTTATGAGAATTGCAATGATCCGTGTGAAGTAAATGTAACACACAATCTGTGGGAAGAAAAAGGAGAAAGCATGTGTGTGAACAATAGCATCATCCTGACTGCATCTCTTTTTCAAGAAAAATAGCTGAAGCAGTTCCCAGACAACTCATTATGTCAAATTAGCCCTATTATGCTCCCTCGATAAACATGGAAGATATGGGCTGAGGGCTCTGCAGCTTGTTGAACATCCAAATGACTCAAGCTGTTACTAACAAATCTAAGTTACATCAGGAAAATGCTTTAAGTATCAGGATTTTGTAGAACTGAAGAATCAGTACTGTAATTTATTACTCTTAACACTCATAAGAGTCTGAAATGAGACCGCTGGAAATCATTAAGAAGGCTATGCTCTCTTGGGAGGTATGCTCATGGCTCCCACTGACTTAATCAGAATCTACACGCACGCATCTCAAGGCACCATTTGGTCCCACGTTTAGTTTAGCAAGTTTATGGTACGTTATTCAAGCTCATCAATTCAACTGGCAGCTCAAAGTGTCTCCAGAGGAAATCAGCAAGCATTACAAATAGCTGGAGCCAATTTAAAAGATAGAGGGATGCAACTGCTTGGAAAAGAAGGTAAGTTGCTATGAGGATTGTAACCCTGTTGGCCATGATGCCAAAGAACAGCACTGCCACAGATCTAGGAGCATCTCTACCCCATTCATCAGCTATGGTAGCTTCAAACAAGTAATCCATCATGAGGCTTGAACGACTTTGAAGTGCTCTGTATGCATGAGTGCAAGGTTTGTTTGTTGTTGTTGCTTGTTTACTTACCATAACATAGTAATGTCTGAAGAGCTTCAGCTTTGCTAGGTTAATGGCAGCTGTCAAAAGAACAAAAGTTCATCAGAAAATTAATCAAAATGAGAGTTTCTCCTGATGCTTGTCTACAAGGTAAGTCCGTGATCAAAACTATGACTTGGGTAATTCCACAGTAGAAGTTTTTTCCCCACAGCCAGCTGGGTGCTCTGAGTCTGGCTTGAATACCTATTGGACAATCCCTAGGCTGCAGTGAAGGACCTCTTAAAAAGGCAACTCACTGAGATCACCTTTACACTAAGTTTTACATATAAACACGCAAACTACAGCGCAGAACCCTCCTCTAATGCTTATCTGTCTATACACAACCACTTACTGTTGCCTTAGGACTGCCACAAGAGCCGTGCTGCTTGTCGCTACCTCAAAGCTGCTCACATCAGCTAAAGGCAGAGAACATGTCAGGAAGTACTCGATAAAAGACAGAGGTTTTTCTAGGAGGCAATCCTGCATCCAGGGACCATTGCATCTTGTTAAAATACTCAGCTGCTGTTCAACAGCTAGGCTGTATCCTCCATCACTCACTGCTCAGTCATAATTTACAAGTGGAATGAGGAGACACGCTAACCAGTTCGCATGGCAGATGAGTGTGTTTCAATCACAAACCCCGTGCGCCACGGCCCCAGGCTAAGCTGCATTTATTGGACAGATTACATCAGCTCTTGAGGAACACGGCGCATATTCATGTGAATGAGCAGAGGTCGACGCCAGATGGAGCAGCTGTCAGCTCTGGTTTAAGAGTCAGGTTTTAGAGGTGCAGCAGGATAACAGATACGGACTCCTGGTGGTTTTGTGACAACAGGAGAGGCAAAGAGTCCGAGATATGTTGACAGCATGCAGAGATGCAATTTAGAGCCAATGAACACATGTTGCCAGCTAGAAAACACTGCCTCTCTCTTACTTGTATTCCCTCCAAGCCCTCCTTCTGTTTAAGGGAGATGGAAGTACAACACATGGCGCTGAGGTTTACCTGTGCTCCCTCACAGAAAACACCTGCTGCACAAATCACATCTATAAAACACTGTGCATTTGCACATCAGATCTCCAGGGTTTACAACAACGCAAAATACAGTGTTATGCATCAGAGAAGGACTAACAACCACAACACAATGCTTCACTTTGTGGCAAAAACAGTGACACGTTTCTTAGGAAGAGGTAACGCCAGATGTACCACTCAAATTGTATGTTCCCACTACATAAGCTCCAGTAAAGACAGATCATTCTGTTACAAACCTACCTCATTTTATCTAGAAACCAAGAGTCACTTTCCTAAACTTACAACACATCCCCCAAAACATTACAGGTAAGCTATGGCCACCCAGAGACAGATACAAACCCTCTGCCAGTGGGCACAAGATGACCACAGCACCTGACTACCTCAAAGCTTAAGGTGACTGGCAGGTGAATAAAACTCAGCTAAAAGTTGTTTTGATTTAGTGCTGACCAGTGGCACGTCAGTTCAGAGGAAGCAGAGCCACAGCTCCAGAGGGAGGAAAAAAAGCAAACCTTATTTGGGAAGGATCACCAAATTTGCTTCCATGCAGCTAAGACTCGTTCCATGGCACACTTATCCAAACACCAGACAGGCTGCGTTGGCTTTAGGACAGTGTCCTTGGGGCAATCTTATGGCACAAACTGCATGTCGAGAGCAACACTGGCTCTTGATTTTGGAAGGATGGTTTCTGGTGGATTGCATATGAAACACTGAATTTAGAATAGCACTGACTCTGCAACTCGGGTTCTGGACTCCACAACACAGTGCCCAAGCTGCAGGCTCACATTTGAAGAGTATCTGTAGTCAAGCACAACGAGCACTTCCCTGTGCAACAGATGCCAAGACTTGCAACTGCTAGAACTAAATCCTTGATGGCTAAAACCAGCCCTGAGACATTACCTGCTCACAAATGTTAGTTTCCCACATTTAAATAGCAAAAACGTACGGATGTTCATAGGTCTGGTCCTCCTCCAGCAGATAGCTTGATGTTAGAAGTTTTCCATAATGCGGTTAGAGAAAAATTAAAACATAAGTACGCAGAACAAAGTCACTAAAATCATGAAGCAGAGAGGCAGTGTTGTCCTATTTAAAGAATTACATTAAGTGTGACCATGAACATCTTGTGATTCACCACGTATCGGCTTGTACAGAAAGATCTATTTTGAACTCAGCGCATCCATCTCCAAGAACTGCTACCAACTGGTGCACTGACAGGCCACGAGAATTCCCAGGCTTTGTAGTTGAGGGAACACCAACTCAACAGCTGTGATTCAAACTGCCAGTCCATCAGTGTTGTAGTCAACAACCGAGTGAGCTGGGGAGTCGTTGCTGTTGGATTCATGCAGCGCACAGGAGGAGGAAAGGATAGTGAAGCCAAAAATCTGGCTGCCAACTCGAGCGTCACAATGCATTTCTCTCTCAGCTGATAGAGGCCAGCTCAAGACCTCACCGGCCCAACATGATAATCAATACCAGGGTCATAGTGTTACATCTGGATATCTGGAATGGCTAAGCATGGAAAAGAAGGGTGAGGGAAGGGGAAAAAAAGACAAAAAGCACCAAATAAAAAGACTGCAGAGGCACCTTAGGGAGCTGGCTTGCTTGCTTATCACAGCCAGGTGCTTCCCAGTAGTTAACTCGACTTCAGGCACGCTCCTCTCCACTGTCAGATTCTAGAGTCAGTTAATGCACAGTTACAAAATTCCACCAATTTTTCTGAACAGCTCAAAGTTATACCACGCACTCTTCTGAACAAAGTCCAAAATCATCCTTGCTTGTCATTAGCAGCTCGTGAATTGTTTTTTCACAGGCTGAAGGTGCTTCAAGCGTTAATTCCTGAGTCTTGCCATACTGGACACTGTGAGACTTAGGCTCACCTAGCCTGGCAGCCCAGACACCAACAGCAACACTCCCAAGGGTAGGCCAGCAGCTGTCACAGCTTAACTCACCTGCAGCCCTGCCTGTAAAACTGTGATAGAACAGCAATCACAGCATGCAGCAAAGGTTAGGTAATTTTATATTTTGAGCATGATAACCGTTCCAGGAACAGTGCCTACCTGCAGAGCGTAACAAGAAAAGAGACTCTCTACCAAAGGTTTTACAAACTAATTCATACCTGCATTCCGCATCGTTCATAGACTAATTAAGATGAAAGCCATCCTCCAAGACAGACTTATAACTTCTGTAACTTGCTTCTCAGATTCCCCTCTTCATCACCATTTACTTTAACAGCTTATGCCTGCAACAGCCTGATCCGCACTGATCAAAACATAACGTGCCACAGAATTTTGGAAATCAATCACTTTTTCATTTTGCTCCCCGTGCTAATTCCAAATGCTGAGGCAGTCTGTAAGATGGAGAAAAAAAGCCAGACAGCGACAGCCCTGCACACTATCAGACAACAGCTTTTGGATGAGTAAATCCGAACTTTTCCGAATATGTATGTAATAACAGAAGAGGACTGCAGATAAGGGCAAAAGGAGCTCCAATTCAGACAGTGCAGTATGCAAAGACAAACTGTAACATGTCTAGAGCAAGCAAAGCACAGCTATAAGTGTTTCCACAATGCTCTGCATGCTATCCCAACGTGTACGTTTGAGGTGCGATCTGTGCCATTACCAGATAGTAAACGGAAGCCTTGTATCCCCCCACTCCCCAGCAATGAAGGCAGCATGCAGATTTAGACCTCAAAAAGCAGCTCCAGGAGTAACTCCAAGACATACGGCCCTACAATCTCTATGGCACTCTGCTTAAAAGCATTCCTACACCAGGAGGATGGGGTCAGTCAGATACAGCAACTCTCCGTGTCGTGCATTAGAGGTGGCATTAGTTAATCTCGGATATTCTGAAGCACATCGGCCGTTTGGCACAGAAGTCCTCCATCACAGTCAGAAGAAATTCTAAAGCACTGGATAAGCAGCGTGTCTCCAACACGTAACTCCTATTTCAGCCCTGGAAACCTACACCCAGGGTGCCTGGAAGCGGTACACTAGAACATACCAGGTCCGTTTCATTTCTCAACTTGCATTTCTCAACATTTCCCAGCCCTCCTGTGCTATCCACGGAGGTCTTGACACTTCAATCACTAAGCTTTATCTCAAGGTTTTGAGATGTCCGTGTACTGCCTGGAGCATGTTTACCCGTGCGTTACCCCCGCTCCTCGCAGGAGAGCTGCCGAGGTGTCTGAGCACAGGTCTGCAGAGCCCTCGCCTCCAGCATCTGCTGAGCTCAGCTGAGCCCAGGGGGCTGCGCACCACGCAGGACCAGGCTCCTTGTTCCCAGCATCTGTGGCACAGGAGCAGGATGACGCTGAACACTGCAAATGGTTTTTCCTGACAGGGGGGCCAAGCATGAAAGCATTCGTCATCACTTGTAATCATCATTTGCCGACTTCACGGCACACAGGGGATGTTGCCCGGCAGCTATACGTTGCAATGCACTTCCCCTAACACTGCTGCCAACTCTGCCGTGCTGCAGTGCTTCGGGAAAATAGCTAACTGGTCGTGATCAGACTGCACCGGGCTTCACAGCTCTCACCACACGCAGAGGCACAGGCAGAACAAAAGCTGCAGCCGTGTTTCCAGCTCTCTGTTCCTCCCTCAAACAACAGACATGACAGGTGAGAGTGGGCTGTAAGACTTCAGAGGTCCAGGGACCAAGAACTGGGTTTCAAATAAGGAAGTTTACTACAACCTGGTTCTTCTCTTCCTTTTCTCATAATGCCTCTGAGCAAGGTAGAGCAGCCCAAACGATTTAGCTTAGTTTGGCTCATTTAGGCTCATTTCCTTAAGTCTCTAAGCGAGACATTTGCAATGCAGATACAGAAGTGGAAGGAGAGCAGACTCCCTCTGAAAAACACGGTGACAGACCAGAAGAGCTAGGCACTCGCTTATATCTGAATGTAGTGTGTTTTTTTTTAAAAAAGAAGCTCCTAAAATGCTATTTTCTACACCCATTTCGGTGCAGGACAAGCCTGTGTAGGTCAGGTCTTTTGCTTCAGAGTTCAAGATCACCTTCAAATGAATAAATAAATAAATAACCAACCAACCAGGCAGCCCAGACCCAGCTGTATCGCTGTGCCATGCCTACTCTTTACCAGCAAACCGCAGCATCTGTGCTTGTGAGGTCACCCTGGACAACTTACAGCTTTAGACCTATTCCTCTGGCCTTGCCACTTTAGGAAATCATTTTTAAAAAATCAAGTTTAAATGAACATTAGCTAGTGACTTGAGAGCACTAACAGCAGTTTTAACAAGCCTTTTATATAACTGTAGGTATCTAATACAAAGGCAAGCACAGCTACCACAGACTGAAGACTCGTAGCCAGGCCAGCTTCCTACTTCATTGCCATTCTAGTCAGACCGCAGTCATGACTGCACTTGACCCAAGGGAGTGCTGTCTAATAAACAGGTTGTGAAGTAGCTGCAAGAGGACAAGACAAACAGTCAGGGAACACAAGCAGGACACTGAGCCATAAAGTCCTGGAGTTGTTAGTTCTGATGGACGCAAGGAAGCAAAAAGAGTTTTCCTTAGATTTTCATCACCGGCTAAAAGGTCACCAGAAAACCCAGTGCCAGGAAAAACAGCTATTTCATTTTTAGTACATAATTCCCCAAGACACTCTGTAAGTTAATGAAGCCTATGCAAGAGGAACAGTGAAAGCAGCCCTTGAGGTAATTCTAGACAATAAATCCTAGCAAGCAATAGGCAGGCTGACCAGAACTCTGTCCACACAGGATTAAGACAGCCCTAAACACAGGATAGATGGTGCAGCAGCTAAACTGTATATGAAAGGATCCAGAAGCTTTCACCACTTCAGGAGAAAACAGTCTTCATCTGCTGGGAAAAAAGCTGATGAATTCAGCATTAGTGCTGGTCGTATTTTTCTGGTGAGAAGGCAAGGCACTGCACAGCACCTCTGCAGAACAGGACCTCCAAGGGAAGCTTACAGAGTCAGGAGCATGTGGTTCCACTCAAGACACTTCACTTATAAGCTTAAGGAGGATTTCACCATATTATAGTGCAACCAAATCATCTTTAGCTTCCTCACCAGGCACACCAGCAGCGTGACACCACCATGTAACGCTCCCTGCGGGCTTCCACCAGCCACCCCTAAACACTCTGACTACACGGCACCTGACGAGTGAGCCCCACCACTGGGGCTGTCCTGGCCACAGTCTGGTAGCAAGTCTGTGCAATGCTTTCCAGGAACATTTTTTTAACTATTCCTTAATTATGAGGCTTGCAGCTACTTATTCTCCACAGCTAAGCACGGTAACAACAGTTACTTCTGAGTAACTGTTCTGAGCAACGCTTCTCAGGTCACCATTTTCTTTTACCTCCATTTTTTTCCTTTTACCTCCTCTTTTACTGTCCATGTGACATTATAACACACCTTTCAGAATGAAAAGCCGAAAGCAACGCTTGGTTTTACTCGGATCAGGATCCCACCCATCACAGCGTCAGACGGGCAGGTCAGGAGCCTTTATGCTGAACATCCTTGATGCTGTCCGCCTTAATTCTGTGATTTTATGATTAATTCTTTCCTTCACTCAGTATGTTTTGAAGTTAAACTCCATAGCACCACCTCGTGATAAAACCCACCAAGTGCAAGGTGAGCACAGGCTACTCATCCCCTTAGGACAGACCCAGTGCTTTTCCACCTCAGTTAGGTGCAGCAGCCCCCGAGTTCTCAGCACGGAAGAGTCACGGACCCCTCGCTGCACAGCAGGTCTTCTGCCTTAGTGACACACACTGACCTCAAACTGCAGTCACACACAGATTCAGCTAAGAACCAGGCCCTACTCGTGCGAACTCCTCAGCTAACAGAGAGACCTCTGCAAGGACCGCCTAAATTCACGTAGATATGTGACAGTGAGAGCATAAATACTCCACGACATGTGCTCGGTGGACAAGGCTTAAAATATCCACGTAAACATGCTGATTACGTGGTTAATTCATGGTATATTAAAGCTCACTTTTTGCATTGGTTTCTAGGGGTAAATATTATTTTTATCCCTTTTATCTTAGTCCCTCCAGAAACCACAGAATTAAAGGATAGGCCTGGATTGAATGGATGTTTCAACAAAAGACCTTCTACAAACAAAGCCCTGAAGAAGAGTCAGCCCCAAGTGACACAATACTGAAATGGCTGCCCGCTTCCTAGGAAGCCAGCGCTACGTTCCATGTGTGAATCCGCAGCCAACTGAGGAACTAATCTGGAAGCAGTGAGAGGACGAGGCAGGAAAAGCAAACACTACAAAAGCCGTATTTGGGCTGCCTTTCCATCCATCGTCTCACTCACCGCTACAATAAACACAACGTGACTTTACACAAGCAGCCTTTTAAATTGCTGTACAAACATGGACGAGCCAAGGGCTGTGTTACATTCAATGCCAATTTATGTTTTTGTTTCCTACTGAGGTTTCTTTCCCTTTGTCCAGGGAGGAACAGAATTCTGTAGAAATTAAATAAGGCTCACCATTAGTCAAAACAGACCCCCATTTCCAGATTTCGTTTCTACATTGCTTCTGAACACCTGAGTCTGAGAACAAGGCAAAGCTGTCAGATGATTTGCTCTAGTTACCATGTCTAGCTTGAACACAGAGCTGTACGTGTATCAGGAAGTAAGTCTCATGTACGAGTTCTGACAGTCAAAGCAAGGCATGAGAAAGGGCATTTTCCAGAAGTTATTCCTAAAAGTCCATCAAGGAAAAGCAGCAAAGGAACAGTGACATTGCAGACTTATAGCTTTGGTTTATGCATTTCAAAATCAACATTACGTTGGAAATTTTGGCAATATCTTACGGCATGTAGCATAGAAGAGCAAGAAAATTATGATTACTTGCCTTTCCCATCTGTTGCTGAAGCCTCCTGTAAATGTCTTATTGACCTGAAAAATTAAAGAAGTAGAACAGCTATAATTTTCACACTCCCTTTTCACTGCAGCCCTCTAGAGCTCTAGCAGTTCTGTTAGCTCTCTATGGCCAGGCTATGTCCGTAATTAACTGTGCCTTAGCGTGTTTGGCACCGCATACATTTCACCCCCACCTCAAGCAGTTAGTTCAAGTAGCTGCACCTCCTTGTGATTAAGCAAGCTAAATTGCTAAAACCTACTGCAGCCCACAGAAAGCTCTGAGGGACGGCGGGAGCAAAGTGAGAAACTGGGGCATTTTCCTGCTTAACGCTTTCCACTTGTACAAGTGAGCTGAGCTACTGTTCAGAGTACTGCCAAGCTTTTGGCATCTTACTGCTCTTTTAAGCTCTTTTCATTTAAAGACTTGATTACAGCTTACAGGGCGACATAGGCAGCTTATGTAACAGAAGCTACCCTGCAGGAATGGTAATTCCAGGGCCAAGTCTTAGTCACCTTGCTCACATGCCTCGGCCCACCAGCTGCAGTGAGGCTGTCCAGATGAAAAGGGGCAGGATTTGGCGTCCTAGGCTTCCCTGCCAGTTTATGTTGGTACCATGACAATGTAGGAGCATTGGGTGCACACTACGTAAACAGCTACAGGAGAGTTCACACAAACGCATCTGTTCTAACAGTTCTGTTATGGGAAGCAAGTTTAGTACTAGCATATCGTGACACAGGACACAGATTCTGCACATTATGCAGCTGAAGCTGTGAAAGTTCCCTTTACATAGGAAATCAGAATCTCCCTCCAACGAAGGTTATTATCCCTGCAGTTTTATTTACCCAGCCCGAATGCTCTCCACCCAAATGCTCTCCTTCCAGTGGGGGAAGTGTCAAGTGGGCAGTGCAAATTTCTCGGAAGACATTTCCCTGCCTTGGCAGAAGGCCGCTGAGACTGGGTTTGGTCCTTACAGAGAACTGGGAAGCCGAAACCCACCCCAGTGAGCCAAGGTGAAGCTTACTCTCATCTACTGAGCACCATGTATGTGTTTATACACACACTTATACATCATGAAACAATTTTCTCCAAAACGCTGCACGCTGTAGAGTGAGGATGTGTTTATTAGGCAGACACATTCCTTCTGCATTTCAGAAAAAACACTGGAGATACTGGAGAAAAACAAGAATATTGTGTTTACTAACCAAGGAGCCAGAAGCTCCTTCATATCCTCTTTTAAATCCAGCTGTTTATCCAATTAAGACTAAAATGAATTTAGAATATAAACGTTCTGACAAACTGGCAAGCAGCAACAATAGCATTTATCTGAATTATCTGTGTTTTGGTTGGGTTTTATATAACCAACATTTTTCCTTGCCAAGTAGAGTGGAAGGAAGGGCAGGGAAACGTTCCCTGTGGGATTATTTCTTCTAAACAGTCAAGTAAATATGCAGCTACTCTGGCTGCAAGCAGCTCTGATCTCAGACAGCACTATTGTTTTAGAATATAGTGGCCTACTTTCCAACCTCAGGCAGTAAAGCAAAACCCTATTTTTCAACGTAAGGGAATCAGCACTTTGACAAGTTGCAAGCTTCAAAGGCACCTATAGTCTGTTTGCACTGCGCTGGCCATGCTTTTAAAATGCCCCCCACTTTAGTTTATCCTTTAAACATATTTCCAAAGCAAGCATCTTCCACAACATCGGACTGAAGTGTTAAAGACCGACACAGCTTAATTAACGGAAGACTTGACTCCACAAAGGACAGACATTTACTTCTTTGCTTTGGTAGCATCTTAACCTTTAGCAGCCCATAACCATTAGCTGAGAAGCAGCCCAAGCCACCAGGGCTCAGAAACCATACATCACGCCGTGACTCACCATACCACTGGAAATAGGATGGCACCGCAACACAGCAGGTCCACCAGGAAGAGGATTTCTTTCCACAGCCCATATTCAGTTGTTCCCTCTTCTGTCGAATCTATGATAATGTATGCCACGTTTGCCAGCACCTACAGGGCAAAAGGTGCTTAATGGCTTCAGAAGCTTTCCAAAGAGAGATGAGATGTGGGCTGCCAACTCGGTAAAAGCTGTCCCACAGTTGCAGAAAGAGGCTATTTGGTAACATCAATTAATCTTCTGCAGCTCTATGTCAAAAATAACACGTTCAGAAGCCTCTTCACAGGATTTACAGAAACATAACTGGTTGGAATTAATTTCTGCTGGCATTCAGGATGTAGCCCTTTTTGCTACGTAATAGGCTGAATGTACTGTACCAGTAGAGATATAAAAAACTAACAAAATTCCATTTTATTATTTGTTTACAATACAGAAACAGGAGTGTGCGTACACTTAGACAGCAAACAGTCTAACCCCATTATCCTAAATCAAGCCAGCAATTCAAACTGGTCATTCACAGCATTTTGTAACCCATACCCAAGCTCTAAAAGAACCTCAGACACCAAGCATATAACTCTGATTTTGCAGCTGGGCAACATCTTGGAAAGCAGAAAGACTATTCTACCTACAACAAATAGAATTGCTCTCTCCCTTTATTTTTCAGCTGCTCGAGTAGGACATAAGCTCTGATTGCTTTGAACATACTGGGAAAATTTCCCTCAGACGCAATGGGCCTACAAGTCTCAATTTTTCCCTTTCCTCAAACCCACTCAGCAAGCATTTCAGAAGTGACAGCTTTCATTTAATATCTCTGCTGAGTAATTTAGTACCGTTTTGCAGCTCAAGTTTCGTCCCAGCATGACTATACCTACATTACGGCTGCTTGATGCTTACTGACACTATTCGATAACCATTATCTCATACTCAGTATGAGAAGAAAAATGGGGAAAATTATAGAAATAACTTCTCGCCATTTCACAGCTTCCAAAACACTCTAACTCAACTTATATTGTAACCAAGAGACTTACACAAGTAACTGTGATATTCTGTGTAGGATTCACAGTCTGTTACATTTTCCACAAGCAGCTCTCTCACTATATAGTAAGCATTGACACGGTTCAGTCCTCACCTGAAGCGGGATGACAATCATGAATATTTTTTTGTCTTTATCTGAAAGGATGTGTTTAATGAAAGCCCAGCCGGTTCCAATGAGGGCAATAGTGATGAACAGAAGAGCACCTTTCAGTCTGAAAGAGAAGCAGACAGGGCAAGGAGATTATTTTGTACTTCTGCCTGCGTCCTCTCTCCTACAGACAGTAAAGCCACAAACCCAAATAAATGCCTTGCTATTTGTAAGCCTGGCAAGTGCTTATCCTACAAGAGTGAAGCAGATGTATTTGCTTACAACTGTGCACCACACAGCAACATTACCCTTCATTCACAATTGTCAATATAAGCAATCTTTTCCTGGGGGAGTCATCCATTTACCACCAAGAACAGGAGAAAACACTGGCAGCTGCACCCTCTTACTATTCACACCAAGAGCAAATTAGATACTTGAATATTAGTATGAATAAAGAATAGCAAAGCATTTCTCCTTTTAATCCTTTACCCACAAAGTACCAATTCTCTGCAGCTGCCCTCTGCAAGCAGAGCTTTCCCCTTTACACAGGGCTGACTGTTGTCTTGTCACTCAGACTGCAGTACAAAAGGATCAGCAATTTCCCAGTTTTCTTTGGAGGGACGGGCACGGCCACACCAGGAATTCAGTTTCATTGTTTGAATCTACCAAATCAATCTTCTGATAGACTTACAGGTGAGTGATGTAATAGACAACAGCCCAGCCTTCGATAGGAAATCCCTGAGAAGAAATGTAGTGATAGTCGATCTGGAAGCAGAAAATACAATATGTTACTTTCTAATCCTTTCATCAGCACCCCACCCACGGCTATAAAATAGGTCTGCTCTCACAGCCATTTCAAGTTTCTTTCTCCATCAGCGTGTACAAACTCATCTTTCCCATAATTTAAGGGATGCTTCCACCCAACACATTCTAGTTCTGTTTAGCACCGATCAGGTCATCTCCATTTGCTCTATTTCCTAAGCATTAGTGAATCCATTTTATACAATCTACATCCTTCCTGCACAGCTCCCACACTTAAATACAGTTAAACAATTGCATTTACAATTTATTAATTAATTCATTGCTCAAGTCCAGTTGCATTAGGGAACTAGAGGCTCCCTTGTTTTACTTTCATTAGGAAACAAGATTCAAACCAATAGCCTCCAAAATTTTTTGTAGGTATTATCCTTGTATGACCTTGATGGCGCAGATCATGACTGGCACTAACATCGGAAGATTAAATGCTTGTCATTATCTTTGTTAATGATATCTTTCAGCGGAAAGGCAAAGTCAATACAATTCAATACAGACATCATGTATTGGATGTGTTAAATCTGGTAGTGTTAGGCCTGTCGTGGTATGCCATACTACGTCAGCTGAAGAAGCAGCCCCCAATTTTACAGACATCAATCAAGGCCAACCATTCATTAACACCTATTGTTAAGACACATAGCTGGAGCTGTACCATTACTCGAGCTTCCAAGCCAGCCTCAGATGGCTGAAACATTACAATTCATGGAACTCATTCAAGCCTCTCATATATGCTTGCTGCTTCCCCTTTTCAGGCCACGAGCTCAATTGTATTTGAAGTGACAATTTGCTGATGAAAATTGAATCGTTTCCACCACACAGCTGTGGTTCAGTATCAACACTTCAATACCAAAGACATTTCTCTCCCTCTCCCCTCCTCTTTCCCACCCTCCTAGATGCAAATTCCTCTAACATCACGCCCTGAATTCCACATTTCTAATTCCCAGCTGAACAGCTTAGCGAAAAGTTACACATACTGCATGGAAGACCAAGGACAGAGATTTTGTGAAAGGGAGGGCTGCCATTAGCCAGTGAATCTTAAAGACGTCATTTCTGTGGAGAAAAAAGCATCATCAGTTAAAAGCCAGCAGTAAAAAACCTGTTTCTGCAAGGATATTTTCTTCATCCTAAACGTCAGAGTAACTCCCAGGAGGAGCTATTAGTGTAAAGGGACTCTTTTTAATGCTGCAGTCCGTACTTCTGCAGCATCCTGAATCACATCTTAACTACATGTTCTATTATTACTTTTAATTAGTTAAAAACAGTAGTTCATGGTTATGATCTATACGTACAAGATTTGCTGTTAGAAAATTACTGAATTCCAATGATATCACAACTGCCGCCCCACCCCTCAAAGTCACTAAACCACACCACCACGCTTGAACTTCAGATCACCAAATCATCACATCACCTACTGAACTTCAAATCAAGTCCTAGGGTCCAAGCTGTTCCTGGCTTCTGATGTTACGTTTTAACGATTAAAAAGCATGGTACATGGCAAGGAATTTCTATCACTTTGTCTATAATCAAAGTGTTTATGACTCTCCTCTGTCATTCCCCATAAGAAAACGATTATTAAAGCTGTCTTGTTACGCAGAGTTACTTTCAAATAGTATTCTCTGTTGTCTACTACAGGAACTTCCTGTGTAATTTTTGCCAGAATATATTAAAACATGTATGCTACACGCATTACCTCTTAACATAAGAACTGATAACTTTAGAACAACGGTTGGCAACAACAGCGCTGACTAAATTAACTGTTGAATCTAGAAGCAGTATTAGGTATATAGCATTGAGCAACATTTAGAGTTTTAAGTGATTAAATCTGAATTGGGCATAATAAGAGGAGGAAGGAAATTAAACAAGGTAGGTCCATACTTGTCACTGACGCAGCATTAGTTTGCTTACCTGCGTTTACGAAGTATGTGGATCCACGCAGTCCCAGACAGGAAAAAGAAGAGGGCCATGGAAATGTACAGTTTTGGCAGTGGAATCTCACCCGCTGAGAGGTAGCTTTCAGGATTCTTTTCCGTAATTTCTATCTGAATATTAAAGGCGTGTTATGCGCACAACTGAAAACAGATTTGGCTAAAGCATCGCAAACTTTGTTATCTCAAACAGATATACTCATTGAAAATTAGCCTTTCTAAAGTGGTAACTTATGAGACAAAGAAAAAAAAATATATAATCAGCTCTTTATCCTCAAGCATATCAAGATATTTTTCAAATTGCACTCGTAATGTCCTTGAAAAGCAGAAAAGGACAGGCATTCCCTTCTGGTGCTTCAGTTACGCAATGTAATTCAGAAGGGAAGTAATTTTCCCAAAGAACAGTTGCTCTATCCACCAAATTTCACATTTGGTTCAGTAACAGTATCTACACAACCTTGTGTGAACAAGCAGGGTTTTAGCACAGTCCTGATTTCAGGTGAGCAGAGTCTCACACCTCGCTGCAAGAACTCTTAGGTTTGCTACAGCGGATTTCTTCATGTATAAAGAGAAAAGAAGTACTCTGCTGAAGGCCTATTACCCCGTGACTGAAAAAACATAAGCTTTAACATCTTATTTACATCCCCAAAAGGCTTTCTTAGGCGTGCTAGGACTTAATTAAAATAACGCACCAAGACAAGTCTGCAGCACTGAAAACACTGTGCACCTCTGGATACAACTAGGTAGGCTAGTTATCCAGGTTTTCTTCTCTTTCCAACTTCTTCAGGGGGTCAAAGCAACAAATCGTAATTAAAAGACTTGGCCTTCTAAACAAACAAGTTTAGAAGCAGATTTAAAGCAGTTTAGTCTGAGTGAAATTAGAGCTACTACGGGCTATCACCTCCACGTTCCCTTGCTGTAGCATTAGCACAGCCACGTTAACGAGCAGTTCAGGGGCCTGACCCAAGGGTTACCTTAGTCAATGAGAGGATTCATTACAAAATAGATTACATTAAATTCATTACAACAGCATGGAAGGCAGTATAAGCACAAGACAGGGAAAAAAAATGGATAGCTCATGCTGTTCTAATAATCTCTGGCTCAAGACCACATAGGACTGCACCCTTGAATGATAAAACAGATAGGACATGTGCTATGAAATATTATCCGTAAGGGTGTTCACCTAGCACTGTAAAAATGCATCCTGATTTAGGCCATTAAAAGCAAAAAAACAATGAATTCACAAATACCAACAATTTAGATTGCAGCAACAGCCTTAATATCTGTAACTGGTTAGAGAAAAAAATGTGGTTTTTGAGAGTAACAAAACAGCTGTTCTAGCTCTCATCTCCTTACAGCATCTAGTCACAACTGTGTACGCTGAGCCAATCCCACATGCCGTCTTCGGATTTCCAAACATTTCTCCAAAAGTAGTATTTTAATTCTTCTTACTGTAGTTGCTGCCTTCAGAAACGCCACTACGGAGATTAAATGCACAGCTCTGAATCACTTCCCACCCCAGACAGACACTCACTGCCTGTGCTTGGTATACAAGCTAGACTAAAATATACAGCTTTCAATTCGAAGCGAATGAGTTAATTATACTTTAAAAGCTATACTCACATCAAGACTAAATAGCTGCTGATTATTATTAGGCAGCCCCTTTTCGCCAACGCATTTATGGAAATACAGGCTGTAGAGACCTTCTTGGTTATCAGAGCTGATGTTAAAAAAAAACTGAAAACAAAGAACAGGAAAGTCAGCATCGTTCTCATTCACACCAGGGTTGTGTTGTTAAGAACACAGAAGAGTCATTTTGGGGCAGAAAAGTCATTTTGGTTCAGTTAGTTCCTTTCTGCAAACAGCTGTTCTGAGGATACCCGCATATCTGCAAGTTTTAACAGCGTTCCAGATACAGAATCACTGTCGTTGTGTGCTCTGGAAACCCAGGCCCTTTGGGCATCTGCGTTTAAGTCAGTTCAACACAAAAAATAACAGGAAGCGTCCTCTATTTCATATGGTGAAGCACTGAATTTTGATCGTGCTTGCCTTAATGCATAAGGAGCTGTTCTGCTCCTGCCACAGCCACACAAATTTTCACAGCAAATTTGCTGTTTCACGTTACAATCTAAAATACGCTTGTTTTACAGTAACCACCAATGACAAATGAATCAGTGGACCACAACAAAGCATTCATCTGGTTTCACGCAGAGCAGCTGTCCCTGAAGTGAATCATCAGGCAGGTCACAGCTATTTGTTGTTAGAAATCTGCATGCACTAGCCAAATCCCAGTAAATGCTAAGGCTTTAACAGACCAAATACTTGGATACGCCAAGGCTCACAGACTATTGTATTTAGTTGAACCTCAAAGAGTTTAAAATCAGTCCCCACACTTTATGAATGATGAGCTTTCTGGTGTTTATTTCAACAAGAGTCCGTCTCAAACCTACAAAGCTACTAAAGAGGCTCTGTACCAAGGAAACAGGCACTACAATAAGGAGCAGCAGACTTTTCACTAAGTAGCAGGTCACAGTACTGTCTGTACACGCTAAGACTAGACAACGGCAGAAGCCCTACCTGAAATGAGAGAGTTCCTCCGTCGTTGTGAACACGATGCTTTTGTTCTATTATGCTCTGGGAAAAGGAAAATAGACACGGATTTCTAGGCAGGTACCTACTACATCTGCTTACATCACCCAGACAATCAGAACTGCATCCTGCACATTTATAGCGGAAGCTGGGAGCAACAAAATACCCCTTTCAACTTTCTGGCCATCCTTATATTGTAATGTTTTGCCATTTTTTTTCTGAATGAGAACAGCAGATTCTTACCTGAGAGGTTGTTGTACTTCGTTTGGACTTCTTATCTAGAGATAAAAGTATTAATGGTACATTTAGAGTGTTTGCATTTAGACAGCCTCATAAACTACCACCTTTTACACATTGCTAATACCTTACTCAAATATTCCTACACTCACCTGCGTGGCAGAGTTTCCAAGATGATCGTTAGAGATTCTTCCCCAACCCCTCCTTACTTTCCCAGGGCTCTTCCCTCCACTACCATTCATTCTGGATGCATCCTTAAATGTTAAGGCAGGCTTCCCTACTACCACACCTTCCACAAAACAAAAAACAACTTATTTTGGGGAAGGAAAAGGTTCTCAGCTCCTAACTAGGCAAGGTCACAGTTTAAAGAAAGCGGCCTGCCCAGTAAAGATCTGTTCTGAACTGGAGAAATTTAAACTGGCAGGAGACTTCCACAGAGCAGCATGTGAAGTTCACGGTTTCACTCCACTCCAACAGATCCTGTAAGAAGCTTTCCAGACACACAGTCCTTCCATCCTACCAGAAAGTAAAAGTTCAAGACTTAAGCTTTGCTTTTGGCTTCCATGTGTCAGCACGCTGTCAATGTTCACACAACACTACTGCAAGAAAAGCACAGCTAGAGCTGTCAGACGTATTAACTTCAGTGCCATCCCTTTAGCTCTCGAGTTGTTAAAGCAGCTGTGCAAAATAAAGACAGCATACTCCATTTTCACCTATATCAAAGATCGCGAACACGACACAACAAGACAGACTCCAGCTAGTTCAGATCAGACTGCTGCATTATGGAACTCTTCCAGGAAGAGATAACGTGATCTGGTTAGAGCTAATTCCGTAAGGGCAGAGATTGTCAAGTTGTTTCATCTCCTGGTCTGGAAGCCAGGCAAAGATGTATCCCTGCAAGAAGTATTACCGGTATAGTTGCCTCTCCATCCCCGTAAATTCTAGGTGACAAACTAGATTTTAACCTCTCAGATAAGGAAGATCGTCATCTCATAAAAATAAGGTCTGGAAAGGACACGTGGATGTCTCTAACTCAGCTTCTGAATCAAAGCAGCCCTACTATGTGCCAGTACACTGTGTGCCACTACTGCAAATACCTTCTAACCCCCCTTCAATTTGAAGGAGGTGGCTATCAAATTCCCCTTTAGGCTTCTTTTGCCAGATAAAAGACAAGGTTTACACAAAACTCTGTCAAATTCTAGCCTGAGGGGATCCTGGAATGTGACCACAACACCCTGCTGGATGCGCATCAACCAGAAACTGGCAGTGATAGCACACACAGGTCAGGTTGAGCAGACTTACCTTTGCTGTCCGTATTTTGTTCGGTCTCCTCCAGACTTTTACCAGAATCAACATTTTGTTCTGACGTTTTGGTTGGCTTGGTAATCGTGGCAGTAGCATTTTCCTCAGACATGAATGAAATTTTAGGTAACAGAGAAGAAGCTTCTGCAGAGAACCGTACTTTCACACTAAATAAAATTTTTATACAAAAAAGCCAATCAACATTCTTCAAGACGCTTTCACAGTCTACACATGACCAGTAAAAGACAATCACTTTATTAAAATACAAGAAAAACCTACACACAAAAAAAACTAATCACATCCCCTCACCCCTTCAACATACAGAAAGAATTCTTGAACCCCTTTATACCTCAACATTTCTTTCACTCCCAACCTTCACGTAACGCACTGAGAATACAGCTACATGCACAGCAGCTTTCCAAGCCCTTCAGGAAGTATCAAATGTGACATTGGCTTCAACTATCAAAGCAACCTAAGAACGCAGAGCACACTATTTACTCACACTTCATTCGTGAAGTCCAGAAGTAAGATTACAATCGACACATCTTGCTCTGGTTTCTTTCTCAGAATACAGTAATCCAATTCTTCATCCTGGAAAGGAAAGCAAAAACTTTTTTGAAGCACCCTCCTGTTTATAAGAAATGGGTATGTTCTCCCCAAATGTAGAGACTACTATTTTTAGGCCAGCATCCACATCTCTTACCAGGTAAGTGGAGAACCCATCGTTCCTTGTTCGATCCAGACTGAACCCCACCTATGAGACAATTAAGAAGAATCTGTCAAATTACAACAGCTCGGCCCCCCAGGATGAGAAGCCAAGCCACCATGCAATGAGGCAAAATTACTGCTCTCAAATTACCCTACATTTAAGGCAGAATTTTTTAAGGCAGAAAATCATTCAAATATAATAGATTTGCTGCTTCATCCACACCTACTAAGAATTCAGTATATACTGACTCGAATTAAACGACAGTGCCTTCTGGCATTGCTCCCTTCCAACTTGTTACAGTACTTTTCCAGATAATTTTGCACCAGGAAAAGATTCAATACTTTATGTAATAAAGTAGAAGTATGCAGAAAAGTAAGAACACAGATCTGTTTTCTACCCTGGTAGTTCAATATCTCTATTGAAATCACTAATATAACATACCATGTACCACGTAACGTGAAAGTTCTCTAAAAACCTAGATACGGTCACTGTACTGAGGATCTACTGATAATATGATTACGAGGCGTATTATGACACGGCAATATGAAAAGTCTCACCTCAGAGGACTGTTTAGGAAACTTCTGTTCAACAGAGGACTGATATATACACACAGTATGTGCTTTAGGACGTATGGGAATGGCACAAAGCTGCGCTGTGGGATGTTCAGACTCACATCGGAAAAAATCCTTTGCCATGAGGACGGCCAAACACTGGAACAGGCTTCCTAGAGAGGTGGCTGATGCCTGACAATGCTCAAAGGGCATTTGGATAATGCCCTTAACAATAGGCTTTAACTTCTGATTTGCCCTGAAACAGTCAGGCAGTTGGACCTGATGGTCTTTGTAGGTCCCTTCCTACTGAGCTGTTCTGTACATGAAATACATACATGGACACACACAGCTTCAGCGGAGAAGGTGGTGAGGTGAAATTTGACCTTAAAGCAGGCTGGGTAGCGCTTGGGGTAAGTCTCATAACGTACGGATCCTCACAGGTTGCTCGCAATGGGGAGCAAAGCAAAGAGCACCACCGGTTACAGTCTGACACTTCACACGAGTTCAAACACGCAGTGCAGGGGCAACTTGACAGGAAGCTTAACGCAGTGGCTGGACTCAAAGTGACTTACTTCGGAGCCCAAATCAGCGCTCATGGGTGGCTTCAGCGAAAGGTTGCTGACATTGACTTTCATGAAACCATCCTTGAAGAAGCCGAAGGTATTCAGGTGCACTTTCTGCCTCACATCATCCTACGAGAAAGAAAAGACAGTTTACAAACCCCACGCACGGGTCCTGGTTTTAGCTGGGTTAAAAAAAAAAAAAAAAAGACTGGAGACGAACGAAGAAAACTCTTGTTTGAACCCCAGCCACTGTCATTGCAACAGCCTGAAGAGGAATTAGTTGGCTGTAATACTCTTACCTAACTGAGAGCTGGGTTTGGGCCATGTGTTTAGCAAGTATCACACCACGTTATCGTCCTATCAGATCTTCTGTGCTAGGCAGGGTCACCGCTTGGCAGTCAGACACCTAACACACTGGAAAGCTATCGGCATGGCATAGCTGAGAACATTTCTTACATAGCCTCGTTCTTCCAACTGATTTTTAGTAAGGTCCTGGTAAAACTCAAGGCCTTGAGTCTTACAGGTAGGGTCAGTGTCAAACAGGATAGGTGGGGTCTAAGAGAACCACTAGGGTTAGTTTTCTGTAACAGAAATCCCACTCCTCTGCCCACAGGCTTACTTGCAGAATAATTTGCCTTCTCTCAACCTGGCAAGAAAACTAGAAATTAATACCTGCTCATGCCTTGCTCAGCTGACAAGAGTTCAAGTACTCTTGGCTTTTTCCTCTTTTTTTTTTTTTCTTTTTTTTCTTTAGGAGATCAAGAAGCACCTAACCTGAGAAGCATTAAAATCACACGCAGCTGCCACATCAGACAAGGCAAGGTCACATTCCTGGTACTTTGCATTCAGAAATCATTAAGTAGATAGATAATCACAGAATGGGTTGGGTCGGAAGGGACCTTAAAGATCGTCTGATTCCAACCCCCTGCCGTGGGCAGGGACAGCTCCACCAGATCAGGTTGCTCCAAGCCCCATCCAGCCTGGTACGCAGCTGGACCCTCAATTCTACGGGGTCATTAACTGGAAGAAAACTAAGAACAGAGCAACAAAAATTAAAAAGCAAACTTAAAACCTAGTGTAAAGCATTTTTACAAGTCATCGCTAAAAATAAGTTATCTCCTCCTCCTGCTACCTCAAGGAAAAGAGAATGAGATTTCAGAATACTTGAAGCAGAGGAGTTAACTGCTAAAGGCAATCAGACTCTTCTGGACGAGGTAGTGGAAGACTGAGCTATGAACTGGACAAATAAAACAAGTTGTCTCTTTCCCTTGGTCCCCAATTTTGATATCTGCATAAAACGTTCCTTACACAAATGTCACTGTAAGAGCAGGACGCACAGCCTGGCACAGCTAACCTGTAATCCAGCTGTACTGAGATCACCCTAATAGAATCAAGCTAACCTGACAAATAACCAGATGGTTCCCTTAATGCTCAGAAGAGGAAAAAAAAGTTAGTGGCACGGCTTACAGCAGATGCTTTGTTTAACCGGGTATTAAAGTGGTGCCATCTTTGCATTCTAGGCACTTACACGCTTGAAACAAGAGTCCACCTGGGTCATTTAACAATGCTTCCCATGTAATTTCTCAGGATTAACGCTAGCTTTTTAGATATACACCTGGTGTGGTATTAACCACGTCTGGACAGAACCGTGTGGGCGGCAAGGAGAGAAACACAGCATCATCCAGCCACAAGGCAGGGATGTTGTAAATACAAAGGGAGACACTTCATGCAGAATTCCTGTAAACGCTATCCAATTTCAGTTCAATTTCATCATTTGCTTCATCGGTTCCCCAACGTGCTCCCCATGAACAGACAGTACAAAACACACACCTTCCTCCCTGGTTTTATATCAGCTTTGGGTGCTTAGAGTTCACGGATTTAGTTCACAAATCCTTCAGCTTTACACGATCCTGACAAGCAACAGCACGCTCCCCAGGCGCATCTATTGCTCCGCGTACCAACGGCTTAAAGATGCTGGCTAACCAACAGTTGTCTCAGCTCTCACGAGAGGTTTAACGGGTTGGAAATATCTGGCCTTCAACACCCAAACATGCCCCTTCCAGAGGGGATGATCTGGGCCTTATTACCAACAGGTTGCAGTTATACCAACAGATGAAGTTGTCAGCAGTTTTCTGTAAAAGTATTGCCTGCTTCTCTCGCTCCTCTAGGATGAGAGCTGATCCTGCACCACTGGAGTACAACTAAAGGGAAGTGGCATCAAAGATCCTACAGAATGGGTAAAGACATTCTCTTTAGTATTCTACCCCAAATCTACCTGGGATGATGCTACCAGTATGTATCGCTTTGGAAGGTCTTTTTAACTTGTGCAACTGAAATCCAAGACTTAGCAACATAAAAAGGCCAGAAGGGTTTACGGACAGAAACAACCGCTGGAAAATAACATCTTCCAAACAAAAAATTACCATGACATCACAGTCCTAACAGTGTCATAAAACAGGAGGGGTTCTGCTTCCCTTTTGGAAGCCAGTGAATTACAAAGAGATCTCACTTTAATCAAGTAACACCACGAACTGCTGCACGGCACTGTCAGTCGGCTGGTTCCTCTTGATAAATCACTGGAAACCTCTAATTTCAGCTACTCACCAGCATTAAACTTAACTGCGTACCTGACAAGGGTCTCATCTGGACAAACTTCCTCATTCTCTGAAGCAGTGGCTATTACGGTATTCAAATGTTAAGACCAAAAAAACCCCAAACCCACAGCACATGCCCCGCTTACCATGCTTTTGGTAAGCAGAAACATGCTAATTACCACCCACTTCTGGAAACCTCTGAAAACTGTTTCCATCGGTTTTCTTACGCTTGAACTTTCAAAGTGTTTCTTTTGTTTTGGTTTTTGTTTTTAAGATACCACGGTATTTTAATGGAGAGTCTCCCTTGATGAGGTTATTCTAACAGCACGGATCAAACAGATCCATTTTCAGCCTTAGAAAAAAATCCTCATTTTGTACGTTTCTATACAGACTAAAAGTTATGAAAATAACAGCAAGACGTGCTGGTTGTGCCTCACTTTTCTGACATCAGAAATTTCACTTCAGGAATTATGAAGGCAGAAGAAGGAAGCTTTTCCATCGTAAGCAACAACAGCTGGTTTGTGGAGGCCTCGCATCCAGCACTCAGAGCCGCAGCCTTCAGCTTGGCACAGCGTCAAAGCACACACTGCCACCAGCCAGGAGCCAATGGCAGCGACACCAGAAGGGAGGTTTCATTGTGAAGGGGTACGGTTGTTGGAAGCTGGCGTTTACATAAACGCTGTAAAGCAGCCGATGAAGAGGTTGCACTCTAACAATAAAGCTCCTGTTTATATGGGTGTGCGAAGGCATGAAAGGACATCCGCTTCGCTCAGTGCTTGGCAGGTCGGTGTTGCAACTCATGCAGAATATCTACGAAACTGAAGCCATGTGCTGCTTTGATCATAAAGGAGCAAACATTTCGGCAGTTCAGAAATGCCCCAACAGGATCTGGGACCTGCAGTGTTTGGTGTTGAGGACATTTGCTTGAAGCCAGCCTGAAAGTTTACAATGTAAGGGAAAAGAGTATTGCCTTGGGAGAAACTCTTCCAGCACTCAAGCGTTGATCAAAAATTCTTCGAAACAATAAAATAACCAGCAAATTTTCCTAATTTGTTGTTTCTGAGAAAGGTTAGCTTTTCCTGGGGCACAACAACGTTTGCTCAGTGGGACACCACACAGACGTCTGGGCTGGAAACCCCCTACAGATGAGACGGGAACACATTCCCGCAACCCAACGGCTGAAGGGGAACTCCTGCAAGGCCTTGGCACTGTCCCTACACTGCTCCAGCAGTGCTGATCGTGGCCTTTTTCCACTTTATTAACTCCTTTGGATGTTTCTACTGGCAAAACCCAACGTCGTTAGCTTTGTTGTGCAGAACTAGGACTGAAAGCAACCCCCAGCCCCGCGGTGCGAAGCCCCCGGACACGCAGAGCCCCCTCAGCCCCACCACAGCCCCCCGCTCCCCGCAGCAGGAGCGGCAGCACCGGCCCTCAGAGGACGAGGCAGGCCCGGGGCCGGGCACCGGGACCAGGCCCGGGGGCTCACTCCCAGCCCCCGGCCCCACCCCGCTCCCCTCAGGCGGCGCGGGCCTTACCCTGAGGGTGAGGTGATGGACGCGGGCAGCCGCCGGACCCGCGCACAGCAGCGCCAGCCCCAACCCCAGCCACAGCGCGGCCCAGCCCGGCGCGACCACGGCGCCGCGGGCCGCCATCTTCAGGCCAGCGTCAGCATCTTCCTCCGCGCCGCTTCCGGGGTCAGAGGGCGGGGCGCGAGGCACCGAGGACACGCCCACTCCCGCCGTAACCACGCCCCCTCCCGCCGTGACCACGTCCCCTTTCGCAACGACCACGCCCCCTTTTCAGAAAGACCACGCCCCCTTCCGCAACGACCGCGCCTCTTGTCATCATGGCCCCGCCCCTTTTCTGTCAGGGCCCGGCGGCTCCCCTCACGTATCCCCCCCTCAGAGGTGCCCTGCCCGGGGTTCAGCCCCTCACCGGGAGCCCTGCGGGTTGGGGTCAGCCGCACGCAGCGCAAACGGCTGAGAAACGGTGCTTGTTAAACGATGGGTTGGAGCGCTGGCTGAATATCTCAACCAAACAACCATAAAACAAAACAAATTTCAACCATAAAATAAAGCAAAGGGCTTTCAGCCTTCACACCGAGGTGGTTTTGAAGCTTCTGAGCTATTTGAAAGCTGTTTAGAACCACAGTGCCACTTGCAAATAAAAATTTCACGCAGGTGGGGCCTGGCTTCTGTGCCTTCCCTTTCTCAAAGCAGCACAAGAAGCATAACGCCATGTAAATGTCTCTTGCTCAGAGTAACACAACGTAAACAGGGGTGATTTACACGTTTAATCCACTGCTAAACCCCTTTTTGAAAAGCTACACAATATATCCTCCTTATGAAAGCCAGCAATGTAAAAATATGTAATTTTTCAGTGTTCTGCTACCTCATAACTTGAACATTTTCATTTTCCCTTTTAGCGTATGAGGCAAGAGCAGCACAACGCCCCTCCTGCAGAGCCAGGGAAACTGGGCTGGGACAGGGGAGCAGTGAGGCGTGAGGTGAATAGGTAGAGAAAAATCCCGACCTTTACAACAGCAACGTTGTGTAGTTTGTCACATCCTTGGTCAGAGGTGATTCAGCTCTTACTGTACAGGCTATTTCTTACAGTTTCGTCTCCCCTGTTTTCGTGGATACTCTGAGGTAATAAAATAAACACAGAAACCTCGACATCAACTAAAGAAACCTGGAGTGATACCAGAAAACACCTGGAAGCACGAACAGCGCACACACCCTAGGTTTTTAGCCGGATTCTTTCTGTAGGTTGTACCCGGGCCGTGCCGCTAGATGTCCCTTCAGCACCAGGCCTCGGAGCGCACGGCCTCCTAGGAAGCCTACGTGACCGCGATCAGAGAGTTTATTTTGAAAAAGATGGTTCTGGTCCAGATATTTTCCCGGAATATTTTAATAACGTGATCATAATTTCTGTGCACAGACCACCCTTGGAAACCCAGAGACAACAGACTCATGAGAAATGGTTGCTTGCAACCACAGCAGAGACTTTATCAGCCACGCTGACTCCTTCAGTAGTCAAATAGCATGAGGCTTTCCCCTATAATTCTGGAGACTGGTTCAACTAATGAGCCTCTTCTGGTCTGAAGGTGCTTCCTAATAACAATCAGGGGGTTTTATGCCACAGTCTGGAAATTATCAGGAGATTGACTTATTTTCCTTGTAACTCTCTACCAGCTACTGGAATATTGTAGCGACTAAGTTGCAACTAACTTAGAAAAAGTGAACTGCAAGTCCGAATTTGTGATGTTTACTTTCTTTGGCTAGGCGTTTTTAAAATCATATATATGTTATAAGATTCTATACTTAAATTTACATCCCTATCAATATACCCTTGTCATAAAATGAATGGGGTAGATCAGTGGGAAGGGACCTACAAAGACATAATCCAACTGTCTGACTGCTTCAGGACTAGCCAAAAGTTAAAACATTACCAAGGGCATTATCCAAACACCTCTTGAAGATAAAGGCATATCATGGAGCAGCAAGGGCTTGCTGTCCCTCAAGACCACAGAGCACAATAGTGCAGCCAACAGGGCAGGGGCCTCACTATACTGGGTGCAGCCCCTCAGTTGTCAAGCAAGGCAAGCCCAGGGACAGCAGCTGAGATCTCAAGTCATCAAGCAAGCTTGTAACAATGAGGCGTGGATAAAACTGAATTGAGATGTTAACCTACAGTTCAGGTGCTGAATTAAGAAATTAGTATTTCAGGTGATGCTAACTAAGGTCAGACACAGCCTAGCAATACCTGGGTAAGTCTGTAGTGATCAGGCAGGTCTGAGATCAGTGCTTCAGGGGAGTCAGATGTCCACATCGATATGGCCTATAGCCAAGCACATACACAGCTATAGCTGAAATAAAATGGGTACCCCTACAACCCTGAGGCCATGCCTCAGGCTAAAGCTTAAATAGAGCTCCTGCCTCTATGGGTGGAGGGTGTGAGGCGGAGGCCACAGGTGAGGATGACCATTAAGGTTTATCAGGCATTAATCAGGTGCTAATCCGGCCCCTCCGGGCCCCGATAGGACATGTAAAGAGAACTAAGGTCCCCTGCTGTGTGTCTGAATGAGCTGGATAATGTTGCAACAGCAGAAAGGAAACAGCTGTAATGCTGGTAGCCTTAGGGAAAGGTGTGTCCTCTTCCTTTCCGGGTGCTGTTTTGGTCCCAGTGTATGAGAGGTTACAAGTAACATCTACATTACTTGTCTTGGATGTGGATGATACAGGCAGAATTATAAAAAAATAAAAGGGAAGCAGCTGCAGGGGTGATGACTCCAAGGGGGAAAGGTGGGTCCTCTTCCTCTTATATCCTGGAAGCTGGAAATGCTTCTACTTTGCAAGCTATGATTTTTCTTGCTTTGCATGATTAGACCCAGGGATCAGGGATTTAAATTGAACTACCGTTTAGGGATTTGTTTTACATTGCTTGGCTGCTAAATGATTGAGAAGGTATTTAATTTAGCTGCTTTCGATTAGGGTTAGAGTCTCTTAGATAAAGCCCTGTTTTAGAAAGGGAATTGCTTCTGCTTAGGATCCAGTTCAGAGACTATGCTAAATCATAACAGGAGGGGTAAACACAATTTACAGGAATAGGTCTGTATCTAGACAACAGCTCTGAACGGTCTTATTCTCACTGAAGCTGAGAGGAAAGCCCCCACTGGCTTGTGTACTGCTCTGATTTGGATTGTGTAAAGAAGAAATGAAGAGAGAGAATCCATTTTCTAAGTGTTATTTTGACCTATTCTTTTGAGCCTGGGACCTGCTGAGCCTTCCATCATCATGCTGTAACATAAAGGGCTTGTAATGCTCCCATCATTGTTAATTACATTAGCAATTAGGGACCAATCATGCTGCAGGCCCTTTTTTTTTTTTTTTTTTTTTTTGGCACTGTACAAATGAAAGTAATAATGTAAGTGGCAGTCCCTGTCTTAGAGAGTTTCAGACTAAATAATAAAGACAGGAGAGAGTCTCCTTCCAGAAATATCTGGAATTCATTTTATTTAGTTCTTGTCTTGAGCCTCTGTCCACACATTTTAATAAATTTTCATATGTTTTGGTATTGTTGATTCTAATGTACCAGCATAAATAAAAACTTGCATTTCTGGCCTGTATCTTTCTATAACCAGTTAAATGTTTTTTATCTTCTTTCAGTGTGGACAGGTTTCCCTGCCCATGCTGGTGTAACAGGTTTGCCTTGTTCCCCTCCCAGGTCTTTGTGCAAAAGGAAATTCCACAGCAAATTTGCCTCAGATGATACTAGCACTGCTCTGTGTTTGGACTCAGTACATTCTTTTTATTCAAGTATTTATAGATTAAGCTCTCCAAAAGTTGTGAGTCTGGTTTTGTGATGTGTTCTGGGTGGACATAGGCCTAAGGAAGGACAGTGGGCTTTGGCATCCCTTTTCTGAGAGTCTGTGGATGGACAAGCCCTTGGAAGACTGCGGTTGTGCTTTAGGCAGCATGGCAGACACAAATATTTAAATATGCTGGCAATAGCAGGAAGAATTACTCTGTAAAATGAGTTGAAGAGCATGTCTCTTAGTTGTTATGAAGTCAGTTCTTAAAAGTAATAACTTTTTATGATGAATATAAGTGATGCCTGCTCTCTGCATCCCTTCAAAGACAGCTGTGTGAGGAGCAGCATTCTACTCTTAAGTTCAAACCAATTGAACTAACCAGGAAAAAGATAAACACAGTTCCATTTTATACATAAAACTTGTCTTCATTGTTGTTTTAAACGTTGGAATCACTTAAATTATTTTCTTATTCTTTCTGATGTAAGTTAATATCCGAGTGCCTGCTAGTGAAAGGAGAGGTGCATTGATCTAAAGGAGATAAAACCTGCAGCGGCTGGTCAATTTTTATCTTCTTCATCAAAAGGATCCCGTCTATAAGCAGATACCTTTCTTCTCAGGTGAACAAACGTGCTTCCCTTCTTCACCCCATGTGGAAATCTTTGATGAACAGATGCAGCAATAAATATAAAGCAGCCATCTAAAGCTCTTTTTACATCTCTCATAGCTGAAAAAGCAAAAATGTAAAATCAGATTATGTGAGACACAGCTCAAACAAATGTTACAAAGGAAGACGAGTACAAAATAAATCTTATTTCTCCGGCAAGGAAATGAGCCGTTTTCTGCAAGGCCAGCGTAATTGCCGCAACAACCCGCGTTTATGCGAAAGCAGATAATTTGATTATTTTTGTGCTCGCCTGCTGAGCACGCTGGTGGCAGATGGCGGACTTAATATTTGCGGATTTGGGTCGGTTTGGGGCTGGATTTGGGCAGCACCTCCCCGCAGCCTGCCTCAAGGGCCGCTTTACCCAGCGGGGCGGATGCCCGCATCCCAAACGGGAGCGTTTATTTCAAAACACAAACAATAAAACCGGCACGAAGGGGGGTGAGGAAACAGGGCTGAGGCACTTGAGGGGGGAGCGCGCCCCCGCCGCTCCCCTCAGGCACGGGAGCGCGCAGCCTGTGCGCCTGCGCAGTGCGCGCTTCTCCCCCTCCCCGCACACCCACAAGCCGCGCATGCGCAATGCGGCGGAGCTGTCAAGCGCCCCCCCCCCTCCATCTCCCTCCTCCCCCCCCCCCGCCCCGCTCCGCCCGGGCCATTTTGCGGCGCGATGAGGCGGGAGCGGCGCTGAGCAGCGCCCGGCCCTGCCCGCTCCTCGCCTCTGCTTAGAGGAAGGGCGGCGAGAGCCTTGAGGGAGAAACAGAAGGGAGGCAGCCTAGCGAAGGGGCGCCGAGACCCCCGGCGCCCCCCTTTTCCCTCGGCGGAGCCATGAGCTGGGGCACGGAGCTGTGGGTGAGTGAGGGGGCGCTGAGGGGCGGCCGGGGCCGTAACGGTCCGTGCTGAGGGGGAACGGACGGGGCCCCCGGGGCTCCTCTGGGGGTGAGGGGTGAAAATAATTAAGGTAAGGGGGTGAAGATGAAGGGGGTGAGGGTGAGGGGCTCGCCCTGCCCGCTCGCCCTCCCTTCGTGGAAACTTTTCTCGTGTGGGGAGATCCCGCCGGGGGTGCGGCGGCTTCGTTCGGCTGCCGTGTGGGGTGCGGATCGTGTGGAAAAATAAATAAAAAACCGCCAACAGCCCTCGCGAAAAGGCGGTGTTAGGGTAGGGGGGGTTCAGGTAGAGGGTTGTGTGGGGGGATGGGGAGAGGGGAGCTCCGGAGGGGGTTGTGGCTGAGGGGCTGGTGTGGGGAGGGGGCTGTGGGGTGAAGCGAGGGGGTCCGGGGCCGTGGGGGCTATAGGGGCTGCCCCAGGGATGCGGGCAGGCACGGCTGGGGCTCAGAGGCTCCTTGGTTGAAGCGAGGCTGGAAAGTGGGAAGCCTCTGGTTTATGCCGAGCCTCCGCTGGGAAAAGCGGAGCTGTTAAAGGCGAGCAGAAGGCCGGTGGGGATCTTCCAGCGGGCCCCGCTCCGGGAAAACGAGGGGAGGCAGGTAGGAGAAGTTTGAGAAGGCGAAAGGCAGAGCCAGCCACAAAGAGGAGGCGATGCAGCCATGTTTGGCAGCGCGATGGGGGAGCCGGGAGCAAAACCCGTGAGCGAGGGCCGTGGCGGTGGGCAGCGGGCGTGCGAGCAGCCCTGGGGGCTCTGGGGGCTCCCTGCTCCGTGGGGTGGGCTTCCTGGGGGGCACGGCAACGGGGTCTGCCAGGAGGAGCCAGAAATGAGTGGTGGGGCATCAGCTGGATCGCAGGGCGCTGCGGGGTTTCGCTCCTGTGTTGGTCTCCTTGTGCTTGGCAATCAGTGTAAGTTCAGCTGTAAGCACATCAAAGCTTTTAAACCATCTCTGTGTGGAAATGGTTCCTTTATACGTGCTGGATGCCATCCTTCTGAGATGCGAGATGCGTTACTGCTCTGTTCAGTGAGCATCTCATCTTGCCGTGACATTGTGGTCATGATACAGCTAGATCTGGATAGATCTAGATAATAAATTAGGGGGAAAATGCTTGCTGAGGGGTGGCTGTGGTATGCTTGTATATTCCCGAGTAAGAGGCGATGTGTACCGATGAAATACTGGAATGATGCTACTTTGATTCTTCAGGATTTAAACAGCTCTGCTGCATGGGTATGTTGATGGGAAAATCTGCAGCTGCCTTCTGCATCTTGGATGCTTTGGGGGAGATTAAATAGTTTGAATGGAATTGCAGTAATGAGCCGCTATAACGATTTTGACACAGAAAAATAAATGTTGAGTTTTCAAGATGGATTTAGTAGCTGTTCTTAGGAGTGCAAGTGATACCGAGAGGTTTCTGTATGTGAAGAAGCAGAGAAGTGCTTATAAATAGTCCTTTCTGTTCATGGTAATCTTTGCAGGTGTGTATGCAGACATGTCTCGGTAACAGCTTCTTTTCCCCAACATTCTGTTGGTGAAATTCTGCCTTTAGCAGCATCAAAGTGTTATTTTCCATGTGCTTTGAGAAGTGTAGCATGGTTACTGAGGAAAAGAATTGAGCAACCAGATTAAATGATTCTAGGTACCAGCTGGACAGGACTTGCTGTGTTTTAAATTGGGCAGGGCTTGGAAAACTCATCGGTTTCCAGTGCTCTGGGTATCTAGGCCAAAACACTGATCTCCCTCTCCATATTCCCCTTTCGCTGGGAAAGGAACCTCACAACCAACCTGTATTCAAGATATGCAACCGCCTTTGTTGAGACTGGTGGTTTTCAAACAAAATTAAATTTCTATTTACATTAAAACTCAGTATTTGTTTGAGGTAGTCAGGGAACGGGCATACAAACAGGTGCTGTAAATGTCAAATGCCTGCTTCAGGGTGTGACTGGGATATGGCTTGCTGCAACCATTTGATGGACTGCAAGCTGAGGAGGTAAGAAGTGTTTCCAGTTGTAGTTTAGAAACTGCAAATCTGCTGGAAGATCGATGGTGTTGGTCAGGCCTGGCTTGCAGTTTGTGTCTCAGATGCCCACATCTACTGGAGTGGGCACGTGTTCGTGGTTTGCCCCTTTCGTGTAACAAAGGATACACAAAATCAAGGTCGCTTTTTAGAGCACGTAGCATGTTAATGTGCATGGATTTGGTAGGATTTCTGTGCGTTCCTGGGGGAAAAAAGCTGCTTGCGGAAAGCCGCGTGCCTCAGAAGCAGTAAAACCCCTTCAGCAACAGGGACATCATTCCCAAGACAGATTTTTAGCCTTGTACTCTGTTGGGAGGTTGTCCTGTTCCTCTGGGCTGCAAATCCTATTGCAAAGTTCCGATGGCTATTTCACTCGAGTCTAGACCTGGCTTCATTTTGGGATTGGCCCTGTGAGCGTACAGGGACCCAAAGCCGGCAGAACTATTAAAGGTACTGGGGCATCGTCGGCATCCAGTGTGAGGTTAAACACTGGGGATAATGAGATCAGCTGGGGCTCCCAGCAATCTGCTGTGATGGAGCAAAACCTGAAGGCCTCGTGTAACCGTTGGAGGTCCCCGTGTGTGCCGAAACTTTTTGTTTTCCTCTCTGGTTCAAGACTAGCTGTTAGGGCTGGCAGGTAGGAGATCACAGAACTTGCTTCATGTTTGGTCTTTCACATTCACACTGTTTTCTAAATAGCTCCTCTAGCATTAAGTGGTAATTAAAGATTGAGTACCTGCGCACACCAACTTGTGACTTCGGTTAACTAGGCTTTGGGGCCGATAGGCTGTAAAGCACACCGAGGTCTCTTATCCTTCCCCTCTCTTGGGTAATGAGGAAGAACGTGGTTACCAGTGTCGCATCCAGCTGCTGTGCCTCAGCCAGTGAAACGCTGCCGTGTTCTCGGCGACTTCCCACCAGCAGCCTTTGCTGTGGGATGGAGCCCTGGCAGCGAGCGGGAGGAATCGCATAGCAAACTGCGCTAAAACCGACCTCAGCCCTTCGGTCCTTGGCTTTTGGGTGGGAAAGGCTGTGGCTGCGCGCTCGGGGTATTGGAGGGAAGGAGCTCTCTTGATGATAAGTTTTGGTACAGTGTGTAGTTTGGGGGGAGCTACGTGTAAATTTGTGGTTAAGTGGTCCAGGAAAACCTCTGGTGTTTCCAAACGCTGTCTCACAGCATGGCAAGTGCAGGCAGCGAGGGGATTAAATGTGGGAAGATTGAGCTCTTTGCTCTGAGGGCTCCATTCCCACTCCCCCCTTCAATGTAAAGTTCAAAAAAAAAAAAAAAAAAGAGAAAAGATTAAGTGGTGAGAATGTGATTTAATCCAAGTTTTCGTTGACCTTTGTGTGGCTGGGTGGCTGCTAACAGCTGTCAATGTCCTTTCAACCTGCCAAAAGGTGAGCAGTCTATTTGCAAAGGGCTTAATTTGCTGCCTTTACGCAAGGGGCTCTGTTGGCCAACTCCTCACATGACTGATACTTTGGGGACCGGGCCCTTTGTTTGCAGCGTTCAGCGTGCTTCAGTATGAAAGCAACACGGCTCGTGGGGACTTATTTGAGTGGTCTAAAGTTCATTCTGCTTATAAATGTGAATTGTCTCCCATGTTTTTCTGGCTTAGAAAATGATTTTTTCCAGTAATAATAATTTCTTAATGCACAGAATGAAGACAAGTGGATTCTTGTAGACCACGTTCTGCTAATTATTCCTTGTAGTCAGTGAAACGAAGGTGTGCCTCTGAGAACTGATGGCCTGCTTCCTACCTGTAACTGATCAATTGTTTCCTCTTCAGGACCCGCATATCTAATCCATCAGCAGAACGTGTGTTTAAACAGCTGCAGTCTTGAATTTCTCCAACTTTCTTGGACGTAGAACTGTTCTTTAATAGTACTTATAATGCATAGGTGCTGCATTCAGTGGTGAGTCACGTTCTGAATCTGTCTGGAGAACCCAGGTGGCTTTGACCTTGATGCCATTACCAAGTGCTGTTTCCTGGGCGCTGTACTCAAATGTGATCTTAAATGAAGGCTCTGTTCTTGTCGGCGTGCTCCCTCCTAAGAGGATCTGCAGAGCTGGATCTGGGTTTGATGCACGGGATTATTCATTTTGTTTGCCAAATCTTGTTTTGCTGTGTGCACCAGTGGAAGCTGAGTGCATAAAATAAAAATCATTGTCCTCATGGTCCTGCACCCACACCCAATTGCTCTCGGTTTGGGGTGTTAACCCTCAATCTCTGTGAAAGGAAAAGCTGCTGATCTCAGGTGGGACAAGGGCACAGATCAGTGATTTAGCAAGCAAGGCTACTTCTAGTTAACTCTCCAAATTCATAATTAGAGATTCCTTAATGCAAGGTAATGGGTCTAACCTTCAAAGGTGGTTGGATGGATTACTTGCGAGATAGTTTGTGATGGCAAGTGAAAAGTGAGTTTTATTGTAAATTGGTTGTGGGTTGTTACAACTTATTTGATGTCATTCAGACAACTCCAGGAGGCAGAACTGTGTCCCTGCCCCCCTTCCTTTTGCATTTTAGTAGAAATTTGGTTTTCATTTAATAACATTAAAGCTTCCTTTTATTACAAAGAAGCTGGTGGAATTTGACCTACAAAAATACGTAAGGTAGCGTGACCCAGAGCAAGGCACCTTACAAGTAAATAGTGAGAGTCTGAAGAAGAAAAAAGGAGGAGGAAAACAAAACCACACCACCACCAAAAAATTGAGGTCAGGAGTAAATGCATCATATTTATAACTTCGGCTTGTTGATTCCGAGGCCCTGTGTAAAAGCCGTGCACAGAATGCTGCAGACGGGCACTTCAAAGCAGAGTACGCTTTTCATTAGCTCGGTGTTCTGCATAGTTATGTGGACAACTATGAAGTAGCAGAAATGTCTGTCAGGAATATCTCCCTCTTATTTCACGGTGGATCACTGTCTGCTTTAAGTGGTCAGCCTATATATGCAGATTACTGAGTGAGAAATTGTTTATAGAGATGTTGAGTCATTAGAGAGTATCTTAGCTCTGCAATACACACCTCTGTGCATTTGCCTAGCGCAGGATGGTATTTCGGGCTCCTGCAGCCTCTAAGTATGTGGACTTTAAAATTAACGCTACCGGAGTCCTTTTCCTTATCTTAAAAGTAGTTGGGTAAGAAGATGTGTTGGGGGGAGCTCCTGCTGCTCTCAGAAGTCTCAGCGAAGCGGGCTGTGCTGCAGGGCTTCCGCACGCAGCCCGTGGTGCTTCCAGGCACGCTGAGCAGAAAGATTCCCTTCTGGTTTCTAAAGAGGTCGCTAGGTCTTGACTGTGTGTCTGAGTAATTTCATTTACAATTCTGCTTTGCTTTAAGAAAGGGCTTCCATAATTGTCACTGGCCCATTCTTGTATTTTCTACCTATTTGTTAACTGTCGGGGGATTTACGATCTTTCAGTGTGAGTCAAGCCTGTAGAATATCTCATTTTTCCCCTCCCAGGCACAGAATTGTCCCATCTGTATTGTGGCTGCCCGAGATCCCCCGCTTTCTTGAACCATGTGGGAAAGCAGTCCAACATGAGACAATGTTTTTCTGGACTCCTTGCAGCTCATTAGTGTTACTCACGTTGTGAAACATTCTGCTAAAGCAGGATTTCAAAAGCTGTGCTCCACATGAAGAGCAGGAGCCGCTGCTGGACTGTAACTTAATAACGCGCTTTCCATGAGTGCCTTTGTTGTTGATTGCTCGAAAGGTAACCTGCTAATGAATTTTTGGAAACTCGTTTTCATCCTGTTTGAAACACTGCTTCTGACACTGGTTGTGTGATGAATCTAATCCAGCCACCAAGATCCAACGCTCTGTTGATTTTCCTTAGCATTCATATAAATATTTTAAAATAACTTCCCCCTTCCACATAATCTTACGTTTTTCAGATGAAACATCCCCCCTTCCTTCCACACCTAGAAATTCCACTTCTCTTCTTCACGCTTTGTTTAAACAACGAGCTTGTTACGTTGGTGAGAGGAAAAACACCGTTGTCTGGTGACATACTGAAGTCTTAGTTCTCCTTTGCAAGCAATAGTCTTGGCTCTAAAATCCACTACTTTTTTCCATCTTGTGTTTTACGTACACATCTCTGTATAGGATGTGACAGTTTTCATCTTCTCAAGCAGATGTGATGGGGGTGATTTGGATCCCTTTGGAATTTTTACATGACTGTTTGCCTCTGTGTTGTCTGGATAGCCTTGGTGAAAGGTTTCTTCTTGCATCTAAAAATGAGAGGAAGAGGTCTGGATGGGGTTTCTAGATTACTGCCGTGCAGAGCAGTGCAAAGTGCAGGAATTGAAGCCCGGACTCTTCAGGGCTCCTTGCCGTTTACTGCAGTAGCTGTGTGTGTTGTAAAGCTTGTAGCGAAGCAGTCTTATTGCAATGCTGTCTTATGTGTGGAAGACTCGATCTAATTGGAAAAACAACCAGAAGAACAGCAGCCATCCCCCAGGCACCTTCAAAATCCAAGTGAAGGAATGAAACTGCTGAAATGGAGTCTCCCAGGAGACCATGTCTGGTTCAGAAGGGTGGCCCCCAGTGAGCTGCCCAGGCATCCATGTGGCCCATGATCATAAAGTCACAGTGGATTGCTGTTGTGAAGTTTGTGGAGTTCACACTTAAGTGAACAGCAGGTACAAGTCTTCTCACCGATTTTTCATTTTATACTTCAGAAGTTTTACTTGTGTTGCACTGAGTCTGTGGATATGCAGATAAAGGGCTATTATCTACGTGACGGGAGAATGTTTGTCTCGCAGAGATATTGCAAATACTTTTTACCAACTGGCTTCTTGGAGACTGATGCTCGGCTTCTGTGAACTCTGGGAAATTGCTTATGGGCTGCGTGGGGCAGTTTTCTCCCTTAGCCTGTGTTCTGGTGGCTCTTCTCATGAAGGTGCTTTAACGCGTTCTGTTAGGATCTTCTGTGTTCTTCAGCTTCAAATTGTTTCCAACTTGGCACACTCAGAGTGTCATTTTCGAGGTGCCTACGTCGCAGTCTTTTTGTTTAGATCAGCCAGGGTTACTCGGTTGTTACCAGGGCTGGTGTCTCGCACGTGCTAAATGCACTGCCTCTTTGGTTTTGGAAAGCTGCAGTGCTCGCGTTCACGGGAAGAAGGATTTGAAGTTTGGCAAACAATAGCTCTTGAGCAGGGATATGCCTTCTGCTGGTCTTGAGAAAATCTGCCCAAATTAGGCAAGCTTGCAAGTCTTTGGAAAAATCTCCCTCTGTGAGTACTCAGTGGAGAGAGCAGTGCTGAAGGCTTCGGCAGTCGCAGTGGGAGCGAGGTGCTTCAGCCTCGGAGGGCTTTGTGTGGTCCCAAGGAGGGTCCAAGGCCGTGCTGAGCCATGGTGAAGGTCCCTCAGCTTCTCCCATGCCCTAGGTGGTGGGCAGCGAGGGAGCAATACGGGGGCTGAGCAAAATGGCAGTGGTTCTTCTGCCACCTTCCTCCGACGGGGAGGAGATGCTGTGGGCAGGGAGGAAGCAACGGGCTTGAGCCTGCAGTGCTGGGGAAGGGGGAGGAGAGCTCGGGGTAGGAACTGAGCATGGAAACGTGGAGCTGCTTGCCTGGGAACCGCTCCTGGCGTTGCAGTGATGTGGGAATGGGGTCGCTGGAGGAGGGACGATTGGAATCAGCAGGGTGCGCGGTTCTGATTGCCGACCCGGGGAGGTTGGGCCAACCGGGGCTAACAGGGCAAACGGAACAGCAGGAGGAGATAGGGCGTTTCAACCAGAAGGCCTGGGAACCAGGAACAGGGAGACAACTTATCTAAGGAGCATGTGAGGACAGTGGGGTTGGTAGGGCCGGGAGAGCCAGGTGAGATCGCGCACACGATTACAGAGCAGTGCGTTAGCAGTCGCAAGCCAAGAATGCGATGGGATCAGGAGAAGGAGTAATGGAAAGGAAGAAGTGTGGGGCAAAGGATGAAGATCAGACGAGCAGTGAAGGGACCTAGCAGCTGTCTTTTGCATGTTTGGCTTTGTAGCGTTGCAATTTTTGTGTGGCTTTTTCCATGTAATATTGAAGTAGAGTTGACTTACTGGTTTAAATGTATGCACGTTGACTTCTGTGGTTGCGTTTTGCATCTTTACTCACTGTGAGAGAATATTTGACTGCGGCCCCAGGTGAGAGCTTTCTCCAGAAGCACGCACGCTGTTTCTTCACCCTGCGCTCATTTTTTTCATTTTCTGCACTCTGTGCAGAAAGGTCTGAGGAACCGTCTGGCAAATAGCTTTAAAATAAACATAGACAATGTTCTTCGCTCTGCATCGTGTTTTCTCTTAAGGCAAAACAACAAAAAAAACTGCTTAAAGTAATTTATTCTGGATTTGCAAAAAGATGGGCACGTAGCAGTGAGTGAATGGAAGTGTGTTTTCTCAGAAGCTAAACGAGGAAGGGAAATATTTCTTGCCCTCATGAGGGCTGTTGATCTCTCACATGTGAGAGGAGTGGCATTCATTAAGAATGTGTAAGTAAGATCCTGTAGCGAAAGGAAAGCCGGCAATGGACAAAGTGAGAGCTGTGATAGAGCACTGCAGAGATGTCTTTTCACCTCTCCTGTCTGAGTGTCCAAGATGCTTTTGCCCGTGTTGTCACAGAAGTGTAGACAGAAGGACAAGAGGAAGGATTTGGGTGTGCTGGTCAAGAGCCTGTGTTTCCTTACAGCTCTGAAGTGTGAAACGCCTGCGTTGGGCAGAGGATGCTTTCTGGCGTGTTCTTAATGTGTAAAAGCTGAAAGACTGCGCAGCAAAGCTGCACTTCAGCTTGTGGTGTGCACAACCCCACGTGTTTCAGCAGTGCACGTGTGGGTTACCAGCTTCAGGGCTGCTTTTCTCAAAGCCACCGCCATCAGATGATCCCAAAGGATGCACGGGATCCTCCTGGAGGACGGCCCACCAGTCATCGAGGCGTGCTTAAAGATCACCGTGGTGTGCTTTTTACCTGAAAACTGCAAGCTGGGTGGATGCACCAGGCTCTCTATCCTTTAGGTAATGAGACAGCCTATCACATGATACGTGTGACTCGGTTCCTATTTAAATCGGTGCCCTGAGGATTTACAGCCTTATTTTTGGAATGGGGGGGGGATAGGGGTTGAATCCTAGCTATTTAAAGGCAAAATCATGTTTCTGTGGCTGTGTGCGGTCTTCTGAGGTGCAGTGAGGTAGCCCAACAAAGCAGCCTGGAAGCGCGCATCCATTCGTGGTGCAGCACGATGAGAGCTCTGAGCGCCTCTTCTGCGTGACTGTGGGCTGTTTTCCCACTGTGCCTTCTGCTCTGATTCTCATCTGTCATCTTAATACCAGTATTACGTACCAAATGGCTGAAAGCTCCTTTTCCAGAGCTCCACTATGATTGGCATGAAGCTATCTTGAAATAGGAAAGCTATAATTGTTGGGAGCAGACAACTTTTGCAAGAGATGTGCTGTTGGGAAACACGTGCACCTAATTTAGGGATCTTTGGAGGCTGCACCTGCGCTCTTGGTGCTGCTCTTTCAAAATACTTCGTCTTGACTAGAAAGTCGGTGTATAATAGCAGCAATATTGTTTGTGGGAGTGTGTTGAATTGTTCCGGCTAAGAAAAACATTTTCTGGGCTAAACAATACAGACATAAATGTTTCTCTTGGTTATTAGCAGTTGATTGGAAACATTTAATAGTTGCAACTTTAACAACGTGACAAAGTTGCGCACTCCTCTCATGCAGGGTCAGAGAACTTTCTCCGATATGTATGGTCTTCAGGCATGTAAGGATAAATGTTTACGTTGACTCGAGTGTTGAATGTGTTGTTGGCTTGGTGCAGTTATCTTTGGTGGTTTGCTTGTGGGTTAAACTCTGGGAACAAAAAAATCGGGAACACTGGGGTAGTAAAAAGCTAGAATCCACACTTCTTGAAGAGTCGAGTTTTTTTCGTTTAAGTGTCAAAATAGTGGAAATTCAGAACCCTATTTTAAAATGGGAATGAAAGAATTGTGTTTTTCTGTCTTCGTAGTACATCTGAGTATGCGGTGTTTGGAAGCTGCTGGCCAGTGGAGCAATGCTGATTTCCCTCTGGGGGCAAGGCATTCATTCAACCTTCGCAGCAGGGGGTGAGATTGATTCCTTAATCAGAATAGCAACAATCCATCCTGAAGCTTCCTCAAGGTATTAAGGCTAAATTAAACAGTCTGGGACTGATGTATAAGCCCTAATGCACTTCGAGAGGCTTTCTGGGATGAGGAGAATTTTGAAAAAAAAATCAGAAAATGAGCCCCAAACAAAAAGGAAAAAAGCTGCAGGCACAAATCACCCTTAAAGAAGACGCCTAATCCACTTCCTTTGTGTGGTACAGTGCTTAATGCTCAGATTCTCTTAGGGAAGAAAAGGAAAAAAAAAAACCAACATGAACTACATAGCTCTATTCATGGTATTGCATTAATAATTTGTTTTCTCTCCTTTGTGTTCCATTGTCATTCCAAAAATAGGTATGGTCACGTATTACATGAGTAGAATTAAGCATCTGAGAGCCAGGAAATATACCTTTCTGTTTTACAAGTCACTACAGAGAAAATGTGGGTACCTTTGCATATTGTATTACATTTTAATGTTGCAGCATTTCAAGATTGTGTTTACTTGTGTGTATTTACAGAGTCTACAATTACACGAGTCTCTTGAGGATAAAAATGTCATGGTTGCATTCAGCTTTTCTGGAAATCCTATCATTAACTGGGATGAGGAATGAAATCGTATGACTGAGTTTTGTTCTGTATATTAAGTGCTCATAAGCAAGAATTAACTGTAATGTGTGAGTAACCTTGCTGAATACACACTCTAATAATTATGAATGTCATTTGTATACATGAGTAATCAAAAAAGGGGGGGTAGAGCATATGACACTGCTTCTGTCTTCCTCTTGTCTACTGTCTCATCCTACTGCAGTCTGCAAGCCAAAGCAGGTAAGCAGTAGCTTCCCATCTTACAGGGTATTGGGGTCCCTTCCACAAAAGAACAAATACATCCAAAAGGCCTGAGGGCTGCATAAAGGTTGGGCTATTTTAGAGTGGCTCTTCGTTAATCGTGCCTGTGAAGATATGGGGAAAGTCCCCCGTGGAAGCTGGCGGATGTCCTCTTCTTGTCTTCCATTGACCTTGGGCTTCGGAGATGCTCTGCCAAGGTGTCCTGCCGTAACGTAGACTTCCCTGGTCCTCCTGGTTGATGGCCCACCCGTTTGTATTTATCAGCCAAAACTCCAGTATTTGGGAAATGGGTTTAGACTTGAGGATTTGTGGGAAAATGTGCTCCTCGCTGCCTGTTGTTTGGCTAAAGGCAGTAACAGTTTCAAGTGAACCTTTGGACCAAAGCTCTGGCTTCCCAGCTCTGTTAAGTGGAAGGTGCTGTCCGAATGACCTCAGTGTCCTTGTTGAGGGAGGGGATGTTCTTGGCAAACTGTGAGAAGTTCCCTTTCTTCCCCTCATCCTCTGTGTGATAGGTAAGTATGCGTTTGTCTCTCTCTTCCCCTCCCTCCTCCCCTGGTTCAGAGGCCAAGCTTTCTTCCCCTGCTTGGCAGCTAAAACATCTGGTAGGTTCAAGTCAACATCCCCTCTCGTATTTTTAGATGATTCAACAGTTCATCAAGCAAATGGTCTGTCCCTGGGTTATAAAATAGTTGGGGAGTCATGGGACGCTCGGGAGCTGTGCCCAGCAGCTCCAGTTGCTGTGCGGAATCAGCAGGACTAATCCACGCGTGGCAAAGGTTGGGCAGGAGGTTCCTGTTGTGCTTCTTTGAACGAGGGCGTTTCTTCTCTGCTCGGGTGCTTTTCAATCCAGCAAAGTGGCAACAAAATGTAGTGGGTGAAAGGGAAGAGGAGGAAGGCAGGCACGTGCTTGTGTTTGTTTTCAACAGTGGGAGGTGATACAGGTTACTGCGGGACTGGCAGACCTCCTGTCACAGAACGCCTCTGTATCGAGGTCAGATTTTTGTCTTTTTGCTAAGATAGCTGGTTTGGTTTACCTAAGAATTCCACTTCAACCAAGCAATCAATTTAAAAACTGTTCTTAAAATGCAGTAAGTAACTGGTCTTTGTGGTTAAGTCCAGATCTGGAAGATGTTTATTCTACGTTTTGTCTTCACATTAAGAAGAAAACAGAACAAATAATATTTTTCTGATCTTCCTGTCCCAAGATAACGTTAACTACTGTTGTATAAATAGTGAACTACGTTAAGATACGTGTTTTCAAACAACTGCTTTTAAAATGGATAAGGCATGTGGTTTTCTTCAGGCCAGACAGAAAAGTAGAATTGAAGAGAAACGATGAGGGTGGCAAGAAAGCGAAGACATGAACAGTGTGTATACCTCTGGGGGGTTTATCTGTAGTGAAACTTACGCTTTTTGCTTAAGTTACAGCCTTTTAATTTCAGGGAGAGGATAAACTCACGGGATTTATTTTCACTTCGCTACTACTATCACTCTAACACGAAGCCCTTATGATAAGCTTCGTTGTGCATTATGTCTGAGCTTGTGTAGAGCGTTACTCAGATTGTCTTTATTAGCATATCAGTTTCTTTAGAAATGGCTTGTATTTTGAGGCGTTGATAAACTAAGTCACATAAGAGACTGGACCTTATTCTTCAGCCCTTACTCATGTAATTTCAATTACTTGAGCGTAGATAAGAGCTAAAAGCGCGATCTCTTTGTTTATGTACCCGCTGTGTCTGTTTGCTTTATGGCTCTTTGCTTTTTTTTGAGGTTAATAAGAAATTTAGATCATCATGCTTAGTTTAGTAATGCTGACTCTGCTCTCTGAACATCTGTCGCTGTTTGCATCAATGTCTGTGCAAAGCAGTGATCGGAACCTTAGGTCTCGTTTCAGGCATGTTTTTCTAAAGCATTTGTGTCTTTGCCATCCTCACTACAACTCTTTTCTACTTTTGCATGTAGATGCTGCGTTACGTTTCAGTCTTGAGCTCTGGTAAAGTAAAATTTCTCTTTTCTGATGTTCTGCAGCAGTACCGGTTGTTCTGTTACTATCCCATTATCTTCCGTTGTCTCCCCGCATGCTTTTCTTTCAAGGAGTAGATTATTTATACCAAAATGCACTTTTTGTGTCTCTCTTGCTTTACTCTTAAGATTAGCTCCAGTCACCATGTACTTTAGAACTTGCAGTGTATGTTTCCAGAGATGTCAGCAGAAGCATGCTGTGATAACCTTGCAGACTTGAGTTCTGAGTCAGAAAGTGTCATGTTGGATGAAGGAAGGCCTCTTACAGATGGATGGAAGATACCAACTGTCGCAGAAATAGGAATAACTGACTTTGAATGTAAGACTCCAGAGCACTGGAAAGAGACTTGCCAGTAGCAACTTGCCTCCGTGTCCTGTAGGATCATCCTGGGGAGACTTTACACAGGAACTGCAGGTTTTTGTTTCATTACATACTTCTAACAACTCTTGATTCCTTGCGAACAAGAAATCACAAACGTGCAGCAATTTTAGTGGGCCCTATCTCGCAGATCGTGTGACGTGGATTAAAGACGAGGAAGAGGGGAAGGAAGCAGCGTGTGTCGCTTAAGGACATGGAGCTGGTACGCAGGGCTCAAACCTTTCCAGCCTCGTCACTCTCCTGGCTTGGGGAAAAAATGATTTTTCTTGCACCGGTATTTGTTATGAAAGATTTTGTGTGTTATCGTATTGTAAATTAGTAAATGGTTATTGTACTGAGCCAAAGTTACACGTTAAAAATAGGTTATTTACTTTTGATCTTCTTATATTGAAAATCAATATAATATGCTGATAGGTTCCCAAAATGGATTCACTTTGCTAGAATGGCTGTGTTCACTGAATGCTCCAAAAAGTCTGCGTGTCTTAGCTGCGTTTCAAAGGATTATTTTTCCGATAAAGTAATTAATTCACTTGAAATAAATAGGCATGAAAAAAAAAATAACATCAATATTTAATGGCATCTGCTTGAGGTTCCCCATCTAGACTTGTCAAGTTGTGTAGGGGTGATGGATGGAGGGCAGAACGTTTTCCCTTATGGCATTAATTACTCCTTAAAGAAGTAATTGCAAGATGCCTAAATGGCCCCGCTCAAAAATAGCGGGCTGTAAGAAGCACTTAGCCCTCTTTGCAGGCTGTTGCACGGTGAGTACCCACTTGGCCATTCCAAAAGTGGCTTCTGCCTCCCGTGCAGCTTTGTGGGGCTCGCTGGTCGCCACCTTCCAGCGTGTAGGATCCTGCTGTAGATCCAAGCGTGCAGAAGTCGCGTTGGAAGTGGGCTGCAGTTTTCCTCTTGCTTGAGGAGAGAGCGACCCAAGCGACCGACGTGGCATTCTGCACATCGCGTTGTTTCTGCTGCTGCTGGCAGGGCGTAGCTACAAGCTGGCCTACATTTCTGGTTCTCTTGCGAGACGCCAGCCTACTCTTGAGCTGTCTGCAGCATTTTTATGCACGAACCGCCGGTATTTGGCGTCACTGCTGCGTTATCAGCCGCTTACTTTGAATGGCGGGCGTATGGGGAAGCGAACTTTAAGAGATTTGTATACAACTTGTGGGTGCTGTTTGCACCAGATGGACTTCGGAGTGGGGGAATCCATCACTTTGGAACCAGAGCGAAGAGTTGTTCGTTTCCTCCCACGGCAGTGGTAGAGAGAGCAGCGCTGCGCTTGCCGTCCTTTTTGATGCTTCTTAGTTTGTTATTGCTAGGACAGGACAGCGCAGCTAGCACGTTACAGTGTAAGCGTCCCCTCTGTTTGTTTTTCTGTTGTGATAGTGCTCCACTCACTCTTCCAAGAACACGAGAAGAGCGGAAACCAGCATCGTGTGGCGGCGTACTTCTATTCACAAGATTTCACCGCACGTGCTCCTGTGCATAACAGGACTTTTTTGTGACGATCTTAGCGAAGAAATTAAGAAATGCTCCTGTAGAATACGCTGTGCTGTACTGCTGGCTCACAACTGGACCAGCAGCTCTCCCGTTACTTTTATGATGAAAATTTTAATAACACTGAACCCTAGTTTGTGTTAGTCCTGTAACTAATAACGTCACTATTCATGTGGTGGTCTTTGTTTTCGTTTGTCTTCGGGAAGGAATGCTTTTTATCGCTGTCCCAGTAATCAGTCCAAAGTACAGCAAGCTGCTTTATGCTCGAAAAACTGTAGCACCCTTTCAGAAAATATCTTTGGCGCCTCAGATTTTTTCAGCCTGCTAACACATTCAGAACACAGGACAAGCAGCTTAAGATCTGAATGAGATTGTTCACCAAATGAGTTGGTGCAGCATGTTAATTTGCTAGCACTTGTAAATGCCTTCAGTGTTACAAGAGCCTGCAGTGTCACTAAAATACCAGGAGCTTTGTTGGTTCTAAACTCCTTAAGAGAGAGTTTTAAATTCTTGTCTGCTGGCTGTAGCCTTACCAGCTTTGTAAAGAATTTCGAGATCGATATTTGAAAAATGTTGTGCTTAGCAAAGTCAGTAAGAACCTTTCCCTAGTAGTATTAATGGGTTTGGAGTTTCCTTGTGCTCTAGGTTTTATTGTATAGCTCATTATTACATGAGGCTCATGAATGCCTTTATATAATGCCCTTGGATACATTATTGCACGTTTTAATAAGCATGTAAATCCCAAGACCATCTATTGAGATTATGTTGACAAAGCAGTTGTCTTTACGTTTAGGTAAACTGAAATAATGTGGTTTTAATGAGACTGGGTGCAGTCAGCCCGATGTTTTCATGGGTACTTCCGTGGTGCCATTTTAGGCTTGCAGGCTGACGCTTAAATGGCAGAGTAGAAGCGGTGTGTGCAGTGTGCCAGTACCCCCTTCTCCCGCAAAAACATTGTTCTGTCTGGCACTTCTTGGACGAGAAGGATGTGAACAGATTCTTAAAGCTTCAGAAAGTTTTAAACTTCTTTGAAGTGTACTTTTAAGGTTTTCAATCACTAAATCAAAGCACCCATTTAACCCAAACATCTCAGTGAGTTACCTAGATGGGAGAAGCGTCATTTTGTTACCTGCTGCAGCAGTACTTCTGAGGAGCGTGAGCTCGTAGCAGTTGACTGTTCACAACGGAATATAAAGCTGCTACAGCTGCATTTTCAAGAACTGAATCACACCAAACCCCTTGGTGCTGACACTTATTTCAGGGATAATAGATTTAGGTGAACACGTGGCCCCGGAAGATGGGGTGGGGGAACAGACGTGAGGCTTTTCATCCAATCTCCATTGCAGCGCTGTTCCAAATGTTTTAATTTGCGTAGTGCTTTTATTTCTCCTCTACGCCTTAAAGACTAGATTAATAGCAGACTGAGCTTGAACTTTTTCCACCGGGGCTCACAGCGTGGCCCTATTAGAGATGCTTTGTGGCACAGGCAGCGAACCACCTGGTGACGCCGGCTGTGCTGTGGTTCCCCGCTTTCCGCTGCTTTGTCGCCGAGCCCGGTGTCGGCACCGTGTGCGCAGCACCTCGTGTGCAGGCAGCGCTCGCATGGGGCCACCCCAAGATCCTCCCCGCTGCTCCCTGCTCTGAGCAGGTTGGCAGGAACTTCTCCTGCGTGGATGGGAAAGACGATGGGCTTACAAAGCTCTAGTTTTGCGTTTTCCGTGAATGTCAAGTTCGTAGGGTAGGAAACATTGATTTCTTCCTATTTTACAAAGCTCGGTGACGTGATCTCTGTACCGCTTGGATGAATGTTTCTGTGGTGCCATGGAGCTGCATTTACCTCTTCAGATACTTGCAGTTGACTTGTGCCTCTTGGAGAATCTCAGGCATCCTCGACCGAGGGGCTCCAATGGCTCAGCCACAGTCCACAGGAGGTCGGAGCTTGGCTGTGTGCGTGCCGTGCTATTGACTCTGCAAAGGCAAGACGTGCGTGGGAGAACCTTCCTTTGTGTCGTAGCATGTCGTTTAATTGATGTTTGTTTGGTAATTTGCCTCTGATTCAATTATTCGTTTTCAGTGCTGAACAAATGCTTTGTGTGCTTTTGGTGGGTCAGCATTTTGCTCAGTGTTTCCCCCTCTTTATTCCACCTACTTGGGTGCATTCATTTAGTCTTGCTGGGATCTTATTGCTGAACTGAGAGAGGCTGCTCTTGGAGAGGGCAGGGTAGTTGCAGCGAGGCTTCATACCGTCATTATTTGGCAAAGGGAAATGCGATTACTGTTCTTCAGATTTAATCTTTGACTTAACGTGAGCTCAAATTATAATTAACGTGAGTCGTACTACGGTACCTGAGGACAAGCTTTGCAGAAAAAGAACAGAACTGTGTGTGAGAAGGAATGAGTACGTGGTCTCTTCCTCCAAAGCTGCTGTCCCTGAAGTTGTCAGGAGTTCCTTATTTACGGATAGCAGCGTATGCCCTGACACCCAGGTGGGTGTTTGTGATCCCCAGCAAGGTGTCAGCGGTACGGTGGGCACGTTAGGGTGGGTTTGACCACGTCTGAGTGTGTTGAACACAGTTGGGTTTGTGGCCACGCAGGTAATCACGTCTGTAGGGGAGAAGGGGCTCCTCAAGGTCCAGCGGGAGGTTTGCTGTTTGATGTCCAGAAGTACCTCGTTGTGCGAATAAAGGCAGAAGGCCTCGCCCTGTGAAGTACCGCGGTGTCTGCCCATCCAGCAGGGGTTAGTCGCTTTTCTGAAGGGTTTATCATCTAAAAAGTTGGGATGAGCAGCCTAATAGGCAATGGGAAAATATTTATCAGGATGTTAGCTAAATGGCTTGGTTGCTGTTCCCATAGCTGTAGGAGGTGTTGGCTCTTGCTCATTTAAAAACCGGTGTGGCAAACCCCAAAGGGGGCATTCAAAGAAAACAGCCTGCTCTTCGACTCGTTTACTCCATACTTCTGGTCTCCTTCCAGAATTCAGCTATTATTTTCCAGCGTTGCTGGACTGTTGTCCGTGGAGTGTGGGAGTGGATAACACCAAAATATGAAATGCATTTTTGGGCAGTTTGTTAATAATTTTGCAGTGATCAACTTTGTGTATAAAACTGAAGGTGCCGTATGCCTGTGTTTGCAGGCATTTAAATTGCTGTGTGCTCACAATCCCTTCCTTACAAAAAGGGAAAGTGTCGTTCTCTTAGTGCGTTAGACTTCCTGACTCGTACCTCTGATTTAGATGGATGTGTCTCCTGATTGGAAACAAACTATTTCTTGAATCGGAGCGGAAGCACCAGATCTAATTTCTGGCTTATAAATGGAATGCAATGGCAGGAAAAAATGCTGAAGGCAAAGCAGTGATGTTGTTTGGTCCTGTGTTTGAAGTGGTCCTTGAAAAATCTCGGGCTGTATTTGTAATGGCACGGTATTTCTGATATTAAACACTTTTTGAACCTCCATCTGCAAAGAAGTACTTCAGTCTTTATCAGCTGCTAGTTCCATCTAATTTGGAAAAGAGAGGAGGGAACAGTTTGCTTCAGAGACTTTCAGTGTTAATTAGAACTGCAGGGCAGGGCTGCAGACACGCTGAACGGGGGCTTGGTTTTGACTGTCGATATCGCCATTGCTCCAACTGAAACAGAAGAAAACATGTAGGAAGCATTTAATGACTGTGGGCAGCAGCCTCCCGCTGAAGAAAACTACGACTTTTACAACATCCTTCTTTTCCAAACGTCAGCATAAACATCCCGGAAGGCCCAGGCCTGCAGTGGAGCTTCGTAGTCGCCCCTCGGAGCGCTCTGCAGCCAGAGGCGGTGGCAAAGAGGAGTAAGGGCTCTTCTAGTTACAAAAATAAATAAATAATAAAAATCTTCAGTTTGCAACTGTAGAGAAAAGAGACCTACGGCATGCTCAGTTCTAAGTTCTGCACCTGACAGGTGATTTATTTCATGGAGGTGAGAAGATCAGAGGTTTTGCTGCTGAGAATACCAGGCATTACTTTCTTTTTAACGTAGCCCATATGGGCCACAGTGAGGCAAAGAGATGCAGGGCTCTGTAGTTTAACATGGGCACTTTTTTTTTTAAGTGGTTATATAAAAATAAGACTACCACCCAGATATAACCGTTTCAAAGACAATGAACAGAAGGGTTTGATCCTGCTCCTGAGCTCCAGCTCTGTGCTTCCAGCAGGGATCGTGACAGAAAAGGTTTGATAACCAAACCATGCGCTTTGAGGATGCGTGGAGCTGCTTGGATGTTCTGTGATGCATCCTGCACGCTGGCGGATTACAAAGAAGCTGGTTTCTTTCCCCAGAATGTTAGCACACACTACTACAATTCCAAGTACTGTTCTTGTGGTTAAGATTATATTGTAACTGTGTATGATTGTGTGTAAGAGAGCAAAATTGCCTTTGTGTGTCTTTTTTTTAGTGTATCAGCACGCTTGTTTGTTTTTCCTATTGTAGCTACCCGTGTGATGAGCAGGAGCGCTGCGTGGTTCGCTCTTAATAACCAGCACACAATTGCCCAAAGGGAAACTGCGTGGGCAAGAGATCTTGTTGATCTTTGTTTTAACAGCTGCTATTATTAAGGAAGAGATTCGTGGTGGAAAAAAAAGAGGATGAAAATCAGTCAACAGTTAATCCAGAGGCATAGTCAGGCAGCAGCAGATTTACTGGGAGCTAGTTCTAAAACTGCTTTTGCTGAAATAATTTCGGAATAAAAGAATGGCTGTGTACTAAATCAGGGAAGTGGGACGGTGCTGCGGGACAGGGAGAAGTTGCGACATTGTCAACTGCAAGATCTTACTGGAACAACAACAGCAAGCATTTAGCGTTGTTACCACGCCGCGGCTCCGATGTGGAGCTGTGCTGCGCCTCCTGATTTATGCCGTCGCGGCGGCAGGGCGATACGCGCCGGAGTCTGCTCATTTTCAAAGCTCTTGTTTATAGCGCACGCACCAGAACGACGAATCCCTGTGGGCCTCTGCAGCTTTCAGTCTGCAGCTCTGGATACTGTCAGCAAAACCCAATCCTTGTCCCATTCCTCTTCCCCCGGGAGGAGCAGAAGGAAGAGGTTAGCGTTGTTTGTTTTGGTTCTTTGTTTTTTAAATGAGTTTCATGGGTATCATTAATGCTAATGATAGAGATGCAGCATTTCTCTGGGCCCCAGAAGATTTTAGTAGTTACCAGCCCCTGCTTAGGCTTTGCTCGGCTAATGAGTCTGAAGAAATTTATCTGGATTTTAAGGTCTCTGTTCTGCTGTTTGCCCCCGTGTCCATTGGGACTAAGTCCGCATAAATGAGATGAATTGCACTAGTACCACCAGAAGGAGAAGCGGCGTGTGCATGCCTGTCTGCAGTTTAAGAAAGGATTGACATGCAGCCCTTCACTAAAACGCTGGTATTTCTGACCTTCTGGCATTAGCTGAGGTCTTCTTATTTTGATCTTTACGAGCTTTCTTATATCCAGGGTTGTAATTTGCACATTATGCTCTGTTTTGAAACAAAACTCCGTCCCATTCTGGGGTTTCTTGTCTGCGTTTTATAAGCAGAACTGTGTGCTTGAAAAAGGAGCGCTGATGGCTGAGCAGCCTGCTTGTACCAGATGGTTCTCATTGTGGCGAGCTCGTGCGGTGCCTCCAACCTCAAAATGGATAAACTTATTGGAGGGAAATGAATGGCTGCTGCAGCGTGGTCCTCTATGAAAAGTATCCTTGGACATGGCCAACAGGGCTTCTTGGGCCTTACCCTTTCTGTATTCGAAGAAAAGTGAACATTGATTTTTCAAGAACAGGACGTTATGACACCCCTCAGAGGCACAGTTCCTCTTTGGAGAGATGTATACAACTTTTTTCTTTGAAACGTCTTCCCAGCAGATGACTTGCATCGAGTCCGTAATGCCTCGGCGCAGCCTTGTTAGGTGCTTGTTTGAATAAAACTGAAACGCTGCCTGGATAACGCCAGATAACGCTGGATGGACTTAGGGTCATCCTCACGTGCCAGCCAGGGCAGGTAACCTACATAACTTCACCTCAGAAATCTCAATTCTAAGGAAGTCAGGCTTCCTGTTCTTCCCTTGCATGCCGAAGGACAGCCTTACTGTCCCCAGCTGCCTCGTATCCTTGACTCAGTGGCTGTTTGAGTTGCCTGTTGCTCATCGGGTCTGTCCCGCCCCGCTCCCCAGAGTTAATCACTGCTATCTGCTGTCTCCCCTCTGGCAGCACCTTCTGTGAGCTGCAGCAGCGACCACATCCTCTCGGATGGCACATCCTCTCACACCTTCCTTCCTGTTACTTGCCCTGCTGCTAGAGCAGCACCGCGAGCGCTGCGTTACCACATCCTTTGCAGGATGCGTCGGGCCGGGGGAGCAGAAGGCTTTATTTTGGTACTGGGATGGCAGAGATGCAGGCTTTGGGGTTGTCCTGTGTGGGCTGTGCTGGGGAAGGCAGCCTGTAGCAGCCCTGGGAACCAGGACGGGCATCTGTGCTTGGATGTGGCACGGCTGGTGGCTGCGGGGCTTGGCCCAGGGAGTGCCCCCAGCTTCGTGCTGGCAGCCCGGCGCTCTGCCGTTCGGCACGGGCACCACGGCAGCGGCTGTGCTCGCGCAGGGAGGCTGCCTCCTGTGACCGTGTGTCAGGTTCTCCAGGGCTCCCACAAGAGCTGCCAAAGTGGGTCACGATGCGAAGGGTCGGGCTGCGCTCCAGAGAGCGGCCAAGCAGGCGGAGGCGTCTGGTTGCCCATCTGACAGCCCGGGCTGCCCCTCTGCGGGTCGCTCTCCCTCCCCTCGCTGCTTGCAGACCTTGTTGGGCACTGGGGCTGGCTGTCATGGTCTCTGTTCCCTGCTGCCGTGCTCTGGCGATGTGAATCACTTCCTCTAAAGGCAGTAGAAAGCTCTGCTGGTACAGCGATGAGCTCCACGTGGCGGTGGGTGAGGGACGGACCCGCACGGCTTTCCTGCAGGTGGGTCTGGTGGCAGGTGGCACAGCTCAGCCTGCTCCCTGATGGGCTTGTCGTGCTCCTGGGCCTGGCCCAGCTCTGCGGGACTGCCATTTTCCTTGTGCTGGCCCCTGGGCTGTGGCCTCGGTGGCTTTTTCTGAAGTTCCTCCTGTTTGTCTTCAGTTAAATTTCTGTTAGGGGATGGCCGAAACCTGCACGTGAGACAGCACTTCTGCTTAATTGGCAGGAGGGGTCACTCTTGAGTTTGTGGAAGGTGTTTTTTGGGGTGGGGATGCGTGTGGTTGGTCTCGGGAGCAACTAGAGGGATGCTCCATCACCCCCCTCTGCGCAGGGCCCTGCTCTTGCTCTGGGACAAGATTTTAAACCCCAAATCAAACCTGGCACAAAAGTGCCGAAAACTGAAAGTGTCTCAAGGCTGGAAGGCAGACTGCTTAATTCCTGATGTTAATATTGGACGATTGGAGGTGAATTTATCTAGCAACATATAAGATATTCCAACATGAACTATAATCTGCTCCCACTCTTTGTGGGATTTTTTCCCCACAAGTTTGAAGCGCGCTCTGATGTCTAAAAACGCAGCACGAATCTTGTTTGTATCTTTCTTGTCTAGATCAAGCTCGGAGGAGAGGAAAGAATAGAAAGCTTTTGGTGTTTATGGAAAACAAGGGAGGGAGATTAGGAGGAAAGGGAGGTGGGGAGAACAGATCAGGTTTTTCTGGGCCCCTCACCATGTATTTCAGGTGGAAATATGCTTCTTTAAGGCGGAAGGTCAGGAAGAATTTAATACTTGAAGGTTAAAGTGAAACAAAGTGTGGATGAATAGGAAATCAGAAGGAAAAATGTGATCGTAAATGGTTTTATCGGTGCGAACCGGATATACTAATGTAACCCTTCCATTGCCCACGTAAAGCAGCCGGTAAAGCCACAGCACCGCTTCGTTGTAAGCCAAAAAGAGATGTTCTCCCCTTCTCGGCGCCCTGCCTTCCCTGCTGCTCTTAGTCCTCCTTACTCGTGCTGCTCGAAGCCAAAGGTCAGTGTCCAGTACTGTTTTGAATGCCTGGCGTGCATCAGCACAGATGTTTGTTTGTCGTTAGCGGAGGATTTCACTGCCGAGAGCTGACAAGTTCTGTGTGGGACGTGGTCTTTCGCTGCCGGTGGCTGAGCCAACGAACGCAGAAGTGCTTTCGCATTTTCTGCTCCTCTCTGCTCTCTTGAAGGCTCTTGCAGCGGTAGTTTGTACTTCGTTTGGAGTTTGTTTGTTTGATTTGCGTTATTAATTTGCCTGAAGACTGCTACGTTTGCATGGAGCTTTATTGTAGGTCTCCGAGAACCTGTGAATCTGAACTCTGCCATACTCTGCTAGCACTGCGTAGTGCCGTGTGGGGCTTCACTGGGCTTGTGCAGTGCTCATCAGCCTCTTTTTTTTTATTATTTTTTTAATAAGTTTTTGAAATTAACCTGAAAACGAAAGTAAATTAGAATTTGAATACTGTCATGTTCTTGATTTTTAATTCCTTTTTTCTATAGAAATGGATGTTTCCTCTTGTTAAGTGAATGGGGGAGGGGAAGGTATGAACTAGAGGAAAAATAATAATAATTAAAAACCCACATGCAATTCCCCTGTTGTAATATACGTCTTTAGGAGGGTGGATTCTGGAGGAGATGGAATGGAATTCCCCGGAGAGTGAGAGAGTAGAAAGTCTTAAATATCTTTAACATTTAATAATCATGGGTCTCTTATTATGTTGCAGGACTTAGTAGTATAGGAGGATTATGCTAAATACGAAGGCTTTGTTTCTCTGGTACTTGCAGCTGAATTTGCAGCGTTCAAATTCACCACTTGGCTTTGTTTTGGTGTTCTGAACTCCTGGCTCCTGCGCTGCTGCCTGTGGCAGCAGCAGGAAGAACGGCAGCTAAGCCTGGTGACACCGCCACCTAAACCTAACCTGAGCAGGTCTAAGCAGGTGACATCATGATTAAAATTGCAGAATTCATTGGTAAAGTCTCCCAGAATCGTAGAATCATGGAATGCCTTGGGTTGGAAGGGAGCTTAAAGCCCACCCAGTTCCAGCCCCATGCCCCCTGGCCCTGGGCACTGCCAGAGATGGGGCACCCCCAGCTCCTCCGGGCAGCCTGGGCCAGGGCCTCTGCCCTCAGAGTAAAGCTTTTCCTCCTTATATCCAACCCTACCATATTTTAATTTTAAAGCCACCCCCCTTCCATCACCGCACCCCCTGACACCGAGTCCCTCCCCAGCTCTCCTGCAGCCCCCTCTGGGTTTGTTGGTGACACAGGCAGGTCTCCTCCACCCCTGGATCTGAGCGAGCCCTGAGCTGAATGATTTCACAACAGATGAAAGCTTGAAAGAATCAGGAACATCTTACTGACCTGGTCCCTGAAGACCACATGAATAACGTTATTGCTCAATAACTGGTTGTACTCCATGTTTTGTGGCTTAGGAATGGAGGGTGGGTTTTTTAATGGCTAACTTTCTTCTTCCCAAAATACTTTGCTTTGCTGGGGAATGCGACTTCAGGAGAATAGTTGAGAAGTGAGGGAATTTGACAGCGTAAAGTAGCAGTTAAAACAAGGAAAAGTGACCAGCAGGGCCATTTCCATTTTAAGCATTGTCAGTGTAAAAAGCCTGCAGCTGAATTGCAGAAAGTATGCGTGAGCATGAGGTTATTTGGGTAAAAATACTGGGAGGGAATTAATGGAAACAGAAACCAAGTCAGAAACACTTTGCCTTAGGAATGAAACCTTCAAAGCCCTGTGGGTATTTGGATGCCCAGTCCCATTCCGCTTAGGGATGAAGCTTTCCTCCTTTGCGTTTACATTTTTATCTAGCCGCTCAAGAAGATGTTGGGCTCTGAACAGACGCGAAGACGCAGTTTGTTTGCGGCAGCTCGCCGTCAGAGGCTGTGCCGTCCGCCCACGTGGAGCCAGGTGGCTCAGCTCGTGTGCTCGGCTCCCCGGCGCTCGGCGGAGGCTCGGTGTTTGTGCTGGCACGCGGCACCGTTGGTGGGAGCCGCTGGGGTCCAACGGAGGAGCAAGTCCCAGCTGTGAGCACTCTCATGATGTGCACTTCCCGAGCATCCGTCAGGGCTCTGCAGCTCCTTTAGCGAGCTGTCTGTGCCCCAGGGAGTAAGCACGGGGATGTGGCAATGGAGGAGGATGCAATTTGGCCCACTGGAAGGCTGAAGGACAGATGGTAACGTGGGGGCTGCGGCCACACGCACCTCGTTTGTCACTGCAGTGTTTTGCCCAGGAGCGTTTCTGTATGCAAACAGGCCTCTGAGCCAGAGGAAAGTAGCAAACATTTCTAGAAAACACTTGGCTTTACAGAAACCAGGCGCAAAGTGACCTGTCCCCCCGCCCTGTGGTCTGGTGGGAGCTGAGCACCACGCCGTGCGTCTCGTCTTTTCTCACTCTGCTCAAAGAGTGCTAAGGCCTTGTGGAATGTACCGTTTTCTCACCCTCCCACTCAGAGGGCGTTAGAAGACTGCAAGAAGGAACAGAAGAGGATGTGCAGGTTGAAATGAAGAGCTGAAGCAGCATTTCATCCAGGTATCTGAGCCAGCTTCCAGCTGCTGAGCACCCCCGTGGAGCCGTAGCAGCGCGTGCAACCTGCTCCTGTGCACCCAGCTCTGTGCCCGTGCTGCTGCCGTCAGGCTGCTCCTGGTGGTACAGCCACCACCGGAATCCTCAACCTCCACCCTTGCTCCTTTTTCTAAGATGCTTCTCCCAGGCTTTCAGTGGGACCTTGGTACCTTTATTGAGCTCCGGGCTTGGAAACCCTCGCCAAGTTCAGCTGTTGGAGTACGAGAAGCCGCTTACACCTGGTGCTACAAGTGCTTAAATTAGCCCAAGCGCTAGCTGACCTGCTGCTGGCTCTGACCTCTTCGTGATACCTTTTTTACTGGAATTATTTGCTTTAAGTGCTTGTTTTATGCAATGTGATTCTGGAGTTCAGTGAAAACTGAGATGAAATGTAGTACTGAAGTACTGGGAGTCCTTTGAAGAAATTTATTCACTTTTTTCCCTTCCCAACCTACTTATGGGAAATGTCTTTATGGGAAGCATTCTGTTATAGAGAAGGGTGAAGACTTCATTGTTTATGATACTGAAACTAGACCAAATTTTCTACAGAATAGAAGAGGTTTTTTAACTGAAGTAATGTATTTTTGTGATGAACTTCAGAAATAATAAATGCCTTTTAAATATTTGACATTAATTTCTTAAAGGCATGTTGATGATTACTGTCAATCTCCTTTTAGAAATGGTGGGTTTGTACTGATTGCACATACTGGCGACTTGGGAATTCTGTAAATTAAATTGATGACCAAAGCGTTCTGTGTACCCTCGTTTGTCGTTACGCTTCATTAGCTTTAATGTAGAGCCTTTCCCTACCCTCAGCTTGCTGAGCAGATGCAGGGCACGAGGAGGGCACATGTGTTGTAGGCCCCTTTTGCCTGCAGTCTATCCTTTGCAATCTCACGCTCTCAATTTTACCGACTTGATTTCATCCTTAAGGAGCACAGAAAAGGACTGAAGGCGCGCCACATGACCCCCGTACAACACGTCGTTGCAGGGCGTTGGCAGTTCAGTGAGATGACACTCGGGCCAAAACTGTTCAATGCCCGGAAAAGGACAGAAACTCTATCTTTAGCGAAGTCTGCAGAAAAGAGCTAAATTTCACCTTGCCTGATAGCAGAGGTTAGTGCTCATCGTTTCATCTGGTCAAGGTTCTTCTGGTTACCACTCGGTGCAGGACACAAGTTTCTTTCCTCGCTTTATAAATAGAAAGTTAGCATCTTCTCACGCTGTGTCGGACAGCAGCAGCGCCGTGTGTTCGCCTCTGCACAGCATGGAGTTCTCTTTCACCAGACGTGACCTAGCGAGGCCGCTGAAACAGCCCAACAGATTGATCCAAAGGACCCCAGAGCCGACCCTGTTAGCTTCTTGGAGTCATCTGCAGGTTTTTTTCCTACTTTAAAGGGTGCTCTGAGAACAGAGCCTGAGGGGGGGGAAGGTGGTGGTGGTGGAAGAGGCTTGTACTTGCTGGTGACTTTTGTTCAGAAAACAAGAAGCCGCTACCAGATTGCTTTTCCAGCGTGTCTTTCCGTGCACTTAGCACAGTTTGGATTTTCCCAAAGGGCACGATCCTCCTCAGAGGGCTTTCTTTCCTAATGGGAAGCTATGACCTTTCCGCTTGGGTAGGGTCACAGTAAGATAAAAGTGAGGTTCTTGCCAGCAGTGCAGCACATCTGAGTGGGCTGATTTGCTTACAGGGGGTTAGCACTTGGATTTCCCTACCTGAGACTTCCCTTTTCAAAGCTGGGAGTGTGTGTGAATATATGTAAACTTGTGGGTAATGGACTGCCTGGCCGGTATTTATTTTATATACATGTGTTTATGTTAAATAATGTAAATTGTGGAAGAGCAGAGCGTGGGATAGCTATACGGCCTCTTTATCGGGACCCTTACAAAGGCCACGTTTGCAGCGCTTTCTCGACGCCGGCGTAGCCGGAGAGATTCAGAGGTTGTGTACGGGAACCGAGCAGGAGGTGCCTCTGTGCTGCGTGGTCCCGAGGAGAGCTGTGTGTGTTACCCCGGCATCGCTGTGCTCGCCCTGGCTGTGCAGTCTGTGTGCAAATAACTGCTGGCACAGTTCGTGCCTTTGCTTTCTGCAGAATACGGACATCCTCTTTTTGAGTGCTCGATGTGACTTTGCTTTAAGGGCGACTTACTTTGCTGGATATCAGCGTTTTACTCTGTGAAGTCTGAGTCCTTTTTTTTAGTTGCCTTTAACCATTTTTTCCATAGCTTCTGGAGCACGGGTCTTAGGGAATCAAAGGAGTTCCTTGCTATTTCGGTATTGTACGCCATTGCCCTTTGCTGTTTCCCCCTGCCCTGTGACTCTTTCGTTGTCTAAAACTGACATTGTTAAACCGAAGCCTGGTCAGGTTTGGCTGATGGGTTTAGAACAGTCCCTTACACTAAACCAGAGCAGCCCTGCAGCTCCCCAGAGCCGATGCGTCCAGCTCCGTGCATGTTACCGGCTGTTTTAACCGGTCTCTTGGTAGTTCTGCAAGTTTTCCTCCTATAAGGCAGTTCTGACTTCATCCCTTCAAAATACAGCTAAATCACTTTCATTAGCAAGTAGCAGCCTCTGTGTGCAGCTGTCTTGCTCAGCACTGGAAGAACCTTGCCTGATACGATCTCATTTTCTGTCCGAACCGGAAACGCTGCAGCGCACTGAGTGGGGTTTGCTTAAAAGCACCGGAGTCAGAAGCGAGCCTCTGTAGTAGGCTTGTTATTTTTTCGCTTTGTGCATCTAAGGAAGTGGGTTTATAGTGCCTTGATAACGCTTGATGATAGCCCTACAAACTGGTAATCACAAGACAGATAGAAGGCAGCATCGCTTCTGTCAGAAGCTTTAATTATGGCAGCTAAGCATTTGACCTAAATCTCTTGGTGTGTAGATATTTTTGGAAAACATTGCAAATAAATCTAACTCCTGTGCCACAGGCGTACGAAATCCATTCTTTGCTTTCCACGTAATAGAGAATGGAACCTGATGCCAAGGCGTTCAGGCTGATATTAAAGAGCTCGTGACGTTGCGTTTCGGTAGGGATAAGTATGCAGTGTGTGGAGATATCAGGCTTACGTAAAACATAGTTTAAAAGCGTTGTAGAAACAGAGACCTTGGAAATTGTACGTGGAATGGGTGGCTGTGGAATTTGAGCGTGGTTGAAGTAACTGCATTTGAAAAAAAAATAAAAGTAATCTCAGGTTAACTCTGTATGTAGTGATAAGTTGGCTTGGATAATTAATTTGGATTTAGAGTTGCTTAATTTCTCTTGGCATTTGCAAATCCCAAACTGACTCGTGGAATGTTCTTGATTGAAAAAGACTTTATTGAAAACATGTGTGACTGTGTTTTTGAGGGCAGTGATATTTGAAGAACAAAGTAGCATCTGTATATAAAAGTAGATAGGCAAGAAGAATTGCTGTAAACATGGCTAATGTAATTTTGTGGCATCGGTTGCTAGCACGTCTTCTATTTTAGAACGAATCATGAGGCTGTAGGGGGAAGGAAATTCTATTCTGTAGAAAGCTTTAGCTGTTCTAAGTGATATTTTAAATTCTTAGCACTAACAAAGGCCGAACACAAATTACTTTTCAGACTAATATTAGAATTATTAATTAGGAGTAGGCCTCAAATTCGTGGAACTCCTGTTAACTCTTGGAGTACAATACAATTCTGGCAAGAGTATCCATTTCTTATCGTTTGTCTTGGTATGTCTTGATATTAGAAAAGCGTGTTTGGTTAAATTGCCAGAATTTTACGAAATGGAAGTGATTCAGAAACGAAGAATGAAGAGCATTACTGACTTGGCCTCACGTTAAAATATAGATCTCTGTTGATTCGAAAAACCTGCGTTGCTACAAAAATGTCCAACCGCGGTAATGGAAAATATTAATAACACTTTGTAGTGATACATACTTTGGAAATTATTTTTAGTTATTTCTATGTTCAATGAGACTAAACTTGTTTTTTTTTTTTGATTCATTGCAGGACCAGTTTGACAATTTAGAAAAACACACGCAATGGGGTATTGATGTTCTGGAAAAATACATCAAGTTTGTAAAAGAAAGAACAGAGATTGAACTCAGCTATGCAAAGCAGCTTAGGTAAGTTGATATGCAAAGTTCTGGACTTTGAGTTGCATCTGTTCAGCGCCTGTAATCATCTGTAAGTTCATGTTACAGTGGTGGTAATTTGTATAGCTTATAACGATTGCTTTTAGATGGAGAATAGCTTTAGTTTAAAGAATGGAAAGCTGAAATTAATTTGACATGCTGCTTTTTATCTCTGCTAACCATCATCTGCTTTGTAAAAGTAAGGTTATTTAGGTGACTGAGTAGCACACTAGGGCTTACTCATGATTTGCTCATGGTTAATGGCTTAGGCTTTGGGGTAGCGCTGTAATGTTTTCCGTGAAATTAGGACTGCACAGGAATTCTGAAGCTTTTAAGAATTCGGCGCAGTAATGATAATTTGTTACAGGACAAAGTTTAGGGTTTCTTTTCGTAAGAAAAGAACCCTTCAACCTCTCGTTGAACTGATGTTGAAGAAACTGCAGGTCAGAAAGTCAGTCTTGCACATGGAAATTTAGTCTACGTAGTCATATTGCAGCCTAAGATGTGGATTTTACACTTTTAGAGTCTTGCCAATGTTCTTGCAATGTGTCTTGAACAGAGCAGAGGTTCTGTGAATTTATCTTAAGTAGCTAAATTACTGGAAGTTCCTGCTAGGGGTTTTCTGGGTTGACCATCCATCCATAAGGATCCGAATAAAAGCAAACCAGACCCAGAAAACCAATTCCTTGAGGTCAGACCCAGTGTGAATAGAGACAAGGCAGGAGGGAAGGGGCGTGAAGAACCATCGCACAATGGGTAGCTCTTACCCTTTTCCCCAGAAAGGCAGAAGAGATGAGAGGTGAACAAGGGTTAGTGGGGAGCACAGCACACAGCCCGGCTGCTGTGGAGAGAGGCTGTGGTGCAACGTAGTTGGCAGCCACTGGTGCCCAGGGTCACTAAGTGGAAGGGGTGAAGGGGATGGAAGCTAACTAGGGAGGGGAGTACAGGACTAATGCTTCCCAACCCCTCCGGTAAATCCATCCCTTTTTTCCCCCCGTGTGATTATCATACATATGAGAGTCTCCTCCCATCTTCCCGGTATTTATAGAGATTGAGATCTGCACTTGTAGTTGAGCTGTATATACCTAAAGCAAATCGTCTATTAAAACAAAAAAAAACTAGCTCAGAATTTTTGATGCTTTAGTTAGAGTGGCTTTGGAGGTGGGCAACGGCCTATTATTTGCTAGAGGCTGGTACCTGATAAAGCCCTGCCTTCACGGTTGTGTGCTTTCTCAGGGGAATGCCACAAGGATTCCCCGGGGTTTCTGCCATATAGACAAGCAGGAAATAGAAAATATAAGTTGTGCAGGAACAAATTGCTCACATCCTATGGAGATGAGAAGAGATTGAGTTACAGAGGCAAAGTGAGGTGGGAGAGAGCATGAGTAGACTGGGAAACCCCAGCAGAGAACCTGTGTGAGCGAGTCTGTCTTACAAACAATCACACCCTTGACCCACTGAATTTCTTCGGATGATGAATTTTAGGCGTAAAGAGCATAATCATGAAAATAAATGAACAAACAAAAGGTTAAAGGAAGGTGGGAGGTGGTCAGAGAGAAGGCTATCCAAAGCTATTACTCTGAGAATCGCGGACCTCCGATGGATAATTGTGTGAAGGAATAAGGTGTCAGAAGCGAAAATGAGGGAGCAGAGAAACAAGCTAGAAAGGCATAAAAGCGACGCAGAGTGAAAGGCAAACAGAAACATGAATCGGAGACAGGTGCACAGGCGAGCACAGCACCTTTTCAGAATTGCTATTTTATTGCTGATCTCTTGCTTTTCATGCATTAGTTGCTTCTTTAATCGCTGTTAGATTTGCAGGTGTCATTGCTTTACAAGCTTGAAGCTGAGAAGTGCCAATATTTTGCTCCTGACACTGCATAATTGCATGCTGAACTTCAACGTGTGAGAGTCAGATTGGCTCTTACTGGATGAAGTCTCACTTCTGGATTCTGTATCACTTCTGTTTTTTGTGGGCGTCACGGTTAAAACCCTGCGTACTTTTTTTGACTAACAAAGAGGAGATAGAAATCAAAGAACCCAGTTAAACGTGATATACATTTTTGTAAGTGCATTATAAGGATTAGCAACCGGGTTAAACATTTAATTATTTTCTATGTCCCTTATTATATATTTTCTAAATCCTTTTTCTGTGAAAGCATCCTGTCTGCTGCTGTTTTACCCTAACCCAGTAGCATTCCTGTACCTTCAGAGGTTCGGTAGACTGTAGCTTTGTGTGTCAGAATTACCTGGGCAGCAAGAGAGCGCAGGGAGATGTCTGTCCCGAGTATGAAAATACCTTGTTAGTTTAGTCTTCAGTGTGCTTCCTTGTTTGTTTTTTCCCTTTCCTCTTTAAGCAGGTGTGTGGAGGCATTCCTTCATCAGGCAGAACAGTTTGCAGAATTCTCGCTGTGCTGATCTTTGGTTGAAACTGCTGTGTGCAGAACTAGAGAAAAGTTCATTGTTCCAGAGCATCCTCTGTTCAGAGAAGGCAGAGACTGGAATGGAGATGCTTATCTGGGGCCTCCCAGGGGGGGTACTTACATTTTGAGGAACATATGGCTGTCCAAGTCTGCCAGGGCTCTGGCTAGAGCTCTGTTGGTGCTGAAGCTACTTCCTTAGGGAAAACAAAATGAGTACGAAAAGTGAGGCAAGAGGCTCTGCTGTCTCCCAGTTAGCAGTAAAAACAGCAAGCAACAGGGATTGGGTTACACCTACTTGAAAAGAGACTGCTTTTTCAGAGAGAAAAGGCTTAATTCTGGGAATTCTCCAAAAAAATTAGCATAGATAGGCCAATGAGGTTTAGTAGTGCCTCTGTCAACGATTGCATCAGTACCACTCAAATGTTAGTTGGAATCAGTGAAAAACAATCCGGGAAGTTAACACAAGTGGTTTCTATTTAACCGTAGGCTAACAGAGGCTGCAGGAAGGCATACAGTAACCAGGCTGAGTGTACAATGCAGGACACCGCAGTGCTGCAGCCCTGAAAAGGATTTAATTGCTCAGCAAGATGTCAGCTCCCTGGTTTGCATCATGTATGGTGTTACCTTGCGCTACAGTCCAAATATGCATCATCCTTCTGGGTTTTAAGCATCAGCAAGGTGCCTGAGTGGTGGACAGCACACGCTCAGTAAATCCTAGACTTGCTGCTGCCTAGGGGTTTGCAGTCCTCTTTGTCAGGAAAAATGAAAGCTGTAGAATAAGTCAGCCGTGCTAACGTGTTATGTTCCACTTCCTTGCTCAAGATACCGTCACTGGAGAAGGATATCAATATTTAAAAATGAAATCATTAGTTGTGTATGTAGTAATGAGATGCAGTCGTCTGTGTTAATTGGAATAATCAAATTTCACATTTCTGCCAGCATCAGTTAACGATCACGGGATGATTCCCTTTGTGTCATCTCGGTGCAGCTTCCCACAGCTTTACCAGGATTTTCTCTTCCTTGGAAGCATCCCGCAAAAGACAGGCAAACTTGTTGGGTCAGAGTCATCTCCTGCAGCAAACTGCGCTTGGTGAGCTGCCTGCCTTTGTGTGTGGAACAGCACCTTCTGCTGGGGGGACTTCTTACAGCTCCGCCGTGTGTCTGAGGGCCAGGAAGAGGGCTGTAAAAGGTTCTCCCAGGCAAAGGGGACGTGCATCAGCAGAACCAGAACTCAAGTGTATTGTGTATTGACTTCATGATTTTAACTTACGAACTTCTTGGGTTCAGAGCCTGTTAATTCATTGCAGTTACGCAGCTGGAAGCACAGTGGGGCCCCTTCTTTGTGATCGTACTTCTGATAAGGTAGATACCTCGCCAGCGCAAATAAAAACTGAAGTGCCACTGCGTGCGTGCAAGGACTATGCGCTTAGTTTAAAGGGGATTTAAAATTTAACTTTGTATGTGCTTTTAATTTTAGGAACCTTTCGAAGAAATATCAACCTAAAAAGAACTCCAAAGAAGAGGAAGAGTACAGGTAAGTTCATGAGGCACTGCTGGGTAAGCATTCATTGATAGAGTTTTTGGTTTTCTAAACCAAAACCTTACGCTGAACTCTAGAGAAGGGAGAGATCATACGTTCAGAAGCAGGCTTATATGTGTTCTGGGTACTAGGTACCTGTTTTTTTGTTTTTTTTTTTTTTTAATTTGTGTCCTTTTTAATGTACTTTAAAATCTTCAAGCCAGACTGTACAGTCCTGGTTCTTTGAAGTGAATGACCAAACTCTAATTACCTTCAGGAACAGAAGCAGTTGTTAATTTTAGCATGAAACTTGAGCAGTCCATGCAAGTATTAAATTACTCTAATGGACTGACGAGGCAGTAGGTTATTAAAGAGATCATGTTGTAGCTCCACAGGAGAAATCAGGGTCTTTTGAAGAGTACGGTAGAGAGATGGAGCTTGTAACAGGCAGTGTCCTGGAGCGGATCGACACGTGACTTGCTGCTGTTGAAGGGTGTCACGTTGCCTCAGGTGCCTGCTGTTTATTTAGGTATTCAGATTCTGTCTCCCTGGTGGCAGGGGACTAATGTAGAGTTTGCAGATAGCGACTGCAGTCTCAGAGCACAGGTCCTTCACTCAGTGACACTGGAAATGCATACGGAAGGCTGTAAACCACGTCAAAAACAAACAAACAAAACCCACAACACATTCCTGCCCTCGCTGAGGTCAAAGATATTATTGAAGAGAGCTTTCTAGAGGAGAAGCTTTCCGATGGACAAGCTATAAGCCAGAATTAGAACCTTTACTGTGGAGCACTCTGATTTTTTTTTTCTAAAATTCCTTAACTTCAGTGTTTTGTACTGCATCAGCTTTGAGCAAAGGCACTGTAAAGGATTCTGACCCTGCAGCCTTAAATTGCAGGAGGCTGCTTTGCTTCAGCGTTGAACCATTGACCTTGAAATTTGAAACGTTTTGAAGGAGTTTGGATTCAAGTCCAACTGTACGATTATACTGATGTAAATTCTTGGGTCAGGACCCCCCTCCCCAGCTGGCTTGTAGAGCTACTCTAGTGGTTTTTGTTAACCAAGATAACAGCCTTTTCATTGTGTTTTTGATTGAATTTTAGTAACGCTGTTTGGGAATCATTTATTGATGCCATTGTTTCCTGAAGCATTGGTATTTACACAAGGAAGCTCATGTTACCAGCACGCTGGCTGTGCTGGCCTGTACCTGGGGTTAGGAAGAAACGTCTTTGGGTAGCTATACCATAAATGGGTGTTTTCAGTTTACTACAACCTTTTTGACACATTTTCCTTTCCTGGAAAAGGGTATTGGAGCTAAGTAGCTCATGTGATGTGACACAGGAGACGCTGTATATCCTTTGCCCTTTTATAAATGTAGTGTCCCCCTGTCTCTGACATCTGGGGAGTTGTCATATGACCTTTGGATGCCTTGGATGCTGCACTGAAACAGCCTGCCTAAAAATGATGCATTTCCAAGTTTACCATCAGCCTGTATTTCTGTGGCTGGATCCCCTGGCTTTTGTAACTGGGATGGCTCTGGAGGTACCGCAGCTTGACTGCGAATGTGGTTGCTTTTATTGGTTTGGGTCTCTTTTTTTTTCCCCAGTTTTTTCTCCAATGCCTTTCATCCACATTCACACCACTCCACTTTATTTCCTTTAAATCCCCCTTCGCTTTGGATTTTCTCCTGAAGGTGATGTTATTTGTGCAAAGTGCTACCATTTAATATCAGTAGCTTTTCCAGCATGCGCAAGTGCAGCGCTTCAAAGCAGCGTTCTTCCAGCTGACCAGAGCAACAAGCAGGGGAATTTAAATGCAGCTCTGTTGGCTCAGTGCTGAATATGCTAGTGACATCATCTGCTGGTTTTGAAATTGTGTGCACAGATGTTCACTTCTTCCTTTTAATAATATGTGGAATGTTGTATTGGAGATTAATATGAAACGTAAACCTTGCAATGGAAGGGACTGAAATATATGGTTAGACAATGAACACCTGCTTAGGAAATTCGCTGTCTTTTGGAAAACGTTGTAAGTTATAGCTAATCTAAATCCAACTAACATTTTGAAAAGTTTTCTGCGCAGCGCTAGCCAAAGGTTGGCTGGTTGGATTTTGCCAGGTAGAGTTCACTGACTCTGTGCCCTGAATTGTAGGACGTGAAAGAGTGTGACTAGAAAACGTTTGGTGAGTAAAGATTAGAACAGTGAAGTCCCAGAGCTGCACTGATAAAAACACTTGGCTTTCTGAAAGGGTTGTGTTCTAAGAGCCAATGTCAGACTGTCAAAATGAAGATAAGTTTATCAGACCGTCGGTGTGCGGGATCGGTTTCCTTTTGAGGAAGTTTTCAAGTGAACCTGTGCTCATCTGTATTCGGTCTCGTGCAGCAATAGTAAATGCTTAAGAAGGGTGCAACCTCCCTTTGCCTTGTGTATGTCTGAAAACAAAGGGACTAAAAGCAAAATGCATTTTTGTCCTCTGCAGGTACACATCAACTAAAGCCTTCCTAGCCACTTTAAATGAAATGAATGACTACGCCGGACAGCACGAGGTCATTTCAGAGAACATGACCTCTCTTATCACTGGAGAGTTAACACGCTATGTGCAGGAGCTGAAACAAGAAAGGAAATCGGTAACTGAATGTTTTTTATTATTCACAATTAATTGCTAATTAAGACAGATAATTAGTGGTAGTGGAGTTCAATGTTAAGCAAAATGAACGTGCAGTTAATAAACACAAGCTTTGTTAATGAACCGAGCATTAAAGAAGTGGGTTACATGCCCTGGCCAAGGCACCGAACCGTTTGAATCAGATGTTATAAAATCAGACAGCTACGCCTTGAGGAGAATGCCTGCTAAATAAGGTCAGAAACCCATCTGTGCTCAAGGCTCTGTCAGCCAAAAGCTTGTTTAGGGGGGAGTCCAGCAGCACCACGTAAAGCATGAAATAAACAGAGAAGCTGTGTTACTGAAACTTTTATGAAGAATTATTATTACCAACTTGATTCACATTTTCCTGCTTCTCAGCCAGATCTGGTCAACAAAACTCCTTCAAAAAAGATTGATAATGAGGAGTGCGGGGTCTGCTTTCTTTTGTGATGTAGAGGAATATTTTTCCAACCTGTTGTCTTTCAAGATTGCTAAAATTAGGATTTTGTTCATACTGTATTTCAACTGCTAGCAGGCACGCAGGGTCCTTAACTACAGCAAATATTGAAAGCTGATGAAGTTGCATGTCACCAACTCTGAAAGGCGTATAGCTGAGATGTTTGTTTCTTTCCCCTGCCTTAAAATCTTTTATTCCTGGAATGAGTGGGCATAAAATACTGTTTCTAAGGAGTATTGTTAAAAATATTCATAAACCATGGATGAAATGGCTCAGCAAAGTGCAACAGGGCAAGGGAGCATCAGGCCGCATGCTTCACTTCCAGATGGCAGCCAAACTTTGGGTCCATCGTGGAAAGTGCAAAGTACTCCTGTGAGTCCAGCAAAACTTCAGCGTTTATAAATAGCCCCACTAAACGTGAAGCCTGTGTTAAAGTGCTTTGCAGGACCAGACTCCTGAATATGGTTGTATTTTCCTAAGTGTGGTATGAGCATAGTAAGCCTGTCAACGGGGGATATGAACATCCAGACACACCTTTCATTTGCAGAATGCTGTGTGATCTCTCCAAGACACATTATTTGGCCAGCAGCGTGGAAATGTGTTTTGCATAGAGTTGGGATGGGAAAGTTATCTCGGCTACTTCTGTGACCTTTTATTCTAGATGAACTCTGTACTATATGCAAAGCCAAAAAAAAAAGGCATTCTGTATGGTGCTTTGTTGTCATTTCTAATTTTTACCTGATTTTTAAATTATAGGGACTTACGAGGTGATTGGAATGTCTCTTAGGCATCTTAAGTAAAATAATGAGGGGCTTGGTACCTTGCAAAGAATGCGAGCAGTAACGGTATTGCTTTTTCCTTATGTTTGTAGGGTTTTATATTAAGTTTGGCTCGCAAGTGTCTGATGGGTGAATGACAGGCAAATTATTTTAATATCAGTCCAGCAATACAGCACAGGAACAGCAAAAAAAGGAACTGATGGCATGTTTGTGTGCTGCTGGTGATAACTTCCAGCTTTTAACAGAAGATAGTTGTCAGTCACGGGTGGCTGTTTTGTTCTCGTAACATGTGTGTAATCAGTGTGAATTATGAATCCTGGTCTGATTCCTTTGGATTTTTCGTTTATGAGCGAGTGGTGTTGAAAAGGGAATTGCTTCTGCCTTCAGGCGTTTTTCATACATTGTCTCTCTCGTTTCATACCATAAAACACAATTCCATCAGTCGTGCTGGGATCTGCAGGGTAAGGTGATTGTTGTGTAAATATCACAGAGCTCTGATGCTCTGGCAAAAAAACCTCTTGCGATACGAATTGATGGATGGCTTGGGATTTCCAGAAACGTTGCTGGCAGAGTTCTCGTGCTTACTGCTTGATGTGTAATCAGCCATTATGCTAAATGTTGCTGCAAGCTGTAGGAAAAGGTGAGCATTCCTGAGGCTAGGAATGATCCACAGGTAGGAACTGGGGAGGGCGTCTTGTCTAGAGTCTTGAATGACTTAATCCAAATAATACCAGAGCCTAAATACCTGTAAAATGGAACTAACTTCCAGTGGTTTCAGTATGATTGAGTTACTTTGCTTTTATTGTCATAATTTTCTCCATGGAGGAGTGGAGCGATACACAGATGCATCGTAAGCATAAATGTGTAAAAGGGGAACTCAGATACGGCAAAGTGGTCAGACAAATGCATCAGGCTTGAGAGCTGCTATTTCTAAAGGGAATCCCTTCGAAATGCAGTAGGAAGTGTGCATTTAGCAGACACGAGCGATGGGACTGGTGATGTTTGAACGCATAGGGTCTTATGTATGCCTTCATTACTCTGTTTTCATGCTCATTTAGCTCTATTGATTAAAGTGGAATTACGCCAGCAGGTGACTGGTTGCACAGAAGTAAATCACACTTCTTGGTTTTCCTCCGTGACAGCTACGAGCCCATAGCCTGTAAGTAAGTAGCACAGAACCTGATTGTAAATCAAGCCTTACACTGGTTTAACGTTGGATAAAACTCAGTTTGCGTGCTATTTTTAAGTACATTTGTTGGACTGCTGTGAAAAAGGTGTGCTTGATAGCTGCCTATGTGAAGTTTTCCATATATGATAGTTGCTAATGGTGAAAATATGGCAAGAAGCTAATTAAAAACAAGCAGGGTGACTTGCAAATTCACAGTGCCTTGGTGCTGTTGTTCAAAAGACATAACTCCTGTTTCTCCTGGCCTGGTTTGGAGCCTGGGGAGCGTCCTGGGTTACCTTTGTTTTTGCAGGTGACATGTATGATGGTTTTTGCTCACTAGAGGAAAAAAATCAGGCAAGGAATCTTTTTGTGAAACTCGGTTATCTTCAGCGACGAAGGTCAGTGTGGTCAGTTTTATTGTGTTGTGCATTCCTCTTCCATAGCCCACACCGACATTAACGCTGTACCAGATGATGTTTTGCTCTTGCGGTCTCAGGAGCTGCACATACGCCCTGCCTGCTTTTCCCATCCAGCTTGTGTGTGCAAGAGGGAGAACTCCTTGCACTGTTTCAGTTCTCCCCAGCTCTCCGGTGAAGTGAAACTCACACAGTGCAGTTCCTTACTTTCACTTCTTTTTGTGCTCTCTTGATCTTAGTTTGTCAGTGCTTTCATGTGAGTAATTCTGTTTTTCAGCCAGGACCTTGATACTTCCAAGCTGAAATGTCAGTTCCTATGCTACGAGTGAAGGTCATAAATCATCCACCTTCCTTTTGGGGTTGTTGAGGCCGTGCCTGAGTTCCCCTTCACTGTAGGAAGACTTCTGTCACCAAACCACGCCAACAAGTTGGGGATCGCCAGTGTGGTTCAGGGAAAGAACTTCTACAGGCTTTCTCTGTGCATTCCCAATTTCACAAGGACCTTATTTTGAGGTGACTGTGGAAGCTGTCAAGTTTGAGCCAGGCACCCTGTGAAATCGGGTCTTAATCTTGCTCATCTGTGGTGAAAGAAAAGGAGGTGCTCCCAGTAACATCAGGAGAGGCTCCTGTGAGGCTCCTTTATTTCACAAGCATTACCAGGTTGGAGATATACTCGAGTTCTTCTACTCCCACCCAGTGTGACTGCTGCTGGTTGTGATAGCAGCTCCTAAGCAGTCCACTTACTCTTGTTATGGGAGATGGATCACCAGCATTTTGGTTGCTTGGGTGAGGGGGTCTCCACATTGCTGCGCCTGCTGAGTTACTCAGCACGTTTTGTTCTGTTAGGATTATGTACCTATTTAGACACCGGCTATTTTTTGCTACCTTCTTTTTTGGTGACACCAATGCTTGGACTTCTGAGCAAACGTAGCCAATGCAGTCCAAGCACTGAGAATTTTCTATTTTTTAATTCCTTCAAACTTCTCAAGAGAGATGACCTAGGTATTTTCTCAACTATGGCTGAGGAAGACCTCAACGCTGTCATCTGCCTGGATAAGCACTCACAAATTAATTCCCGTGACAATTCTCATTTCGGGTCCCTGTTCCCACACCAGGGCTGACTCAAGGCCTCCTCCGGCAGCAGCCGCTCTGCGTTTCTGTGTAGCCACTGCTCTGGCATCAGCTTTGCTAAAAATGTGTTTGGGAGTCATGAACTATCCCTCTTGTTACTGCTTCTGCTTTCACCTCTACCTCCACCTCCCCACGGGGATCGGCTGGCTCCGTACAATCGAGCATGAAAGTCAAGCCCAAGCCAAGAGCCCTGCTGCAGACTGAACTGGTGCAGCACTGGGATTCTGTGGTTGGGAGAGAATTTACCCGATGTCAATACGTTCCATTTTGTGCCAGGATAGAAGCAGAGCAGGGAATGAATGCATCCTTATGGGTACTGCAAGGGTAAAAATGGTCTGGTTCTTCATGGTGGAGCGTGTGCGCCCTCCCTGTGTGTATTCATCCTGGGGGTGTGCATTTCAGAGAACTTTCTGTTTCCTAGAGGCTCTCAGGTGTTGATGAAAAGTAAATAATTGGAGGAATTCTGCCGCGTTCGTTCATTCTGAATAGTGCCCTGTTCTGCAAATAGTCCTGTGGTTTTCAGCAGGATTTCTCATGGAGCTGCGCCGTGCAGGCGTGGGGCAGGATGGCAGAATCCAGCCCTGTCAAGTGCACAATGCATTTTCCGTGTGGCGTTCTGGATGTGCCTCCAGGTCGGAGCACAGCTGTGCCTTGTGCCGCAGAGGTGCGGAGACACACTGCTGCCTTCCAGAAATGACAAACTGAAGAGGTAACGCGGACGGCTGGAAAAGGGACACGGTGGAAGGAAATGCCCTGCCATACTTCGCATTTGGGTTGATTAGATTCAAACTGAGCTTTCTCAGCTCTTCTTCTCTGACTTACCCACTCACAGTGTACTGCCCCAACCAATGCAGTTAGATGGATTTAGGTTTGACCTAAGCCTAGAGGTATAAAAATTAAAAAGGATTTGTTATGTTGCCAGCTAGAAGGCTGCAGGAGCTGTTTATGAACAGAAAGAAAACTCTGGGCGTTTATGGGAGCTTCTGATGTGCTCAGTACGCTGCACAACAATCCACTTCCACGTGCTCGTCCTCTCTTTCGCTCAAGGCACTGCAGCTGTATTTCATGAAACTGAATTGTGTCAGCAGCTACGGGAAATGAAGGAATGCAGAAAACTGCTTGGGAAAGATCGTAATAAACTTTGTATATGCTTAATGAGCCCTTGTTTCTTTTTCCCCCAAACTATAGCACAAATATAACGGAATTGTGCTAAATATTTGGATGTATCATCTCATCCTGCTGTGAAACACTCTTCTGGAAGGGAGAAAGCAAGTGCTTACCCGAGTTTCCAAAACATTTGTGGGTGGGAAACTAACAATAATAGCCAGTTCAGCTGAAAGGTGAACTGTGACTGTTCGTTTTAGCGGGGTTGAAGTTTAGACCACTGGACTTGGTATCTTGCTCTACCCAGTTTTGAATGGATGCAAGTATGAAAGTATGAAGTATGAAATAAAAATGTGAATAAACTGACTCCTGTTTACTCTGTGAAGGATGCTGGCAAACAATATAGCTGCAAGCAAATGCAGACTTGTTTTCTGTGCATTCGCCAGCGCATTGCTTCGGAGGAACAGGCTGTTGCAGGGGTGAGGTGGCTCCTAACAGCAGCCACATTCCCTGCTCTGTGCAGAGCTCTGAAATGCCTGAGGGCCGGAGAGGCCGATCAGTAACGGTAGGTAGCTCTTTTCTGTGTACCTCAGTGTTTGGTACTAATGTTGGATGATGTGGAGAAGCCCCAAGATTTCCTCTTGCAGAGCGCTTTGGCACAACTGGGCTTTTAAGGATGTGATCAGTCCCCAGGGCAGGGTCTGAGTGGGGTGCACGATCTCTGAACACTGATACCTGCATTTGAGCTCCCAGAAACCCCGACCTTCTGGCCTGCTGCCTTGGAGGATGTCAGCGTGGCAGAACGTGCTGGAGGACCCCGTGGCTCTGCTCCTGTGCTGCTGAGCTGCAGCCACGCAGCGCTGCTGTGCCGTGAGGATCAGCACGCCCCGGAGGCACCTCCATGCCCGACAAGTTGCTTGCTTCAGCCTTACGAGCCCCAGCAAGATTTGGGTGTAAGGAAGAATGTAAGACCACGTAGCACAAAACGGCACAAAACAACCACAGACATCGCTGTCGCAAAGTGTCTTCTAGCTGCACGCTCTTCCTCTCCTTATTGTCCCTGCTGGCACATCTCCAGGCAGGCGTGATCGTGATCCGCTACTTGTCTTGTGCAGCTGAGCTAGCCTTGGTCTGAGAACCTTGGGTTTCAGTGCTCTGTAACCGATTCCTTTGGCACGCACCGCTCCAGGAGACAATTCCAGTCAAATTCACGTCGGCTTTGGCTAGGTACCCGTTCACACCTGCCGCAGGGTAGTTACACGTTAGGAATAACAACGCTCGCGTTGAGGATTGCACGGCAGAACAGGGCTGTGCCACGATGTTAAGAAGTGGCACCGATGAAAGTGTGCAAAGATAGGCACGTACTTCGTGTCATCATTCACAGGACTGTCTTATACTACTGCTATGACAAATGAGAGCGATAAGGCCTCGAGAGCACGTTGTTATTCTTGGAAACAAAGATCTCTTCTCAGGAGGCCGTTTCCTGTCCTCTGCGAGGAAAGGAAGAGCATTTGACAAGGCTTTTTGCGAATTAAGCTGGGAAAATTGAGGAAAAAATGTTCTCTAACTTCCATCTCTATTTATGCTTTAGACACCGGTCATTATTTTAGGAATCATTTGTGATAAAAGCGTAGATAGTACTTCCTTTTATCAATAAAACTACGTTGCTAGGACTGGCTTTACATTGTCTGTCAATGTGAGCTGAGGGTGCGAGTTTCAAAAGTCAAAGGTAACTGTTTTTTCAGTACGTTATCTAGCGTGAACAAAGCAAACAGAAAAGGAAATGTGTACGTGTATGATATCTTTTGAAAATTCTTCTTGTCAAATGAACCTAACGCTATGCTTCTAAATTAACCAGAATAGTTTTTCAGACTTTATTTTTATATTTATATATTATAGACTTATTTTTTGATCTATGTTTTTATGATTTAAACAGACAGTAATGTGCAGTTCTTAAATTTAACCACGCAATCAATTGCTGAGAAAAACAAGGCACTTTTAATATTTTTAAGCCTTTCATAAGTAAAATATCCCCCATGATCAGGTTTTGATACCGCGTGAGCAGCCCTGCTGTCGTGCTGCTCTAAGCGCTTGGAGAGATCCTTCCATTTAAAACTGCCCAGGAGCCCCTCAGCAAAATTACTGGCTTGGTGTTCTTCACAAGGTATTTCTAACTATGTCTTGCTTTTATTACAATGCTCTCAAAGGGTCAGAAAGAAGCAACGTCATCTTCTACCAAGCTTTTGTTGCTTGCTCTGAGTCGTGTGGCTGTGGAAACCCTTCTGTCTACCCCGAAAGTTTTGCAGCAATATCCCCCTGCTACTTATTGTAACAGTGCTGGCAGCACCAGGCGCTGTGCTGGAGGTGACTCGCGAGCTGCTCCCAGTGTTTTCATCAACAGGGACGAAATGTGAGCCCAGCAAGAGTCAATGGGAGTTTTGTCTTTGATTGCGCAGCAGCCAGGATTTCTCCACAGCTGTTACAAATACAGCGTGCTGAGGAAGAGAGCACACGGACTGGTGTGACTTGATTTGGGACTGAAGAACTTGCGCATGCAGTGTGTCTTCACGTGGATTTCCTGCTCTTCCTAAACTCTTCCAAATATTCTTTGAAGTATGAGTTCTTAGAAAGTAACGGATGCTTTTCTTAAAAGCTGATCGAACCCACAGTCCTCATATCGGCGACTTAATGCTGTGCTGAAAATCTGTCAGATCTTAGCCACTGTCAAGAGACCACCTAAAACCCAGGTTACCAGGTCTGTCCTGCAAAAATAGTCATGGATAGAGAGCTCTGGCCAAAGCATGGCCAGTGGTGCATTGTTCAGAGCACCCTGCGCCATCCTAAATGCACGGGGCTGTAACGCATATGAAGAGAGGACAGTCCTGGTCACGTAGCCGGTCTAGTTTTGTTTTGGCTGAAGCTGCTGTGTTTTAAGCTATTTATTAGTAGCTCGAATGCCTGGATGAAATGTTTTTCAGGGAAGTTGGTGTGGTGATTGCTAGCATAAGTCTCCTAAATGTAGAATAAAAGGTGCTTTGGGGAGATAATGAACACTGTTAAAAACCCGCCTGCAGGTTTTTGTGAGAGTGAAGGTTGTAAGACTGCCCCCATGCGCTCCCGAAAATTCTGCACCTCGTTTCAGGGCTGGAGGGTCCGTGTGCCTTTTTTTATGAAGAACACTTTCCTCGTTACACCTTACCTGAATTTTCTTCTGTTGGGGTTTTGTAATGCATTGCACTGATTTTGCTAAACCAGCCGCAGAGTTAAGAACACCGATTCCCCGGGAACTGCTCTTTCATGGGTGCTTCCAGTGCTGTGGGTACGGCAGAAAGGAGTCCGGAGGAAATCGTGGCACTTAACCGACCAACGCCACCCTTGCAAATGTCGCCGTGGCATGCTTGGAGTGTGATTCATTAACTCAGCCTCTTGCTTGGAGCCTGTGAGGTTTTAAATGGAAAGTCTGATTAGGGTGCGTTAGTTTGGGTGTTCGGTGTGGGGAAAAAAAAGAATCTGTTGTCAGATCTATTACTGAGATGTGTGTGACTAAGAAGGAATAGTGGCCTTCCGTATGATTTGCAGAATCATTTGTCAAGTTCCTATTTGCCGAATCTCCGAGTGGAGAATAACCAATTATTATTTCATTTGAGTAGGGAAAAAATCTTTAAAATAGAACATGCATCTTGTCAAGGACAAATTGATCTTTTTTATTTTAGCTAAATTAAAAAAAAAAAAAGCTGGAAGGCATTTGCTGTATCAGAAGATTTTAAAGTCTGTTAAAGGAAACGGGTTTGCGGAAGTTGAAGATAGTACAGGGGTTTGAGGAAACTGCACGCTTCCTGGATGACTTTGAGCAGATCCCTTAACCGAACTGTCTCAATTTTTTTTAACCTTAAAATGGGGCTAGTAAAGAAATGTAGGTAGTCGAAAGGTAGCAAATGCTACCGCTTTGTTGCTTCATATAAAAATGAGGTTTTGGAAGGCAGAAATCATCCTCTGAGTGCAAATGATGTGCAAAACCAGAAGTGCTCTCGATAAATATTGTATCTTTCATCACATACAGCTCTCTCTCCACTAGCAAATATATATATGTGACAACGCAGCAAGAACTGGGGAGTCAGAAATATATTTAGAAAATGGTTCCAAGTGAGATCTGCAAAACACGATGAACCTGCGTACATCAGACTGTCACACGACATCAGCTCCTTGGTTTTGCTATGCAGTAGTCCTCAGTATGCCCGTTGTACGTCTCACTGCTCATTCCTGTAGATGAGCTTCTCAGAAATGTGGCAGGGTACGAGCAGCGTGGGGTCTTCCTGCTCAGGCTCACTGCTCTCCTGTGCGCTTTGGCCAGCGTGAAGTTTATTTTACGGAGAAGACAAATTTGGAAGGAAGATGGATGGCTCCTGCAAAAATTAGAACTGTTGATGAACTACAAAGTGCTTTAAAAACTTGAGCTGAAGTTCCTTTTATCTGACATGCTTTTGGTTCGGGTTCATCCTTCAGCCCCCACGTCCACCTGTGTTATGTTAAACTAACCTGGCGTGTTGCTCTCCTAGGTTGTGGGGTCACTGCCAGTATTAGGTTTCAAGCAGGCCAGCTGTTCCCAGATCCAGTCCCTTCCTGCACTCCAGCGAAGTTGGAGGCAGAGCAGAGGGAAGCACACAAACGGAGGATGAGGGAGGCTGCAGGCAGGAAGTGCAGCGTGAAGACGGCCAAGTAATTTTACTTGCAGCTTCACTTAAAAATTTCCACGTATTCTGTGCTCGTTAGCAAAATGTTTAACGATGTGGTGTTAAATTGCAGTTGTTCCCTGGGACTGTTTTCTTAAATTTGCAATTACAAAAGCAAGCCTGAAATCGGGAGCATTTCAAGCCTCTAGCAAGGAAGAAGCAGCATCTCAGTCACACGGAGTTTAAAGGAAATGGGAATGGACAAAAGGAACCGAAATCCACATGGAATCTCCCCCGCCGCCCAGCAGTTTCACGGACTTGTTTGTTTTTAAATGTCACAGTGCGGTGACTGAGGTTTTGGAGAAGCCTAGCGTGGATGGCAGAGGTCTGAACTCCTGAATGTTGTCGGAGCTAATGGCAAAAGGTGGCTGGCCCAGCCTTCAGCTGCACTGCCCTGCTGGCCCGGCTGCTTCACGCTTGCTGGTCGGGACAGGTAGGAGTGGTGGCAGAGCCGAGCACTGCCCCTGCCCCCAGTGAAATGTCGTGCCTCCATTCTCTGCTTCAAAAGCTTTTGTGTAGAGAAGGACGCTATCCAGAAGGTTAAAGCTGTGGAGTGTCCTTGTGTTCATTACAGCCAAGCACCCCTCTGTACCAGCAGGCGTTTGGGACTGTGGGGAACAGTGTCCGGGGTGCTGGCAGGCTGAGGGGATTTGTGATTTTTAAGGTGACAGAAATCTGTTGGACATCGCATGACAGAATTGCCATCTGGGGCCTTTTTGCTTCTCTCGAGTGAGGGCTGGCTTGTCCGGTGGAGGCAGAAAGGCAGCAAGGAAATGCCGTAGCACGCTTGCTTCAGAAACCTGCTGCTCTGGCAGAGGAAAACGCTGGTTGGTTTAGCGCAAGATGCAGAAAACCAAGCAGCAGCCAACTACAAGCAGCAGTGCTTGCAAGCAGATTCTTCCTGACCTTGGTGGTTTGTGGCAGGCTGCTGTTCTGAGATCGGAGCTCTTCTAACCTAACAGGCTGCTGCCACCGCGTTAAGATGTATCTGGTGTCTGATTCCACGAGGGACAGAACGTGTGGCTTCTGGTGAGGTGCAGTAGGGTTAACTGGCAATATCAGCCCTTTAGTTTAGGAGTTTGAAGCCATACCTGTGTTTGAGTAAAACATCCTCCTTCCCAGAAAACAATACAGTGGAAAGGCATCTCTTCATATTGCTCATTGCTGTATTATTTATTTTGCAAGGTGGCTTGTCAGGAGAACAGCCTGTTCCAGCAGTCAGCTGGGCTCTGCGTTCAAAGCCCCGGTCTGCACAGCTGTGTCACGGCCTTATGCAATGGTCTTCAGCAAACTGCTTATCCCGAGGAAAAGTGAGGCATGGGGAAGACAGAGGGAGTAATACCTCAAGCATATTGGATTCTGATGAAGGGCATTGTGTAAAGGCTAAGAACTGCTATTTAAACCGTCTGTAATTAATGTAATGAAGAGTCTTGCCCCAAAAGGCACGTCAGGAGATGTTCCTTGTCACTTAGCCTGTAGCTGACAGCTCATATTTTGGGACTTCTGTAATACCACAGGGCGCACGCACACAGTATATGGGAGAGAAGGGTTTGTGGAGGGCCCCAAAGTACTGAGAAATAAGCAGCTGGCTTCACGAGCACAATCAGAAACTAGAAGAGATTTTTCTGGTGAGTCTGAATGAAAATCAGGATGAACATCAGTTGTTAGGATGTGTCAATCAAGGGCATATTGGTAAATTCCATGCAGAGAGAAATTTTAATTTAGAGCTAATGTACTGTCAGTAATCAAAAAGATCCTATTCAGCTGAAAGTGCTTCATGTTGCATACTATGGGAAACCAATAATTATGAGATACAGCGAATAATACAAGGTAGAATTGCTAAAGGGATTAATTAGACTTAGACTAACTAACCACTATAATTGATGCAAATATACATCTGTAGCCTGCTGAGACATGAGATAGTCGTCATACACCTGCTCAATTTAGCAGAGCTGCAGAACGCAGCTGTCACAATCATTTCTGTTTTATTCTAGAAAATTCTATTCTATTCTTCGTATCTGGAAAAGAGCTCCTTGAACATAATTGGCTATTTGTTCTTTTGTTGTTCAAAATATTGCCTTTTATCTTTTTCTGAACAGCACTTCCACGATGGCAGAAAGGCACAACAGCATATTGAAACTTGCTGGAAACAACTTGAAGCCGTAAGTGGAAATTTCCTCAGATGTGACATTTAAATCATTTTTGTACCATTTTCATAGAGATTGTTCCAAACTTTGTATTTAGAATATGAAAGGTGTGTGGATAAAAGCTGAAGAAATGTGATTTTTAGAACTTTGCTGTTTTAAATACGCCGGTAGGTTTAAAAAAAATCTGTTTAAATAGTACGTTTGGCTTTCCATGGGATCTGTGTGTAGCATGAGGAGTGTTTCATTTGATACAACTTGAAAAGTGTGCCAAGAGTTGCTTGAAATGCGTAGTCCCTAAGGATGCTATTCAGATGCTCCTCCATAAGCGGAATACTTTCACCCTGCATGAATAAATCAAATGTGACCATCCCTTTAGTAAGGTGCTGCTTCTCAGAAGCAAACACACTGCAATGTGTGCTCAGCATTCATCACATGAACCAGTGAGAAATTACAGGTGGAGGAGAGGGTAAGGAAAGGGGACAAAGGTAAATGACAAATCCTGCTTGCAAATAGCAGTGAAGTTGGTAGAATGAAGCAGTCTGAAGAATGGAAGAAAAAATGTGTTGATGGTAACTGCTGTTAAGTTCTTTGATGTGGAAATGTATTGCAATGTAAACAAGTTAGTCCTAGAATCTCCTGACAGTTGTTACAGCAGATCAGCTTAGGGTCAGTTATTGATTTTAGGCAGAGTTTTAATTTGCGTTTCTTTCCCATGCTGAAAGATTTCTTTTTTTTTCCTTTCAGAGTAAAAGGCGGTTTGAACGTGACTGCAAAGAAGCTGATCGAGCACAGCAATATTTTGAGAAAATGGATGCTGACATCAATGTTACAAAAGCAGATGTTGAGAAGGTAAGCCAGAGAGTGGAGGGGCTGTTTGTAAGCATGGGTGAGATAGGTTCAAGTCCTCAGTCCCACTGGTAGTGTAAATCTTCTGAGGCTTACTGCCTCGCTGCTCAGTCCATGGGTTAATCAAAAAAGCAAGAGCTCTGCAGGGAGCTGTGTTTGCATTACAAGTATAAACACACACAGTTTTCTTCAGTAAGATGGTATCAGAATCTTACTTAGCTGACATGGCTCTAAATACATTCATGCAAAGTGAGTTTTAACTAACACGCCAGAGTTTTTGTACAGTCAAGCTTGAGGGCTCCCTGCATGTGAAGGTTTGCAGTTACCCAAACTTTGATTCAGGTGGACAAACTTCCTGCCTTCTTGAGCAACACCTCAAAAATGTCCTGGTGCCATTGGCTGCAATGTCATAGTACCAGGATTGTTGTTCAGCGTCCTACATTTACAGCAGGACAGCTTGTCATGTTAAGGAGAACCCTGAAATCCCTGCTTGTCACAAATGTCACGTAGCTTTTATTTCTCAGTTGCTGTCTGGTTGCAGTCACATGTGGCTTTTGTACATTGATCCCCATTTTGTGAAGCTTTTGAACTGATGTTTAATTTTAAACATAGGTTTGTGTATGAGCATATCCGTCTTGAAATACTTTTCCTTCAGTTTGATTCAAAATTGGATGTATAGGATGCCTGAAGTTTAAATGTCGCAGTCAAGTGAAGTACCTGTATCTTAAGAAAGCAAGGGAGAGGGAAAAGGTGTCTTTAGCTTGCTTCTCGTTTTGGTGTTAGACATCTGCTCAGATAATTCAGTAACGCAGACCAGAAACACCCCATTACAATATGTAAGGATAGTCTTTGCTGAAAAGTTTGGTTGACTTAGGTACAGAATAGAATACTTGAACAGGTTTTTCTTAAAATAAAAAAATGAAGTGTAAATATATCAAGTATTTTGTTGAAGAAGTGTGAAGTGAATCTTTCATAGTCCAAGACTGCCCTTGAAAAAAAAAAAAGGTTTTGCTCTTCAAGAAGTCTGCTTCATTCTCTGCTCAGTTAATTCAGTCCTAGGAAGCTATCAAATACAAATTTTCTCTACGTTTATGGGATCTTAAAAAGTTTCTGGTCAGCTGAGCATCATAGCATCAAGATTGCTATTAGAATTGACAACAGTAAAAGAAAAGGCAGCTCAGGAAAATTTCCCAACGTGTTACTGAATATTAAAAGGAACAAATAGCTTTGTGGTCTTGTCAATTGCGTGGCTGTTAGCTGTAAATTCCCCCTGCGGATTTGATTATCTGTCACCTGGATTTGCCAGCGCACTTTACAGATGCATGAGTGCACAGGGTTGTCAAAGACGTAAGGCCACGTGCAACTTTTTTTTTCTGGCACAGAAGGCTCATCTCTGCTGTATCTGTATTAAATGATTTTAAAATACGCTTTTTCACAGCTGAAATTTGGACTTACCCTAGATTTTTTTTCAAAGCTGAGGTCATGTCAAAGGGTGTAGAGATGTGGCTCACTGTTTCAGATAGGGGGCTGGAACTTGTTAGTCCTGCATCGGTTTCTGATGCTGGCCTTTTTTGGTCGGCTGGAAGGATGCGTGTTGGCGATGTATCCCGTGGATCTAGGTACGTTCTGGGAAGCAGTCCTTCCTCTGGTGCTCTTTCCCTGTGAAGTGGAGCAGAGGGGCTTCTCATCGAAATTTTTCTAGCTCTTTATTGTGTCTATTTGTAAATTACTTATTGCAAAATGAGGCTCAGTGGCATGTTGAAAGACAAAACTGCTGCAGCTCTGCGTGCTGGCTGATCTCTGGAGAAGGCATTAGTCGGCTTCCCAGCCAGCCAGTGGAGTAGATGGAGAAGGAAAAGGTTATCAAAACGAGTGGAATGTGAAATAATATTACTGAACAGAGAGAACAGTGTTTTCTAAGTGCATGTGTTAAACTGGGTTCATCCATGCCGGGCTCTGAATAATGCCCTTTCTTCGCTTCCCTGGGCCCACGTGACTGGCTCTGCCTTACATAAGGCCCCAGTGAAAATAGGATATTGTTCGCCCTGGGCAGCTCTTGAGGGCCCGCTCCAGGGAGAGATGCAGAAACCCCGGGGTTTCAGCTGGAGCAGTGCGAGGACTTCTCCCTCCTCCTCCTATTGCAGCAGTTCTGATTTCACTTGCCCCTCACGGCTTGGCGGCTGCGCTCTTGCTCCCAGAAATCTGTCTGGCCAGGAAAGCAGACGATTTGGCCGTGTTCGGAGCCAGTGCTATTCACTTTGGCGGAACAAGGTGCTCTTCGAGCAGGGGGATCGTTTGTCCTCATTTCATGGGCTTGAGATTGACACTTTGGCTACTCTAGCTCCTACCTGCAAGTATAAGCAGCCACCGGAGTTATTTTTTGCATCGTGCACTGCAGGGTAACGGAGTTAAAATTCTGCACGGATCACAGTGACACACGCAATCAAAATATGCAACTGCCTGATGCACCTACTGCTCAACTGAATGAGGGTCTGACGTGCTCTCATCTGTCAGCCTTTAAATAGTCATAGCCTTTGACAACTGCAGCAAGAAATTCTGTGCTAGTGCTGCCAGCTACCAGCACTTAGCGTGGCCTTGCTGGAAGGAGAGCTCTTGGCATTGCGGTTTGCTATGGTTAAGTAACCAGAGTAGTGGTGGAGAAGCTAATTAGGAGTTACTTTCCTCCTTATTTCTCCAGGACTGTTTAGCTAAGTAACAAAGGGCCTCAGGTGTGCTTCGAGGCAGGGCTGGATGTGCATGGGCGTCCTTCACCGAAGCCCAAACCGCTCCTGATTGCAGAGGGCAATGCCGTCTGTGCTGCTCCTGCGTCTGGTGTGGCTCCCTTCATCGGTGTCAGCCTGGGGTTGAGCTAACAGAGCTGGTGTTTAGCTTTGCTTCCTCCCGTCTCCTTTTTTGGCGTTAGTACCGTGGAGCAAAGGGCTGTGCTCAGGTCTCGGCGAGGGTCGCAGGCTTTGCAGGGGAGTGGGCTGCAGCACTCGAGTTCCCCTCCGTGTATTTGCACCGAGCCTCTGAGCTGCAAGCCGCCGGCATTTGGAGGGGGAGCGTTTGCGTGGATGCAAAGCGTATTAGGCTCAAAGCTTTTGTCTGTTCCATTTAGCAGAGTCAGAGTTACTGTGCTGCGAGCACCGGCACTGCGAAAATATCCCTATAAAATAAATAAATGGTGCAACGTGCTGATGAAAACACTGGGCAGGCTTGTAGGTATCACTGTGAGCTTTAGCTTTGCTTGGATCGCCGTGGGATGTGAGCTTTGAAAGCAGTTCTTTTTCAAAAAAACCACAGTGGAGTTGCTTCCATTTTTTGACCATTTGGGGAAATGGTCTCTGTCACCAGCGCAGAGGCAGTGTACTTATAAGGAAGCGCTCTATTGTTTGTTCCTGCTCTTTAGAGCTGCAATCACTAAAAAGCTGACATCTTTATGGGATAATGTGGTACCCAGCGGTGCCTTTGCAGACTTCTTGCAATAAAAAAAAAGAAAAACAGCTGGCTTCTCAAAAGGTTTATTTTCAAAGTGGATTTTTCAGCATTTGTTCTTAAGGAGGAAGTGGTTTGGGGCCAACCATACGAGGGGATGAATGCTTTTTGCATCTTGATTAGCACAGAAGTTGAGGGAGAGGGCAGCAGCTTGAGGTAGCCTGAGTCAGGCAGGACCTGTCCCTTTGCTGAAGAGTAACACCGTCATGTCCTGGGGTCCCGGCTGGTAATTCTGCCAGAAAACGACTTCAGCTGTGAGCCCTAAGAAATGAGCTGTGCGTGAGTTCCCAGACTGCTGTCCTGAAGTCAGAGCTAATCGTGTTGCTTTATTTTTTGTTCCTGTTTTGTTGGGAGGGTTCCACCTTAAGTGGTTTTATGATTGATGTAAACGTCTTGTAGGTTTTGAAAACAGTGAGAGACTTGAACTGCAAATTTGCCATTAACTCTCACAAATCACAAAGGTCCTAACATTGCTCGTACTTGAGGTGGGATTTTTGTTTTGCTCTGGAGGTTTTCACTGCCTTAGCTTCAGTATGTCTTCAGCCTACACTAAGACAGGCCGAGTGAATCTCCTTTCTTACCCGCTTACTGCTTTCTTACCCAGTCAATTCTAATGCAGTGTAAAGAGCCTGGATTGCCCCCACAGCAGACGTCCATTTACATTGCGTTGGAAAGTCGTGAGCTGAAGCACTGGCAGAGTCGTACGGAACACAGATGAAGAAATGCTGCTGCTTAGAAAGGTTCTTGGAATAAGCTGATCTTCCTGCCTTTGCGAATGCAGTTATACCGTCAAGTGTTAAACTGCTTTTCCAGCAGCCAGGCTGCTGCGCTGCGGGACGCAAATCTCTTCATGAAGAATTTACACATCCTTACAATGAAGGGTGAACTAAACTATTCTTAGTTAGGCCCCAGAGAAATCTCTCATCCGTGCTTCAGCACATCCTCCCCACACCGTTTGCAGCGTGCTTCGTCAGTAGCATCAGGTCGCAGCGGAGGGGGATAGAGCGTGCATCGCTGAAACCCTGCGCACAAGCCACAGAGGAACATCTCCAGCTCGGTGCTGGATTGTTGCGAAGTGCGTCACTGAGGTTTTAGCCCATTAAGACTGTCGGCAGTAAACTCTGCAGCACAGCCAGAGACCCTGGGTGCCCTCCTTCTGCACACCATGACCACTTAATGAGCCCAACTTTTCAGGACCTGCTGAGTCATCTGCGCTCTGACAATTAGGCTTGTTGTACTCTTTCCCTGGCTCATCCAACTTGAGGCACCTACTGCCACACCGAACTTGTCAGCGGTTGGAAAATGTAGTGCCATGCCAGGGCGATGGTGGAAGCCGGAAAACCTTGACAGTGTTTGTGCCATTAGCAGAGGTGAGGTGGGTAAGGCTCAGTCCCAGACGTAGTTCCAGAGAGCCCTGTGCATTTCTTGCTTAGTTACAGACTGCATAAGGCTTCCCCACGTTCTCTGCGTGGTGCTGAGTTTTCCTTATGTTTACTAGGCAGCTGCGATTCTGTTGCTCACTGACGGAACTGACTGAGCCCTCGTGTGTCTTTAGTTCTGATGCGAGTCAAATTTCCCATAAATTCAGGGGCAGTCTTTTCTCGGTAACGCGATTTAAAGCCATTAGATTCACGCTAACGTATCTTCTTTAGTTACGCAGATCCCAATCTCCTTCTGGAACTGCTTCTTCCTAATGGGCATTGCAGCGTGCAGGGAGTCCCTCAGGACGGTCATTGGCGTTTCTGGTAGTATAAGCCTTGTTTACAACCTGCTATCAGCGATGCCGAGATGATACAGCAGCTGTTTCCCTTTTGGACTCGTGACTAATTTATGAGCTTTGATTTCTAGTCTATGAAGAGTTAATGACCCCAGAAGCATCATCTGGGAGACTATAAATATCCCTATGTCTCCCATACAGACACTGTAGTTGGCGTTACGAGATCAAGAAGCAAAAATACCAGTCAGTTTTAGTATAGGATTAGGAAATGCATCTGAATTTGTTTCCTCTTAGCGGTACCCGTCTGCAATAACGCCCTACGCAGCAATTTGACGGCTTCATAACAATGCAGCCCTACTGGGCGGCGGATTGCTAAGTGGAGCAAACAAGTCACGGAGGTAAATAGGGGTTGCGAAGGGGAGGGTTAAGAACAACTCCTGAATTAAGGATCAGCCACCCTTTGAATCAAGGCGTAGGCAGTCTTAGCTAGTGCAGAGCAATTCGTTTACGCTGTATGGGTAGAAAGCTTGTCTGGAGTTATTCTGTCCAAAATATTTTGACAGATCTTTTCAGCTGTGTCAGAACTAAGGGAAAATGAAGCAGAGACCTCAGAATTTGGTTGTTAAGTTTGTGAGCTGTTCAGTTTAGGTGAATGTGTGGTACCCATAAAGGGAGGCGTTAAGGCCAGCAGGATCATATGGTAACTGCCTTCAGCCCGGACTATTCATCCTGCGCTGGCAGTGTTTATAAAATCTTTGTTGGAGAGAGATTACTAGAACCATGCCCAGTATTCAAAGTATGATCTAAGCAATGTATTGTACAGTCCTGAAGTAAGTTCCATTATTTATATTCCATGCTTGCATTTACACACTGCAGAACCTAATTGCTTATGTTAGCACAACTGACCAGGTCTCCAGAAATCATTTAAAGTCAGCCGCTGCTCCAAACACCTCGCTGGTAACGTCCTCCCTCAGTTCCAAATACTCTTCTACCTATTGTGCAAACACCTCGTTCTTTTGTAATAAACTCGACTTTTTAAAGCGTCCTCATGGGACTGGCTTTCCCCGAGCGGTGTGGCAGGCTACCAGTGGAGATTTGTCCATCTGAGCCTCTTGCCCATTTGACTGTTTGCTCACCCAGTCAGCTTTTGCATATTCAGTGCTTGTGATGTGAGAGTGGCTGTGGAAGGAGACAAAATTCTGGATCTGAGGCACGTTTGTTTTAGCTAGGGCCTTGGAGCCGTTGCAGGACTGGTTGCATGAGTGTAAGGCAATTAGGTGAGTTCTTGTTGCTATTTAATATTTTTTTAGTAGTGCAGCTGGGACCAGTGCCATTTAAGAGCTGTGCAGGAGCCACGTGCAGGGTGCTGGTGATGCTCTCTCAGCTCTGCTAGATGTGGCCCACCTTTCTCACTAGGGTGTTGGTGGTTTGTTGCTTTAGTACATCTCTTATTAGTGTAAGCTTCGGTCCTCTGGCAGAATGAGGTAGAATCTGGTGCACCAGATAACAGTTCCTGAGATCTGACCATGAAGATCTTCTCTCCCATCAGCTCTCTGCTTGTTTGTCTATTTTGTTTGAACAAAAGATTTCAAGGACCCGCAGGTTGCCATGACGATTAGTTTTTCATATCCTTTTAATATTAAAAGTAAGGATTTTTCTTCTTCCTTTCCTGTCTGTCATTTCGCACGTCCCGTTCTGCCTTCTTGCTTTCAGGAGAGCAAATTCTGAAACTTTTTTTTGCGTGCCAGTTCAGAGAGACCAAACTGGTTATTGTACAATAGTAAACAACGGAGCTCGACTTGGAGGCTATGTAAATCAAAGCCTGAAACCCTGGCCCTGTTTTGAAGCCCGTGGCACAGTTCCCACTGTTATTAATGCTTCTGCAAATGCTGCCAGTGTTGCCGCTACCAAGAGACGCCCCAGTGCTGTTAGCGATAGCGCCTGCTCGCAGCAGAGAGCAGCAACGTGAGCCCGCCTGGCTGCAGGGTCAGAGCCCGCCGCTGAAAAATCTGTGAGCAATTGAAAGCATTCCTCAGAGTGGTGAAGTGTTTCTGAGTCTGCCTTTATCGTTAACTTATTTTGAAGGGATTGGACGGTCGACGAGGGGCGAGGGGGGGATTTTTGTGTTTGCGTTTCAGTCTGATCTCGGATTTACCAAAGACAGATCTGTTTTGGCAGGCAGCGGCCCGGCGGTGATGCGTCTCACATGCTGTCTGGGTTTGTTGGTGCTTTTGAAAGGAGGGGGCAGAAGAAAGCAAGCCACACCGGAGTTTTGACTGGAAACTCTGCCATTCTGGACAAGAGCAACGGCTGAGAAGTTGAACTGTTCCACTCCGTGCAGATCAGCTTCAGAGCGGCCAAAGCTTTTTTCTGCCCTTTTCAGTTATTCATATCACTCCCACCATCACAGCCCGGAGGGGCTGCATTTTTTGTCTGTGTAAACCCAGAAGACAGTGTGTCCATTGAGTCTCTAGCCGCTTCTGGAATGCGTCTTAGAAATGGTTCTCAGCAAAATATCCTTCAGTCTTTTCTGTAGCGAAGACAGAAGTGGCAGAATGTGTATTTTTTCTTTCTCCTGTGCTTCCTTCACCTGTGTCTTCCTACAAGTTAGTTACAGAAAATAGTGCTTTGCTGTGATTGTGTTCAGATCTCAATTACCATGGCAGTGGAAACTCTTAAGTTTCCCAGCATGCTCGCTGCAGGGCTGAGGGGTTGCAGATACTGGGCTGTCCTTCGCTCCTGGGAGCGCTTTCCTTGATGAGCAGTGCACTAACATATGTGACCTTTTGGTTTTATTGCTGCCACACGAGCTCACAGAAGAATTGCCTTAACAAAAATAGACTGTGGAGGGGAGGTTGTGTGTACGTACACTGCACGTGTTTATTTGCACGTCTTATTTAAAAGATGTTACGGAGGTGTGCTCTGGGGGTGGATTGAATTTCTGTAACAAGTGCGTACAAGATCGGAGTATCTTTAGCAAAGAAAATCAAAATGCTTTCCTTCCCCCCAAATCCCTTACATGCACGTACCCTTTTCTGCTATTTCATGGTGCTGAAAGTGGCCTTGCTCATTTTCCCTTTCAAGGGAAGGGGATTTTTTGTAGTGTTACGAGTACCTGCTCCTGACTTCTGTTTTAACCAAGAGTGATCTGGCAGTCTGTTGATCTGGATTGTGTTTTTGCCTGTGGCGCTAGAAATCTGAGCTCTTGCTTGATCATCCCTGCAGTTAAAAGGAGAGAAAGCTGCATCACAGCACCGTCCTCCCATATCTGAAGGCATGGTCTGCTTTTCCAGAGGGTATTATTCCAAAGCCTTTCCTCCTGAAAATGCTTTTCGGAGCAAATATTTTAACATTAATTCTAAAGGCCTGAGAAGTACCTTCCCTGAGGCTGTTCGCATGCAAAAGTGAGCAGTGAAGATGATGATAAATTTTCTGTGAAGCTCAAGTGTAAATTAGTCCCGAAATAGCTCCTGTGACTGCAGCTCCGGGCCACTGCGTCCATTGCTCTGAATGTGACACTTAACGTCGTCGACTCATTTTTATTGTTCTGTGCTTCAGCAGGAACCTACTCATCAAATGGAATTCTGCTAGTCCTAGAAGCGATGATGTTAGAGTGACATACTCAAATGAAGTAATAAAAAAATCTAGCCTCTTTTATGTTTTTATTTTAAGAAACAAATACCTCATTGGAAAAATATTTCAGCAGTTTGAAGCTTGCCAAGTGCATTAAATGGCCAGGGGAAACAAAACATCACTGGGGCTCTCGTACAAAAATTCTTGCTTTTGGAACGGCCCCAGTTTTACTTATTCATCTGCTGCCTCCTCTTATCTGGGGCCAGTTAAGATAGTTTTGGAAGCGGAGCATCTTCTCCTGTATACATTCAGCTCAGGGTTCGCATAGCCCACCGGCGAGCCTGCTCCTGAGAATGAACTCTGGTGGCTTCATGTTTGCTGGCTCCGACTGGAAATGTGTAAAAGTGGATTTCTTGCTTTTCTGTTTCAAAAATAGAGTCAAGGGACAAATTCCTGAGTTGCGCTACATTTTTTTTTTCTTTTTTTAAAGCTAAGTGGGACGGGGCCTTTCAGAGAAGGCAGCTGGAACAATGGGCTGCTCTTAGGTAGCTGAGGAGAATGGGCCTCACAAATGAATATTGATCTCTGGCAGCTGGGACTTGAGGAAGGGGCTGGGAGACAAGCGTACATTACTCTTCCAGCTGTCAGCCTTTCCATGGCTGACTTTGTTTTGCTCGTGTATTTGTGTTTGTAGGACAAGGCGATATTGTTTTCCACTTGTGTTTGACGTAGCTATACGCGAGTGCGTGGATGATAAGGTTTAATAAATCGCATCGAGCACTTGGGTAGAAAAATGGTTGATATGGCTGCTTGGAAGTGCATCGCACCAGGCAGAGTTCCCGATGCTGCTTCCTTTGCAAGAGTGAGTGGACAATTAAAACTCTTGGGGAACAGGCAAAGATGCAAGTTTTTCTATTGGAGTTATTTATTTGGTTATAGTCACAGTCTTTTCCATGTGATGCTGCTGTTTCATCTCCTGTTACGCGCTTAGTGCCCAGCATTTTTTCATCGTGCTTGAATTATTGTTTTTGTAGAAAGAATGCGAAAGGGGATCTAGGAAACTCCTTCAGCTGCCTGCACTTGCAAAAGAAATAGCTGAATTGAGGCAAAATAAATTATTAGGTGAGAGGTGTGAGCTGGACAAGTGGAAGGGAAGCCTATTTCTTTTCAAATTGAGATTTGAAACCTTTTGGCAGAAACTTGTTAGCTTCCAGTTATGATTACTGAAATGTTCCATGATTTGGTATTTCATGGATTTATTGTCAGGAAACTATTGTCTGCTTGGAACAGTTCAAAGGCTAACCCCTCTCTGAACTGTTTTCAGTGGGAGCCCACTTCTTAGAATGTATTACAATTATCTGTTTGCCCTAAAAACGTCCCAAAATGCTTTAAATGATTTTTAAGCAGTCTTTCTCTCTCCTTTCTTAAAGGGGTCATTTTGAAATTTGAGGGAGTGATCAAAACCTGATATTTTCTGAGTTCTTGCAGCCCTGTTCCAGGGCTAGGTAGACAGCAGAGGGTGAGGAGGCTTCAAGTGCAGCACAAACAGGATGGATTAAATATACATGCCAAAGGCAAGGCTGTTGCTGGCTTCACTGGAGCAAGGATTTGATCCACAGCCATGGAGCCGGCTCTCCTGGGGCAGGTGGCAGTGTGAGGGGCTGTGTGGGAGCTGAATGGAAACGGCTCAGGATGGTTGGATGCAAATTGTGAATGAGCACGAGAGGGGAGTCTCAGCAAGTGGGCACAGGGTAGGGAGCGAAGGCAGGCAGGTGCAGGGAGCCGTGTGGGAAGGGAAGGCAGAGTTTCCGTATGAAGGCCAGCAGCAAGGAAGGAAAAGGCAGCTCAATGAAACAGATGGGATAGACAGCAAGGGAATATTGGGCACTGAAACAGGCGACAGAAGGCCTTGGGAAGCAGAACTGTAAGGAGAGTAATATGAAAGTACGGGAGGGTCACTCGGGGACAGATTGTTCTAGGGAAAGAAGTGAGGGTAATTGCCCAGTGCTCAGCTATGCTGGGTAGCAAAGCAAATGATCTGTGGGTAAAAATAGGAAGGGAATCGTGTTTCAGCTGCTCCTCGGGCTCCCCTTTCCTTGCACACTGCATGCCAGCTCTATTCAAGGAAGTGTAGATAAGGGACTTTGCAGAGAGTACAGCGGGGACACAAATTGAGATGTGTTGTCATGAGTGTGTTGGCTGAAGCGTGTGAAATGGGACAAGCCACTTGTCCCTCCCCTTCCTCTAAAAGATACTGCTGGCCAACAGGTCGGTCGTGCGGTAGAGAAAAGCAGGTGCCAGCCGGTAGGGCACACGGGATGAAGAAGTGTCCCGAAGTGTCCTCAGAAAGCCTCTGCCCCTAAGGGGCTACTAGAGGGGCAAACTCGTTGTGGTGTTTAGTAATAGGTTGTGTCTTCATGTAGTATGAAGAGAGGCGGTTTATGGAATGCGAAGTGGCTGATGGAACTAACATATTGTAACGCAAACAAAGGAGAGCAGCTCCAAGCACGAAGGGAGACACACTAGCTGGAGGAAGCAGCCACTGCCTTCTGCTCGATCTGTGGCAGCACGTTTGTTCTATGAAGATGGCAAATGACTAGAATTGTTCATTCTGAGGACGCAGCTGAGCTGTGAGAGCTATCCCTTCTTAGGCAAACTAGGAACACAAGTCTTTCACGTGCCAGATTTTGACCAATTTAGCTGAAAATTCCTAATAGGAGTAGGCAGGAATGTGTTGGTTCAGTAGAGGACAAGGCCCTGCCACATTTAACAGAACAAAGAGGGCTGACTTCTCGGAGTGCACACTGCAGACTTAGGCTTGAAGTAGATGAAATGTTTCACACACGTCTGCGTATAGGAGTAAGCCGTAAGTGTAAGTGTTCAGAGATCCGTATGCTAATGTTTCTGTGCTGCCTACTGGTAAGGATGGTAAGATGAGGAGTAACGCAGTGTAATTTATTTCCATGTAGTGGAAGTTATAAGCTCCTTCTGGCATTTCTTTAGGCAAGACAGCAAGCCCAGCTGCGACATCAGATGGCAGAAGACAGCAAAGCAGAATATTGTTCCACTCTCCAGAAGTTCAACAGTGAGCAGCATGATCATTACTACACGCACATACCAAACATCTTCCAGGTAAGACTTGCTGGCACTGATCTACGGTAGCTCATACACTTGTGAAAAAAATAAAGGGATTCATTGCATGTTGGCCCGATTCTACAATCCTGTTTTATTCTGTGGCCATTTGGTCATTGTTAGCAAATTTTGTACGCAATCTGCTAACCCAAGTGATGGAGAGCTTGGGTATGTAAAAGTGTGCCTTTCTCTTAGGAGGAAGGCAACCCTGAATTGTCATGACAGATTACGGTAGTCCTTGGAATTGTCACAGTTTGCTGTATTAAACTCTTGTGTCCATGCAGCTGGGGAATGAGAGCATTATTTGCATTGTTGGAGCAGGAGGCAGCTGGGCATCCGTACATCTGTGAAGCCTCACAGTCTTTATAACCTGTTTTGAAATCAGATTTCACAGGTGTTTGCAGAATTATTGGGGAGTTAAACTCAGTAGTGAATGTCAAAGGGTTTAAGCACGCTTGCTGAGTATGGCTTATGATGCCTGAAGAAAGACTGTAGAGAAAGTACAAATCGGATAGGTTTTTTTGTTCTGACTGAAGATCTGAGTGTGTGCTTGGCTGAACAAAGAGATTAATGTCATAGAACAGAAGTTCTAAATGACTGTTCCATTGTAATGGGTCATGAGAGTCAAGAAGTGGAAAAGACAACCTCTTTAAGGGAGAAAATGTCACATGCTTATCATCTGATCAGAAATAATGGATACTTGCATAGCAAGCAAGCATTTTCTTATCCATAACTGTAGCTGCTTAACTAAATGGACACCTTTTTTGTTCACGGTATTTCAAACCAGCATCATGAGATGAATTTTCCATGGCATCATATATAAAATCCTTCCAGTATATTTGTGTTTAACCCTGAATCTGGTAAGTGCTCTGATTTGTAGGAGAGCATGCTTAAAGTTGTGCAGAAGTTTCCCTTTCACTACCACTGCTCTAGGAAGCTTTATCATTTTCTTGTAGATGGTGAAATAAAGGGGAAGAACAGAAATTCTTTACAGCACAACTGTTAACTGTTCAATTTTTGCTTTTGTTGCTTGTGTGTTAGCCGAGCTAATGGGGATTTCTAAGCTATCAATACTCAGGAAGATTCCTGCAGTCTAATGTGAAACAGGCAGCTCTTGTTCATGCCCTTCTGTATCCTGTTTTATAATCTGTTTTAACAGTTATACTACATCCCCTTAGCCTCTGTTCTAAATCAGAAATCCATGGAATAGGTGCTGGAGATCATGGCGTTGAATCCACCAAGTAACAGGGAGCATGTGTTGAGAAACACCCGTGTAAACCATGTGTGATGTGTAAGACTGCCCATAAACCAAAAATTATCTTCTTGGGGGAGGGGAGAAATCCAATTTTTTTTTGTTCCCTTGGATTCTCCAGTGGAATGAAAATGAGATCTTTCACAACATGTCGTGGAAAATGGAAGAGAATTTGTTGTTCCGGAAATTAAAACAGCCTTAAGAACCATTCGTACGAATGTCTAAAGCTGGGATTTTGACAAATCAGCATGTTTCAACATAAAAAGTTAATTGAAAAATTCTTGGTAATAGTAACAGATTGCTTTTAGAGTGGGATTTAGATGTTTGAGGGAATGATACCACTTGCTGCCTTCATGAGAACAGCTGTCCTAGTTTGTCTATTCTTAAAAACATATTGAAACCATGCATTTTAAAGCAGCCAGTGTTTGCTGGGGAGAAAAATGGGTTGAAACTGTGAAGCTCCTTTTGATATTTGATCTGAAATCTAATCTTTTAGAAAATACAAGAGATGGAGGAAAGAAGAATCGTGAGGATAGGTGAATCCATGAAAACTTTTGCAGAGGTCGACCGCCAAGTGATCCCGATCATTGGAAAGTGTCTGGATGAAATTACAAAAGCTGCAGAATCAATTGATCACAAGAACGTAAGTGTTATATGGCTTGGATTGTTAATTGCTGTCTTTAGTACTGGTCACTTTGTGCATGGAGATTCAAATCCTGGGTCCAAAACACAGAGAGGGCTTCACAGTCATAGAACTAAGACAAACGGTAGGCTTTTGCCTCAGACTAGTTTGTCTGAGGTAGATTATCTCCTAAATCCTAACATCTCCTAGATTAGCTCCTAACATCTGAAAATGCCACGCTTTTTTATCTTTTAGGAATTTTCTTTCCTTTTGATAGGATAATGATTTTTTAAAATACTGTCATTGAAGGATAGGCTTCGGCCTAGAATAAGGAAAATGATGGACATCTTTTGAAGTATCACTGATTCTTATTCAGATAGGTTCTCTATCTAAGAGTCAGAAAATGGAATGTTGCAGGAATGTCTTCTTGTTACTCTTACAATAGTAGAAGTATTTAAAGTGTTGGCTACATAAATTATTGCAACAACTCTGGCAAAATTTCTATTTTAGATAGTTTATTTGAAGAACTGAGACTGCTAGCCATCTGTAAATGAGCTCTCACAAGTCTTAATTTCTGAATGTCACTGCCGGAGTAAAAACAAGCCTTCCTGATGAAGGCCGGTGAAGAGTTGGGCCGAGCTTGCTGATGTACAGTTAGCACAAGGGTGAATGTGTTTTCTATTTTCTTTTCAGAATGATCTGCTCTCTTTGTAAATGAAGTCTCTGCCTGCTCTTTCAGCCCTTCTCATGGATCACATTAGTGCTTCAAATACAAACAGCATGTGTCTTGCTGGCTGTTTGAAATTCCCATACGTCTTTTTCACTGGAATCTTTTCTAAGCTATTCAGTGCCCAGAGCCTGGAGACTGCAGTTAATTGGCAGCATAAGCCTGAGGCTGAGGTTTTGAAATGAATCCCCTACTTTTTGCTCAGCAGTCGCTCTCACAGAGAGCAGCATGGGAAACCAAGGAATCTGAAAGTTACTGTTTGGGGGTAGGAGAAGGGGGAGCTGGGGAACAGATTCCCATGTTTGAACAATGCACCCTTTTGGGGGTACAGTTCTTGGTGCTGTCTGGTGAAAATTGCGTTGAGGAGAGATTCATTCTTAGGCCTACGTTCTGCTCAGATGTTCAAGCACGGTCTGAGAGAAACTCACAAACCACTTAAGCTAGGTGTTGGAACCAGCTTCACCACCCCTGCATTTTGTACTCAACTTGGTCTCTCTTGCACACACGTATGTCAGACTGATGGCTCACATGTGCAAGTATGACATTAGAAAAAGGTGTTTTGAGCATTGAAAACCAAGGGTTCTCCTGAAAGCACCACGCTAACCAAAATGTATTTAATTTGGCCAGCAATGCAGACTCTTATAGCAGACCTTTCCCATCTCACCCCTTACAATTGTAAGAAACAAGTTTCAGTTCTTAGACTACCGTCAGAACAGTTTCTTTTCTTTGAAAGTCCAAATTGAAGGGTTTCTCCTTTGCTCGTCTTTTTTGAGCCTGAACATTTTTGGATAGGAAAGTCACTAGATCTGAGCTGTGGTCAGCTTTGTAAATGAGGTCAGATTCCAGGAAAGTTGAATGCAAGGACAGCTGGTGATAATAGAACTAGTACAATGGTGAGCAAAACCAAGAGCCTGCTGAGCAGGAAAAGCTTTGTGTGAAACTCCGGGCCCACACAGACATGTGTTTCCCAGCTGGGAGGAGATCTCCAGGATCTGGTAATCATAAACAAAGCACAGTATCACCAAACTTGAAATGCATGAGCTCAGAGACTAGGGTACTGACAAAAGGCAGTGATGCATCTGGAGTTCTTATTTAGCTCCTTATTGGTAGTCTGGTTTTATTTTCACTCTTTTTGTCCAGCTATACACGTACAGAGTTGCTGAAGAGGTGGAGAGGTAAACGAAAGTTCTTTTTTTGGTAACGTCAGTTCAGAAACCAGGGCTTTAAATGGAACAGCCACAACTAGTGTAGAAGATGTATTGGTCAGAAGGAAAATAATTACAGAGAAAGCACCAATTCTAGTGCTTTGCCTTATATACCACATGTGAGTCAGCTGTAGCTGAAAGGGTGTGAGAACCTGCAAGTTCCGCAACTTTTTTTGCTGCCAGGAAGACCTTACCAGCTGATAGAAAGGCATTATTGTTTTAAGAACGGGGAGGAAAAAAAGCACAACCTTGCACTTTGTGGGCATCTCTCAGCTTTCTGATGATCAGCTTCTAGCTTCAGGTAGGTTTATTACAAACACAGACCTTTGGAGGGATTCCTGTGGCATCTGTGAACCACTGATCAAAATTGTGTAGTACTGCAGTAAGTCAGGACGTAGTTCTGTAGTCAGGCTGTAACTGTGGAGGTGCAGGCAGCTAGCAGCAGGCTTCCTTTCTACAGCCAGATCTATAGGTGATAGCAGGAGTCTGGAAAACTGTATTTTTTCAGGGCCTCTATTTCGTTAGATAGCGTTGAGAACCAGAACGATACATGGAACAATTTAATTATTGTCTGCAGCTTAAATATGACAAAGTTCTGCCTCGTGCCCCTAGCAAAATGGCCAGTTGTTCAGGCTTAGTTAGGGAACTTGCAACTGTGCAAGCAGGATTGCTTTCTGCCCTCACCAAAGCGTGTGCAGCTCCCACTGATATCAATGGAAACTGGCTGGATATAGCTGGGAACGCTCGTTAGCCTTGTGTCTCTAATGCAGCTATAAATATGCTGCTTTTCCATGTCCCCTTTCTAATAACACGGAGGTCACATTGCAAGGGTGAGCTGTGGTGACTGCTAAGTGAACCTAGGCAGAATCGGCTTCCGAAGGCTCCAGCAGCAGAGAGAGTGAATTTGTTATGGAGCTGGGAGTTCCTGTTATGACATTATCTCTTGGTGATATATGGAGCATGCTGCGTATTTTTAGCTCCATTGTAGTGAAAGGATGTTTTGACGAAATGGAAGGCACACTGTACAGTTAAAAAGAAAAAATGAAGGGCTCTAAGCATAGCGTGAAATGCCTGTAAAGTATTGTATGGGACCTCGTGTGTGGTTGTCACTTCCTTCGTCGTCTCGTCTTCATGATTATTGTTTAAAACCTCTTCAAATGCTTCTATCTACACAAGTTTTAATGTCAAACTGGGATGAGATAACAAAGAAAGTGGTGTTTTACCTCCTTAAAAAGTTCTGTAGGAATTTTACAGTGCACCTAATAGACTGAGGATCTCAAGCCCTAATGTGCTATGCAATCCCCTGGATATCTTTGCAGAGCTTATTTTATAGCAGTGTTTTGCTTAATTGTGTCTGGCCTCTGAATAAGTTTATATCCCACTAGATTTTTCGTGAACGCTGTTTTACCTACAGACATGAGCAGAAGCTGTGAAATGCCTTCAGAGCAACAAGTTCATCTCTTTTCTCCGAGCAGAATGATGGTGCTGTTCTCCGGAGTCTAATGAGATTTGTATGTGCTGTGGCACAGTTCCTCTAATGATCTTAGAGCGAAAACTGTTAGAACAGTACTATAGAAAAGGCTCCCTTCCCAAGAAGTTGAGCAGATCAAAAGTAGAAATGTTCTTTGTTTTTTTCCAGAGGCCATTAGATGTAAATGCATTTGGCAAGCTGAAGTCCAAATCCGCATTTATGTATAATTAATTGTTGGAAGGCCTGAATAAGAAAAAAGCTTTATGTTGGTTTTGATTTATTTTTTCCACTGCGGAGCGTACAGGCAGTGTGTGGCTGACTTGCATCTGGTGCTCCCAGTGGCACCACAAGGGTACGAGGCTTTAACCACAGCCCTGCAGCGAGCGGCCACTGCGGCTCCGCGGTGCCTGGCTGCTCGCAGCACCCTGGGCTGCTCCAGTTGTTGGGTAAAGCTGGGAAATGAAACTCCTGCCCCTTACTGTAGCCAAGTTCACAAGCACAGACTGGTTAACTCGTGGCAGTGTGGTCACTGGAGGTCAGTTATACAGGAGCATTTATCGGGGCTTTCCAGAAGCTTGCTCATAGCTGCACGCCCGGCGATTCTGTACCTGGACTTCATTATGAGTCACTGAAGTTATCTGTTCAGTTACTGAAGTAGTTTTTCTCTTCTAGTAAGTAGAGTTAACAATAAGCTCCTCACCATTTGCACCAGTGGACGTAAAAAAGAAAAAAAGACGTTACAAGGGGATTGTACCACAGCTTTGATTTCTGCATGGGAAACAAACCAGGGAGAAGAGTCGCTGGTTGAGGTCAGACTGCTGCTCGTGGAAGGCTGGAATGAGGAGACCTGAATTTGCTCTTCCTGAGCATCCCCTGCAGTTAGCTACAGTGACTCACTCCGTAATGACAGTTGTGTAAGGTTTGCCTTCCTCAGTAGACCATAGTCTTTTTTTTAAGTAATGACTGGTCTTGGTGATACCTTTGCAAAAGGAGCTGGCGTTTTGTGACACAAATTGTGGACTATCTGAGAGCAAAGGTCACCTGCGTTATTTCAGACTTCGTTTTGTGTTCTGTTCTGAAAGTGAGATTGTGACCGTTTACGTTCCCAGTCGCAGGATGTCCTGACTGACACAGGTGGGGTTTCTTGTTGTTTTTAACTTCATTTGCCACTGAAATATCCGGGAACATTCAATTTTACATGGCAGAGTGCCTTGTTTTGGTGGGATAATTCTCTCTGTGTATCTTTTTAAAGCACATCATGATAGTGAAAATAGTTCCAATGAAAAGTGCCTGGATTTTGGAGCAGAAAGTGGAGAAACTCATCTTGGTCCCACATTCTGGGAGGGAGTTGATTTGCCAGGATGAGACTGGTCCATGTAAAGGTTGTTTCCCTCCAAGGCAACCTTGTTTGTCCTTGTAGTGTTCTGTGCCACCATTTTGATGACAGCCTTCGTCTGAGGTACTCACCCTTGTACTGGATCTGTCCCATTTCAGGATTCACAAATGGTAATAGAAGCCTTTAAATCGGGGTTCGAGCCTCCAGGAGATGTGGACTTTGAGGACTTCACTCAGCCCATGAAGCGGACTGTCTCCGAATCCAGCCTTCAAAACTCCAGAGGGGATGGGAAGTCGGAGCCGAAGTTTGGTAGCAAATCCAAGGGCAAGTTATGGCCATTCATCAAGAAAAATAAGGTACTGACTTGCAAACTTGAGCTTAGGGCTAGGATGTTTGTAGTCAATAGCCTGTCTTGTCTAGTGAACCTGGCAATTGCAGTTCTTTAAAGAGAACTTTAGTTTCAGAAAGTGAATAACTAATGTCTTACTATGGTGTTTTGTGCAAGTCTTTGGTTAAGTTTTTTATATCTTTGATTTTTTTTTCTTTGTAATTTCGTTAATTACGTTGCAGTTTTTATATTAATTTAACTTTGGTTGTCGTGTCTGTGCCATGGTCCATTCCTGTTCCTAACTCAGAGAAGGAATTGTACGCCGCTTACGTAGCGTCACGTGTGCTAACTAACAGTGTTACCTGGGGGAAGCTTTGATGTGGCATTGCTGTTTGACACTTCTAAAACTCTCCTTGGCTTTCCATTTGAGTTACCTTCTCAGTCTGTGCGCTGGGTTCTACAGTCGGGTGGCGGGGAACGAGGAATTTCTGCAATCCGTTCTCCTTTAGCATAACTAACGGAGCACAACTAACTGAGCAGTTGACTTTACAGACCACATTAACTTACGTAGCCATTAAACCTTTCTCATCTCGCTGTCATATTTTACACCATAATGCATGGCAACATACGTGTGGGGTTACCAGAACGTGGCAGGATGACTGCACTAGCTCAGTTTTCAGTAGCACTGATGGAAGCACAGAGCAGCTTCAGTGTTTTGATCTCGCTCTGACCCTCATCAAACCACTTCTAATGATTCCAGTCCAAAAATCCTACCTGAGCAAAATGGGTCCTTCCTCTTGTGCTGGTATAAGGGGGAACCCGGCTCTCTGGTGCTTACATCAGCGTAGCCAGAAGCAAAAACCAGGGCCAACTCCTGAGCAAATTCTGAGGATTTGTAGAAGTGAAGTGTGATGCACGTTACGAGGTATGATTTGAAAGCAGGAAGGAATGTGGTTTGTTGTTTTCCAGATAATAGAAACGCTACTGGGCACTAAGGTACCTTCCTTATCTGATCCGTTTAACTTCAGGTATTTGAAAGCTCTATCCATACGCATTATTCTGAGCTGTCAACAGGGTGAGGACAGGGCAGTTTATGGGGATAGTGCTGCATGGAAGAGTCTGCATGAGCTTCCTGTCCAAATACTTTGTGTTACTCTTCTGTTGCATCACTTACTAAAAACTTCCATTATCACATCCTTCATTTAACACAACTCTTCAATACTGCTCTCCCCCCTCCTTTGAACCATGGCCTTTAATGTTTAATTAATTGTTTTTTTTCTCTGGATTTCAAATATTGGTTTTGATGCTTATTTTCGTTTTGTGTTTTATCTTTTTATTTTGATTTTTATTCTGTCACTTCTCCATCTCTTATACGTAGCTTATGTCCCTTTTAACATCCCCCCATCAGCCCCCTCCTCCTCCCCCTGCCTCTGCCTCACCCTCTGCTGTTCCCAACGGCCCCCAGTCTCCCAAGCAGCAAAAGGAACCCCTCTCCCATCGCTTCAACGAGTTCATGACCTCCAAACCCAAAATCCACTGCTTCAGGAGCCTAAAGCGCGGGGTAAGTTCTCCTCTGGATACCTCTCTTTCTTTCTCTTTTCTTTTTTCTTGCGCTTTTATTGCACGTTCTGTTACGTAAAAACTTGTTTTGTTTTGTGAATGAATCCGTTGTGTTTTAGCATAACATGCAGACAAATCCAAGGAATCCCAGCCTAGAAAGTCATTTGCAGTCAAAAACCCCACAATGAAACCACAAAAAGTACAGTTCCTGATGGAAAAGGCCCTCTTTTGGGGGTGGGGGTAGTATGGAAGTGTGGTAGTCCAAAGTGTAGAAAAGCTGAACTTCAATATTTGCATACAAGTCACGAAGTCACTAATTCAGCCGGGCGTATGTCTGTGGCAGAGCAGGATTGGAGCAGTGCCGCTCAGAGGCTTACTGTGAACCCGATGCTGAAGGCTGCCCCCTTAGGGGGAAATTTTCTTCTCTGCAGGGTAAATTCAGCTCAGTATCTCTGCCCAGAGGGGAGGAGATTAGGAGGGATTCTAGAAAATAATTCTTCTGACTTCAGTTGGTGCAAGTCCAGGCGTTTCCCTGAACAGCCCTCACACCCCTTGATGCCACAGCAGGAACGTCACATCCCTGGGGTCTGTGGCCAAGAATGCCCCGAATTGTACAAGTCCTGATGCAGACTCAGCCTTACAGACAGTGTGTCAGTGCTGAAGTGTTTGCTTGTTTAAGTCTGAGTCTTCAGGTAAAAAAAATATATGAGATGTGAAATATGAACAGATCCTAGGTGGTAATAAAGATGATTGGGGTCCTTTACGCCAGGGCTGCCATGCTGGTGATGCTAGGGGACTGAATTCAACGCAGCCACGAAGAGATGCTGATTACAGTTGGCTCTGAATGTTTGGGGCTGGCAGTCCCAAGGACCTTGCCTGTGTCCTGTGGAGAAGTTTCAGTAAGACAGGAGAATTTGATATGGTTCTGGTAGAGTGCTTGTGAAATCCGGCTCCTCAGCAAGTTTTTCGTGTCTGCCCTGTGGCCTCCTAGAGCAGATGATGTGGATTGCACAATTTTTCAAGTGACCACAGAGAAATTAAAGCCCCGCAGAGTCTTTGACACTGCAAATATCAATGAAATACCTTTGTATAAATACAAAGTTGAAAAACTGTTTTCAGGAGCCAGTAAGAGCTGCCTTTCTTGCAAATCGTGGAGGGGAGACTTGAACTGAGAGTTTCTAAAAAAAAATTAAATGATGAACCGTAGCTATATTAGTAAACGTATATCGAGGTGTTTGAAATAAATTTATAATAAATTAACAAAATAATTCCCCGACAGACTCAGACATCGTGATTGTGCTGAGACGTTGCTAGTGCAGTCTTGCTTTGGCTCCTAGGTTAAGGTTCTTAAAATCATTGTTACAAAAATTACAGGAAGGAGACAACTGTTCAATATCCTACAGCCTGGTCTAAAACGCGTTTTAACAGCAAGGAAGTCACTGTTTTAAAAAGCCCAAATTCTGCCCCAGGGACTGCACTGACATTTAGGGATGCAGGCTGGAGCTGTATGAAAGCAGAGATGATTTCAGTGGGGAACTTCAGTGGTTAGTCACAGAGAATTGAAAACACTGTCGTAAACAGTGTTCTGTCTCGTCTGGTTACAGACAGGACACTTAAAAAAAATTAGAGCAGTTTTTGGTTCTTTTCTCAGGAATTGTTATTTTATGATGTATTCAGGCTAGAATCAAAAAGCAGCAACAAAACCCCTCACCCTTTGCTGGTGCTTTTCACTGGGGAAGCGGGAAGTTTCCCACTTGTCCTAGGGCAGGTTCTGTAAGCGCACCTCCTTCCCTCCCCTCAGTTGCAGTTTGCCTCACAGCATCTCTTCTCGGTAGCTTTTAAGGGGCAAAAGCAGTCTTTCAGTTCTGCTTGGAGGGTGTGCTAGCAGTGGCTGTCTTCACGGCACTGCCATGGTGGGCTGGCTCCTGCTGGTCCTGTTCATCGGGGTGGCACTGAGATGCTTGGGCCAGTCCGGCACTGCTGACGGTGGGAGCTTATCTAGTCCTCCTGTAGTGCCATTCACCCAACAGATTATTTGAAATAATGCGGAATATTTCTAATTCAATTTAGAAATACTAGTTTATGGTTCCCCGGGCAACTCACAAGCTCATGTTTCAAACGTACAAATTCTTCTTTAGTGAGTATTTGGCCCTAGAAGCAATTATGACTAGTTGCTTTTAATATTCGCCTGAAGAAATGCCAACATGTGTTATCTGGGAAGTGCAAGCGAGTCTTAAACATGCTTTGTTTTAAACTGGTTTGTGTGAAAACTGAACTAATGAGAATATTTTCCTATAGCTTTCTCTGGAGTCCCTCTAATTTCTGCTGACGTTCATTAAAAATGTGAAAAAGGCGGCTCTTGCTAAATCTCGATTTGAACCTTTTGTGATGGTCTCCCGTTCTGTTTCCTTCCCCTGTTTGCTACCAGGATGTTTGTATCTAAATAGTTTTCCTGCCTGACTCATCCAACAAAGTTGGTGGCCAGCATTCAGATCTCCGTAGCTTTTTCCAGAGGGGCGAATTCAGGCCACGGGGTGCATCTAGAAACATGGAGCAGGAGGGGCTGCCAAGACCTGGCAGTTTGCTCTGTCTGACTTGAAAATTTGTAAAGTTCACGTTTCAAAGGTCCTTGGTGATTTGGGCTTTCAGACTAAAAGGTCACGAAAGTGCTTCATGATCTTCAGAAATAAAATTCTAACCAGGCAAAAAAAAAAAAGACAGTGCTCCCCCCTAATCCTGTTTATGAGATGAAAAATGAGTGGTTGGCATTTGTTTCAGCTGATAGGTCAGATGCGGCCCGTTTATATTCAGCATAGCTAGATAATACTGTTAATTCTGCTTTTACAATGTTAAATTTTGTAAGATTTCCTTTTCTCAGTTCCTCTCCATCTTCTTGTCCTACTGCCAAATCCAAGAACATCTGAATTTTGCTCACGAGCAGTAATATTGCAAATACTGGGCTGTGATCTTACCGGAGAAGTCAGACAGGAGGAGGTAGGGAGAAGCTCTCTGCACAGAAGAATGTTTGACCAGGACAGATACACGTCCGTGGAGCAACTTTTGGAAAGGTCACTCAGGGAACCAAGAGGACAGTACAATGTAGTGGGTGCTTGGCTTTGGACACTGGAGAATTTCGTTGCTTTGAATATTGTCTCTGCACTGCTGGCTCTGTTCAGAGGCAAAATTCTGCTCTAGCCAGACACCTTGCAGTAAAGGTGGCCACAGGAGACTTTCAGTATTTAAGTAATTAAGATTTGTTTAGATTATTCAAGCAAATTGTCAAGAAGCAGGTCATGGAATCATAGAATCATTAAGGTTGGAAAGGCCCTCCAAGATCATCTGGTCCAACCACCCCCTGCCACCAGTATTACCCACTAAACCATGTCCCTGGGTACGTGTCCTGGGACCGTGTCAGGTCCTTCCTGGCTTTGTCGATAAACTGAGCTGTTAACTCCTACAAAAGGCAGTGTAACAATTGGTTTATTTCAGAGGAAACTGTATCATGCTCCTTTTTTGCACCAGTTTAAGGAAGAAGTGCATGAAAAGGAACTACTTATTGTGAGCAGGCCTAGCAGGTAACAAAGGCTTAGCAGGATAAATGCAAGCAGCAGAACTGCGCGTTGGAATTATCCCTGACACGGGAGTGACTGGATTCCCAACCAGTTCCTCCGTGAAGTCTTTGAGATGTGAATGTGTCTGGAGAGGCAGCATGTTTTAGTAATTTCCTTGCAAAGTTTTGGGTTAGCATCTTATGTTGCATTTGGAAAGAGAAGTTACAAAACTGAAGCAGAAAAATCACTGGTGACTGTTAAAATGAATTATGTAATTAGGAATGATATGTCCTGTGCCCTGTCTGGTTTTAATTTTGCTTCCAACCTAAAAATCCAGTGAATCTTGTTTTCATGGAAGGAAACAGATGCCTGGGCAATTTACAACAGATGCGAGGTTGATGGAGAGGTACCTCTCCCAGTACCAGCGGTCCCTGCCAATACAAAACCCTCGTGTGTTTGTTTAAAAAAAAAAGGTGCTGACTCTTGTCAGCGTCAGTGGTTTTCTAATCATGTTTTCCTATTTTCTTTAAAGTTTCCTCTAACCCCAACAGCAGGAATGCCCACTGTAACAAATAATGTGAAACTGTGACGGCATTTACCATGGATCAGAACTAGAAGAGGAGGGGAAAAAAGTCTTCCAAGCAGAGTTTTTCAGTGCTGTTTTTAATAACTCTTTAAAAGGATGGTATAAAAAAAGTGTAGTGCTTAAAATCAACTGTTTCTTGAGGGAAGTTAAAGCCAGAAGAGTACAAAAATGAGGAACCACTTACATAAGTCATAATTTCATTTATGCTTGCTCTGCTTTTTCTAATTCCATTCTGAGGACAAAGACAACTCGGTACTCTGCTAGTTGATATTAATTTTGTGTTCTTTTCTTTTATTGCTATACCGGCAGTAACATCAGCACCTTTATTTAAAGAGCGATACTTCTGAACTTACAAAATCCAGGGGTAGAACTTACACCTTCGAGCTGCCGCGTGCCACTGTGCTGGTTTGCTTTTTCTCTCTTCGCTCGGAGACCGGGCTGGGATTAAGCAGAAGATGGGGCTGGGAGCTGGGACGCAGATCCCGCTGTCGCTGCCCAAGCCCCAGCTTCCCGGCAGCCCCGTAAGGCACAGTGGAGGTTTTTTTTGTGGTTTCCTTCATAGTGGAAGTTGTTGACTTCATTACAATGTCACTTTATTTCCATTGCACCAGTTAACGTTTCCCCTTACCACCCTGTCCTGCCTGTGTGACGCTCTGCGCACTCTTCCCCTGACGCTTGGTGGTTGTTCTGCCCGAGTGACTGTTCCTTGGTTTGTGACTGCTACCTGGTCGTTCTGTGAGCGAGCAGAAACAGCAAACCAACCCAGCCACCCCTCTTCACCTGCTGTGTCCCCTGCCGTAGGAATACTTGTTGTTGTATACAAGTGTGTGCATCTCTGCCAAGACCGGGGCGTTGGGTGGGTGGGGTAAAGCCGTGGTTTATTCCAGCAGAGATGTTTTCTGACCTGGCCTCTTTAAGCTAGCCTTTAAAAATATGAGATGTAAATATTACGAGTGCGTTAAACCCTACTAATATTCACCTACTATCTTAACGAGCTTCCACTTTGCACTTAAAGGTTCGTTAAGCGCCAAGCTGTCTTTTGCTGTAGAAGCATTAAACGCAGGTGCTGTGCTAGTCTCCACCGTAACGGATGTGTTTTCTTTTGCTGACTCACCAGCAGACACAGTCTTTGTATTTTCACAAAGAACTCATGAAGAGGACTTTAGGGACACCCACGTGTGCCATTGAGGCTAGGGAGTATGTTGTAAGTCCGCGTATGGTGTGATCAGCCCATACCGTCGCTGCACAGCCGCTAACCCCACTTACACCGCCGCTAGAGTGTGCTTTGGAAATGTGCTTTGTCAAAGATCAATGGGAAACTGCACACGTGGTGAGAGGCAAGTTGCAGCTTACTGCGTTGTGTGCAGGAAGATTTGTCTGCTAGTCCCGGAAATGCTGAAATTGGCAGAATTAAAGCGGCCGGACCTGTGAAATTCAGACTGCAGTGGGAACCACTTAAAGTGTGCGTGGCTGTAAAAGAAATAACTAAAAAAAAAATAAATTGGTTAAGCTCGTGGGCTTACCCAACCTGCCTTTACAACTCAGTTGTTCTGGGTAAACAGAACTGCAGGTGGGTTCCGTGCATTTACTCTGAATTGTTTTCTGAGTGCAGTCTGGAGCAGCAGGAGCCAGCCCCTGATTCACAGCAGCGCGGGGACACGTTCTGTGCCTCGGAGGTAGAGCACTCCGAAAAGCTTTCCAAAGCTTCCCCAGACTCTCTATAATGATGATAGTTCGTGGAATCAGTACTCGTGACCTCTAAATCTGATACCCAGATAGAGCATTGTATAGGAGCACTACAAAAGAAAATTTCCTCTTGGCTTATGGAAGCGCGGCGCTTTATTTCAACCGTGTTCTCTGTAAGTGAGGTTAGTGTCTGTGACTGTCCAATAACACATGGACCTGCTGGCTTTCGTGCTCTCTCATGTGTTATTGAAGCTTGTGGCTCTTAGGCTCTTCATTTTTTCCCTGCAAGACTAAGCTAGACTTGGTTTAAATTGACGACGTGAAACAGATCTGCGGATTTTATAGCAGTGCCATTGATTTGGAGGGAAAAATGCTCCGGTTCCTCCAGGAGCTGTAAGCAAGTTTCTAGCTTTGAAAACCCAACTGACTGGACAAAAGTAATTATCTAGTGAATGTTTAATGCAGATTTATTTGGTCTGCTTATATTTGCTTATAGAAATTGAATCTCTGTCATGTAAATTACCAGTGCATTTCAAAAATGGAAAGCGGACTATGACTTATTTCAGCATTTCACTGTTTTCAGTCCATGAGCTGCTTTGTTATTTGTACTGGTTGTAACAAGCCCTGATGTGGTCGTTTTGGAAATGCTTGTAAAAAATCTCTATTTATGTGGTACTTAACAGTGTAAGAATTGGGCATAGTGTCTGTAATCACTTTCCGATTTGCTGGATTCACAGCGAAAGACTAGTCTTGATGCAGACGGTTCCTCGCAGTAGCGTAGTGCCTTTAGAGCGAGTAGTGTTTAGAAACTAGCGCATGTAGCCTACATCTGTGCCTTTATAGAGCGCTTCATAGGTAAATATTTCTTCTGCACCATAAGTCCTGTCTGTATCTACATGTGCGAGGATCTCGGTTTGTGCTGATCGTGTCTATGCTAAAGTTCACAGGAGCGCTAAAGCAATTACGCAAAGCTGCCTCCGCTGAATTTCTTCAGCAACACGTTTTAGCTCATTCTTTCTCCTTCTGTGATTGTTCCCTCAAATGGATTAGTTTTGTTCGGTTTTTCAGTGGCCTCTTCGCAAAGAGAGTAAATTTCTTCGCCGCACTGTGATTATCAAGTGTTTACGTGCCAGCAGAAGGAACTTCAGAGCGAAGTTTAACTGCTGCGTTGTCACTGAATGTGTCAGTTCAAAGGGAATATTTCACTTATTTCTTTTAAGACCACATATTTTCCTTGGACGGTTGGCGTATATCACCGCATAAATTCCAGCTAGTGCTAATTATTATATTTGAAAATCCTGTGTTTGCCAAGCATGCTGTCAAAAACACCGTAGATGTAGAGCCACCTTTAATTTTAAATCCAACCCTACAGAGCTGCGCTCCTGCGAAAATAAATAAATAAATACATAATGGAGCATCTGATTCTGAGAGCACCGTATCTGGGACCTGTCAGTGGCAATAATCACACAGAACTCTTGAGAAGAACATGCAGAGGTCTGACGATAGGATCATCGCCTAGAGCTGAGGCGTTTCCCTGCTTTCACTTTTCAGCTGTCTTTCACAGACAGCACACACGTCTGTGCGCTTGGAAGTTTGCTGCATGGTCTGAGCGTTTCACGACTGTCCCCAGAGACCTGGTAGCACGGTCACAGTGCGGCTTACTGGAAGAGGAGGCCGGGTGCAGGTTTGACTTTCCCTTTAAAATCCGGGTTTGTATCCTGACTAGCAGTCAACTTGCGCTGCTCGGCATAGAGCAGACAGGCACTGTGACACCGAGGCTCCCTATCTCTTGGAAGACGTCACGAATAGCAGCTGTCATAACATCTCCCAACACTGCAACAGGGCTTTGGTAATTCTGGTGGTCGCCTGCCCGAGTGCATTTGTCCACCTGTCAGTTTTGAGGCCCTGCAGCACTGTTGAGAGCCGTATGTGTAAGTGATGTAGGACAGAGGCGAGCTGTGCTGCTCTGTAGGCTTTTTAAGCGTGCACACTTCACTTTTTGCAGTCCCTTTCTTTCCCAGAGTAAGTAAAAGATAATGTTTTGGCTCTGTACCAGGAAATGTGTTAACCTTTGAAAAATTAGATCACGTAAATCGTTTAAGGGGCTTGAATAATGTCTTACTGGGCTGTCATTGAATCGATTTGGTATAAAGGGAAGGGATTTTTTTTTTCCTTGTTCTCGGTCCTGACCTTGTCTGACCGTGCGGCCAAAATAAATCTGAGATGATGAGTGTCTGTGTTTGAATTGTTCAAGAACATGAAATGGCTTAAGAGACTGCCCGGATGGCACTGTCCCCAGGAACTAGGGATATTCTGGGAGGATTGTCACTTGGCCACGGGCCTGAGAGCTGGGTTCTGGCTCCTGGAAGTGGCTGGAGGTGGCTCAGCAGGAGGCTGAGCAGTAGCACCTTTCCTCTTCGTGGCATTTTGGCCGGGCGTCACCATCCCCTTCTCTCACATAAAGCAGCTGATGCTCTGTGACTGCGTTTCAGCATATTTTTGATCTAAAGCAACTTGCATACATCTGCGAGTTCAGAGGATTTTTTCCACTTCAAAGTTGCGGCGTTAATGAGAGAATCGCTGTTGTAGCTGCTGTAAATGAGCCAGCCCAGGGCAGATTTCCACCTGCAGTACTGAAGCACGCACGTAGAGGTACAACAAACGCTTCCGTCCCTGCTCCTGGCGAGGAAATGGCAGCTGGCTGGTAATGCTGGGCCCTCTTGTGAACTTTTGCACAGATCTGTTAGCGTTACCCATCCTGCGTTCCGACAGCAAGGGGAGTATGTGTCATTGTATTGTAACGGCAGTCTGAAAAAGTTCCTCTTCTACTGATGCTCTGTTGTTTTTTCTCTTTTTCCCCCACCCTGTATCTCGCCAATTTTTACATGAAGCTTTCTCTCAAGCTGGTAAGCACATTTACAGCATGCCTGTCCTGTGTTTTAATCACAATTTTCTGTGTGTGTTAATGTGCACTGTGCCACATGTGACATGACACTGAAATTGTTCAATTTGTTTCTTCTTTGTGTTTGCCTTTTTTTTTTTTTGACGTTTATCAGATAACTCTGAATACGCAGGTCTGGAGTCTAATAGAGGTGATCGGAACTCAGTCTTTCTAATAAGTTGCTAAAAAATTAACTCTAATATCTAGTTTAGCTTTCGTTTTTGTAATCTAGGGCTACGAAAATGTAGAAAAACAGTATCAAGTAATTCTGCTACTGTATGAGTATAAATTAAAACATTAAAAGAAACAAAGGTGTCTGTATTTGGACCCTTTCCAGAGAGAAATGCATGCATTTTGTTTAACTGTAACACAGCTGCAAAGCTTACTTTCTGTGTCCAGGTATTACTGGAAATCTGCATCACCGCCTACATTTTACAGCCCTATGTAGTCCTTCAGAATAACTAATAATGATATTAATTACAGTTCTCTAAACCTTAACCAACAAGGTTAACTCAATCTGATTTGAACTTGCAAATTCTGTATATGAATCCTAAATTCTATCTCGGATGCAGCTGCGAAGGTTGCTTGAACTACGGTAAGATAAAGTTGCTGGGTTGGAAAGGGAACGGGTGAGCCTCTTGGGGAAAGCAAATCGGGTGCTCAGCTTTACATTCGAGGTACGGTACTGCCTGAGATACTCCATGCCTTGATGTTCCCGATAGCTTGTCGAGATTCCTTTGCCTTTGATGATTCCAGTCACAAGGAGAATGCGACTGGTTTGCTGACCCACTTGGTGCAAGCATGCCGGAGCCACAAATGACTGGTTGCAATTTCAGAGAATCCACAGCAGCTCCTTAACTGCATTAGCTTCCGAGTTTTCTTGTTCCTCACCAGTCAGTGCCTTTAGGTGCACTCTGCCTCCTATTCCTCTCCTCCCTGCATACGCCTTGTTGATGGATGCATCATTTTGGACCTGTTCTGTTCGTAGCAGCTTATTCTGCGTTAAGGGCTGTGCCCTGAGAGCTGCCTGCTGTAGCTCTGGTATCTCTGGAGGTTTTGAGCCCCGCTGCTGCACCGTGCACCAGTGACCCGCTTTGGCTTCACTGCAGTATTGCTTCCCTGAAGGCCTGTGGCAGGCCTTGAGGGATGATGGAGATCCCAGGCTTACTCGCAAACCTTGTTCTTTTGGCTGTTGCCATGCAGTGGCCTCTTAGTCCAAAGGGTTTATACCAAGAATTTCCATTTGTTGTTTTTCTGGCCGCAAAGTCTGTGTTGTGTAGCTGAGCCAAGCCCTAGGGAGTAGGAACACATCCTCCCCAAACAAATGGCTGAGCTGGCCTTTCCCCAAGAATGACACAAGTCAAAAAGATGTGATCTCTAGAAAACACAGGCAGTGCTTACTACTAAAGAGATAGCCCAGGCGTCTTTCGCTTGAGAGCATGAAATGTGCCCAGCATGTGCAAAAATTGCTCCTGGACTCTTTCTGCTAGAAGAGGATCCGTAGCTTCTGTTCTGGTGGGAAGTTACCAAGCACGGGATGAAGTCTCAGTGAGTTCACCGCTCTCAGGAACGCGTTCCCACGCGACACGAGTGCTTTGGTCTGAAGCATTGTCAACACAGATACTGAATTTGGTCCAGCCTGGAGCTTTTGAGTGAGGTTGAAGCAAAGGATCAAAAAGAAAAAGCTTTTCCAAATTGGTTTGACAAAATCTAGCAAAACTGGGGGTATTTTCAAGCATCTCTGTCTCTTCTGGATAGAATTGAGTAGAACACCTTAAAAATCTTTCTCTTAACTACTCATTTTCAAAACTATATCCAGATGCTTTGCCTTAAAAACACATGCATGGCTTTAGTGTGCAGATTAGACGCTTTTAATATCAAGTTAATGTGATGCGGGGTTACTATGAAGCAAAGTGCTATCAACATTAAAGACCCAATTAAAGTACAGCTTTCCTGTGCCATGCCCAGCAAGTAACGTGAGCAGTAATTCAGAGCCGCAAGGACTGCAAATGACGCAAGTTTTAGAATGAATCTAACTTCTTTAGTTGTTTCCCTCATTTATTTTAAATTTGCTTTCCCGTTGTATCATAAAACGGAATTTTAAGAGTTTTACACAGAAGATCAGGCTTTGATTTAGCTGCATGCGCTGTGTTTTACTGCAAATTTCATTAGGCTCGCCTGCTCTGCTTTCTTGCAATTACTGGAGCAGAAGAGGAGGAGATGACCTGCCTGTAGTTCTCCGTCCCTCTGACACCCGCATGCTCTCTTTATAAATAGCACGTCCTGGGAATGCAAAAAACAGAGCTCTGTCTCAGAGGGCACACTCAGTGCAGAGCCGAAGGGGTCTGATGGGCAGCCTTTGTGGTAAAGCGTCCGCTAAATCACTTTCTCCAAGAGAAACATTTGGCATTTGAGTAAAACTAATGTTGCAGCTTTACTCGCGAGCTTTGAGTAAGCTCCTGAGCTATTGAATTGCGTTACTCAGCTTTGTGGTTTTTCCCCTTCTGTCTTGCGCATGCCAGTATTCCCCCTTAGAAGTGGCGTGTGGAATGAGCAGAATCCAGGGCAAGAAAAACCTTTACAAATTGTAGATGACATGAAAGAAACTCGTTCTTTCACAATGCAGCCAGTTATCATTGGAATGTGTTTGTTACAGCTCACCCAAACTTTCCTCCCGGCCTTCTTACAAGCCAAAAATTGTTGGTGCTTTGATAAAAATAGTGTGGGCACATTTTATGGAAGTCTACCTGCTGTACCAAACGGGGACAATCAGGAATAGCCATGGCAGTCCGTGGACATAAAACAGGAGGTTTCAAGCAGAATCACACATGGGAAACCACTGTGGTCTTCCATTTTTTTCCTTGAGCTATGACTTGAAATCGATTCTGTGGCTTTGATAAAATTCCTGATTTCTATGCCAATGCAAGTAAGAAAGGAAATACTGAGGCTTTGACATGAAATGTGGATTCCAGGGAGTGTGCAACGTGCTCTTAAATTGTATAACCCCAGATTAAGTGGTTCTGTTACCTTAATTTACATCAGGTCTACACTGAACACAATTAACTGTATTGGCCCAACCCTCAGACTACATAGAGCAAGCCAGCAGTTAATAGTGGGCACAAGAAGCATGACTGTGACACAGGAATAGAAGCTAACAACTGCTCTAAAGGGTTGCTGTCCCCTAGAAAAGTAGGGAAAGGCAGGAAAGATGGACTTTTCATGAGAATGGAACTCTGTGAAATAAAATCTGCTGTTACGTGGATAAAAATAGATTTTCAGCTTTGCCACTGAGTTCTGGCATTCTTAGTTGCTGATCTCCAACAGCCATTTGGTAGGAAAGTGGGATGTGGTTCTGGGATTAGTTGTTAGGCGTTCAGATTCCTAGCCATACAGGGACTGATGAGTACTAGTACAAGCAATAACAATGCTTCAGACCATTCATTGTGGTTTTCTCACAGATATTTATGAGATATTGTCAAAATGCAATCCTGAGGTGATTCTTTTAGATCCTGATTTTTTTCTTTTTTCCCCCATTCCGCTCTGCAGGGAGCTGGGCCAGAAGATTTCAGCAATCTCCCACCTGAGCAAAGAAGAAAGAAGCTTCAGCAAAAAGTGGATGAACTAAACAAAGACATTCAGAAGGAAATGGATCAAAGGTAAGCCAACACAATGAAAAATGAAATAGGTGGTCTTATACAGCAGAACTGAGACAACTGAAAAGTAAGAGCAAGGTTCTAGGGTTTTCTGAGGTGCTATTCCAAGGAACAGCACAGAGGTTACATGTTGCTAAAGATGGGAATTAGGTAGGTGATAACTGCAGACAATTTTTCCTTCTTTGTGGAGCTTCTGTCTGGGGCCTTTGCAGCAGAGTAGCAGTTTAGTCGTGATCCAGACAAAGCTCAGTGTTGGATACACAGGTTTTTGGGGGTGATGTGACCTGGTACTGGGGGTGGGTGATGGTGGTGTGGTTTCTGTTTTGTTTGTTTGTTTATTTTAGGTAAGTACAGGATGTAAGTACAGTCTCAATCAGGAGCACAATCAGACCTCTCAGCATTTAGCAGGTCAGCTATAAACATGATGGGCAAAGGTGGGCATGGGTAGATCCCAACAAAGGAGGCTATTATGAGCCTGATAACGTCATCAGAAGTGCAGATTGATTGGTATGTATCATACCAATGGTCCGTAGCATACATTTCCTGGAAGCAGAAAAGATGAGTCCTGTGCTTTTGTGGATGTTTTTTCTACAAGGCTTTGTTTATCATTGTGGTTGAGAACAAGACCATTTTAGTTACACGCTTTTTATTGATTCTGGCAGCTCGCATTTGTTGCTGCCAGTGTTTGCTCGTATTCTGGCTCCTGCAGTTGCATTAAAGATTCAGCATGCTGTGTTTTTAGGAGATGAAATTTTTCTTCTCCGAATGATTTTAAGACTCAGCCTCACTGGTATTAGTCCATCCCAAAATACTGCTTCACATTTGCAAAGATACGCCTACATTTTCTGCTACATTTTTTGCTTTGAAGATCATATTTATGTTGGTTTGGTAACCCAGACTATCTTCTTTATATTTTATATCATAAAAGAGAAAGGAAGACTGCACATGGTTACATTACTTCCATAGCATTTTTCCCTCTGTGGTAACTTACGTTTGTTTCTGTATAGATTTTCCTTTCTGCTCTGTATTGATTCTGAGGTAACCCAACAATAAAACCTGATACAAAATCACAGCAGAATGAGGCGATTTTACAATGAAGATAGTATACGATTGAGGAAGTAGCACCAGCAGTTAAGCAAGAGTTAAAAAATTAAAATCATCATGACTCATAGGCTTGCAATATTGTCCCTTAGGGCTTCAACCACAGAGCAGTCCCACTTCCTTGCCACCCACTCTTTTTCTCATTTTCTCTACACACAAAGCAAAAGCAGGCACAGGATTGCAATTGTCAAGAGTTCGGTGGGAAACTCTAAAATATAAAGAGTGTTAACTTGAGTCGTGGGACTGACATTAACCTTTCTCCCCCCAAGTAATGCCTAGAGAAAAGCCGAATGGCTGTGCCAGTAATACAGGAAATTGGCTCGTAAGTCACCCATCTCTCAGCTCTGAAACGTTCATCATGCAGATAACTTTTTTCCTTAAGTTCAGCTTCAACTTGCCTCACGTCAAAGGCAGCACACTGCAGTCGGCGAAAGCTCCGCAGGCTTCCCTAAGGGATCTCATGCATGTACTACATTAATGTTGGTATATTCATCATAGTAGGCCCTAAAATTAACAGCTCTGAAACCCAAGGCGTTTGGCATCTGGGTTGATATGAAACACAGCCCCCAGAAACAGTCTAGTAAAAATAATGTATAACTTAACAGGATGCAGGGTCGCGTTATGTGGCCTAAGGTCCATCTGTTGCTATGCTGTGACAAATGCAAACCATCTGGATTTCGCTTCATTTTAAGCAGTGTGAAATAAATATCTTAGAAATGATTTGCATTGCAAAGGACAAAATCCAACTAGCAAAATAGGAACTCCTGGTTATCACTCCGTTTTTGTTATTAATACATCCGTGTCCAGTTCTTCATCCTAGTTTCTCAAGTGGATTTAGCCCATGATGGAGGAGAATGATGCAACTGTTTGTCGTCCCCCCTCGAGATTGCCACCCCACCCCCTGGGCTGGCAAGTGGAAATCCTAGTACTAAATAAAACAGTGTGTCAGGCTAAAAGTCAATACCAAATTCATTCTTTTGCCTTGCAAAAGGCAATTATTCAAGCGTCCAGTCACTTCTCTGCTGAGGTTCTTCATGTGGGCCACATGGAACTCGAATCATTTGGTCTCAATGCAGTGGGTGCTTGTAGCAGCCAGTAAGTGTGTGTGGTCGAATGGTTCTCTGGGGAGGCTCCAGCTGCCAGCCTTGATAAGACTTGAACCACAGAGTAAAGAAAAGTCAGTTTATTATCCTTCTGATTTCCCTCATTTAGAGAAAGAGATTTGCCCCCAGCTGCGCTAATGTTCATATGCTTTGTTTTTCTTCTCTTTCAGAGATGCCTTAACGAAAATGAAAGATGTGTATATCAAGAACCCACAGATGGGAGATCCAGCAAGTGTGGACCACAGATTAGCAGAACTCGGGCAGAACATTGAAAAGCTACGATTAGAAGTTCAGAAATTTGAGGTATGGGAAGAGATACAAGAGTAAATGTACACTAGTGATACTGGTCTAAGTGAACACTCGCTGCTTCAGTGAAAAGTAGCTCAGCACATGCTCGATTTTGAGCAGGTGCTTCAGTGCTTTTCTAGATGGAAACATATTGAAGCATTTTCTCCCTATCTATGGGGAAGTGCTACTTAAGCACTTAAGTTAATTGAGATCTTTCAGCCTATTTGTGTAACATAAATATGTACCATCTCTTGGGATTGTCAGCCAACTTGCATGCTCTTTAATTTCCCACAGAAAACAAGCGACGCTAAGTAGAGGATAAGAGAAAATGTAGTGCTCTCTGGACTGCTCAGAGGGGTTCAGATGCTTATTTAATTAAATAATTTGAAGCATCATGTTACAGATGTCTGTGGAAAATCAGAGGAACATAAATGTAAAGTACTGTTTAAAGTCTTAATAGCAAGACAGAAGCCATCAGAAGAAATACATTTTAAGGAAAAGCCTGCCATTAACAGGAGGCTTCTTAGAGATGCAAAATCTCAAGAGTATGAGAAGTATTTGGAATATAAGAAGCCATTATAAGTGTATCCCCTTATAATTACACCAGAAGGATTATAGGACTGAGGAGAGGTTTCACTCTCTAAGTTAGGCTATGAACATAAAAAGATATAAAGCCTGTTAATTTTAGATGTTTCTTGCAGTCATTGGCTTTACTATCCTATATCCTATAGCATATTTGCTATCCATTGCTTGCTTAGCCATTTGAAAATCAGTGGCTTTTTTTTCTCCCCAGACTACTCCTCTTGCATTCAGCAGTCCCTAGGACTGCCGTGTGCCTGATGTTCTTGAGACTACTTGAAGCTGCCACATATCTTCGTACTTTATTGTGACGAGAGCAGCAGCATGTCCAAACAGCTGCTAACTGCTCCTTTAACTCGTGGTTTTCAGCACCCAGCGTCACAAAATAATCAAGTTTTCAGTAAGCATGTTTTGTGGCAAGACCATGAGTCTCAATAAATGTTGAGCATAGAGAATCTATTTATATCCCTGACAACTGCATCTCAAAAGAAAACTTTCAAATGTTTACAATCTGGTTTTAGTTCCATAGTCTGAATGTCAAACATAACAAAGCAAAGTAGAAACAACATACGTCCCCCTGCAAGTCCAAGCACCGGGGATGTGTGAGACCGCTGCTTTTCCTTCGCAGGGCTGGCTGGCCGAGGTGGAGGGCAGGCTGCCCATGCGGACTGAACAGGCCCGACGGCAGAGCGGGCTGTACGAAGCCCAGAACACGTCAGCAGTTAACAGCTGCGCACAGGACCGGGAGAGGTACAGTATCTGTATAGAGCTGACTTGCTTGGAATGACATTAAACCTGATTTCCTGAGCTTCTTAATCAGGAAGACTGTTGCTCTGCAGCGTTGAGGAGTTTATTTGATGACCAGACTAAAGGCCGGCACTCCATGAAGGGAGTCTTGCTTGCTACCTTTAGCATATAGAAGATTCCAACTTCAAGAGCTGCTTTTCTAAGTATGATGAAATTTATCATAGCCCCTACGCTCAGTGCTGTGAAGGCAAGTGAGATGGATATATTTTACAGCTTTTGACGAGAAAACTGAGTAGCCCTACCCATTGTGTTGTGACAGCTGCTAGTGGTAGCAGCCTGTCCTGAGCATCCTTTGGAATCGCTGAGCGGCTCCAGCTCGAGTTGCTCGCCTTGCCTTAAGCGCCTGGTAAACAAGCCGTCCTCTTTGCTCCCGAGGCTGGTTGCTATAGTTGCTCTGTATTTTCCTCTCTTGAGCAGCCCAGATGGCAGTTACACGGAAGAGCAAAGTCAGGAGACTGAGATGAAAGTACCCGCAACGGATTTTGATGATGAATTTGACGATGAAGAACCACTACCGACCATAGGAACATGTAAAGCTCTCTATACGTTTGAAGGTATTACTCAGCTTTTCCTCTCGTTTTGCTTACTGTTTTGTTTGGTTCCTATGACAAGTGGGAAACATCCGTTTAACCCATTGAGCGCTTAAGTAGGCAAAGAAAGGCTGAGTGAGGCTTTGGCATGATTCTGTTTTGCAGAGGCACCAGGACAATACAAGGATTTGCCTTGTATTTTGCAGGGCCTCGGCAGGGAAAGAAAGAATTAAAAAAAAAAACTAGAATTGTGCATCCTTATAGTGCTAGAGAGAAGTAGTGAGGTAACAAAATGTTTTGTATTTAATGCATTTCCTTCCCTCAGTGTGCTTATCCCATACTTACTGAAGGTCTCCATGAGAATTTTTTGACTGGGATGGTTTGCTGGGGGATAAGCTCAAATCATATTGTCACAGGAGCACTAAACAACCGCTGTTACTGGTGGAAACATCTGTTACGTTGCATGTTTGGGAGTTCTGCTGTGAGGAGAAATTTGTGTAAGGGTATTTATATTATTTAGGGTTATGATACTCATTTGAAGTAAGTTCTTAGTGGTACATACATTACCTTGTAACTTCAGCCTGCCTGTGGTAAATAATCGCTCTGGCCTGTGATCACTGCTTTCCAATAGAGTAGTTGTAAAAGCTGGACATTAGCTACAAGAAATTTTGTGAGGCTCAGGGGTGCTTTCTCTCTGTTGGTGGCAGGAGAATTTCCTATGGCAACCCTGATGTTAGGATCACATTTCTCTGGTTCTTTGAGCGTGCTCTCTCGGCTCCAGAATCGTGTTCTTGTTCGTGCTGCAGTGACACAACAGAGGTGTCAGCACCCTGTCCCTACATGCCACAAGCATCCCCCACTCCATCTGGGATCCCCATTGCGCACGGTAGCCTAAAGTCCACGTCATTGTGTCTTTCAGGTCAGAATGAAGGAACAATTTCTGTAGCAGAAGGAGAAATGCTCTATGTAATAGAAGAAGACAAAGGTGACGGGTGGACGCGAATCCGAAGGAATGAAGACGAGGAGGGCTACGTCCCCACGTCGTATGTTGAAGTCTATTTGGACAAAAATGCCAAAGGTGCTATGACTTATATTTAATACTATTATTATTTCTTTATTTGCTTTCACAGAGATACCCAACCCTGCAACTGCTCTGTGTTGCAGATAGAGCCTTTTAAAAGTCTGTACGATGCCACCAAGTGCATTATTTTGTACATGGACTAATACTGTGTGCCATACGCAAAACGTGCTTTTATTGATCAGAGGAGGATAGCGGGGTAGAGGGAAAATGCAGCCTTTCCTAGTAGGTGCATATTCAACTGTCACTGCCATTGCACACCCAACTTAGTGCAGGAAACAGAGCCATTTGGAATGATTATTGGCTTTCCTTAGATATCCAGGGGGCATCTCAGATGTATTCACAAGCCAATTGTTCCAAACTGGTTCAGTGAACTGTTACATAGGAAATATTTAGCTGCTGTTTTGTATCTCAGTGTTGCAGCTTTTCAGAGCCGAATGAGTTCTGTGGATCTTTTGAATTGAAACGTGTTCATCATTTAGTTAGTGTGTTTGGAAGAGGACGGAGAGATCTTGCCAGGTGTCTACACGGCACTCTGTCATCCTTAAATCACTGACATTAAGGAAGATCCTCTATTCTTTTCCATCTTGATACATTTCAGAAAATGGTCTTTTGGATGTATTTGCTATTTCAGATGAAATATGGCTATTTCAGATGACCCATAAGGAATGGCTTCGTCTTTTGCTCACACACAATCAATGGAGGCATGCTGAGTTTGGACTGGGCTACCTTCAGTTTCCTTTTTTGCTTTTGACTCCTCACAAATAGACGTGTAAGCAAGCAGAGCATACAGGGGAATACTGGCTAGAACACATGCTAACATGTAAACACCTGGTAATATAATACACAGGAATTGTTTTAATCCTGTTCCAAAACAGGACATTTGTTCCTAAACAGTTATTTTTTTCCTCATTTAATCCTTCAGATTATTGTGTTTCCTAGCCCTTGAAGTTCTTGGTGTGAAGCAAGGTGCCTCATCCAATTCAAAAGACAGTTGAACCATTCTTATAGGGCTTTGCAGACAGCAGGGAGAGAGTGGAGCTCTCTCTGTAAACAAGCACTATAACTCAATTAGTTCTCTGCTCCAGTATTAAACAGCACAGTGCCTTGTCTGCTGCAGATGAACGTCTGGGGTCTTGTTGTATTTTGCCATCCTACAGTAGTTTTATGTTTGTGTTGGCAAATACAGAGTCAGCTGAGATGCAAAAGAGTGCAGAAAGCTCAGCGCCCCTCTGTCTGCTTTTGTTAACCTTTGAAAGACGGCTGTGGATCGTACGTTTTCCTTCATGTTCAGAACAAGACAGCACAGAATGAGAGACCCCTTCTTACAATTCTGCGTTCTCTCCTTTGGAGATTGACTGCTCTGTGTATGGCAGTAGTTGAAAGCAACATTATTATTCTGCTAGAAAAATTTCCTTTCAGCGGAGTAGGCTGCTTGAAACAGCTAAGTTAGTATGGCATTTAAATCTGTCTTAAGGAATAAGCATAGCTCTCCTGCCCAAGATAGACAGTGTGGTTTGCATCAGAGGACGGGTACAGCAAATCGCCTACTTATGAGCAGAGCAGCGGGTTGGATAGGAAATGAAACAGAGCATGTCTCTGGGTAGGGTGAGAAACTCTGGCACAGTCCTGTTAAATGAAGCAGTGAAAGTTTTCTTCAACCTACTCTCCTTAAAAAAGAATATTGCAGGAGCGTTACAATACCAGCCAGAAGATAATATTAGTCTATCAATGCTATAATGCAAGGTACGGCATGAGGCTGAATGGTCCTAAACAGGCAGCCTGTGCTGGGGTGGGTGAGTGCTGCTACAGTTGCAGCCACTTCTGTAGCAACGCTGGGGGCATTCCAGATCCCTTAAGTTTTTCCATTAATTTTGCTGGACTGTAAGAACAAAATCAAATGTATGAGTGAATATCTAATTTAAATGAACTATAATACTTACATCTTTTTTCTCTAATCTCTGACGAAAAAGAAAAGCTAAAATTTAAATTGCCATAAAATGTCGCAGTAGCAGGATAAAGATCTGTGGGAAATGCTGCTGCGTTTAAAAGTCAAACCTTATTGCAAGTTGACTATTTCTCATTCGATATTAATACATCAGTAGAAGTGACTTATTCCGTCCTTGCATACTTAAAATGGGAACGACAACTTCCCTGAAAATGTCACTGGAAATGCTAAAGCATTTAGAACCTCTGGTAATTCTTTCCTGCTTTTGAAAAGATGCTCGAGCAGCTGGCACTTCTAAATGTAGTTGTGCGAAGCGTAAGAGCATTTCCACCAACTGAGCAGCACGTTCATGGCTCTTCCAGCCAGCAGAATGGATAGCAGCGCAGGCCTGCCTGCATGACGAGGTTTTGCCTGTCGTGAGCTGCAGGTTCCTGAGAACGGGGTTGTTAAATGCACTGTGAAAAGCCACTCGGCAGCCGGTGTGCTGTTTCGGTGAGCTGAAAGCTGTGTTGTCAGGGCTCTAGTGCTAGAGCACCTGAGATGGATGGGACAGGTAAGTCGTGTGCTGGAGCCACCCTTCTGACCACAGTCCTCATGTGAGCCAGGGCTGTGTGTTTCTACAAATACTTGCATGAGGGCTGCCTGTAAAGTTTACGATACCTCCAGTCAGAGGCTGGTAGCAAACGCTATTGAAAAAGAACGGTAATGTCTAGCTTGTTTTGCCTTTTTTTTTTTTTTTCAGATGTGTACAAATCACTTCAGAAAATCTCTGAGTAGGTTTGCATAGGCCTGTTCACCTTTTATCCTACTGGTTTGCTGCTACGATTGTTTTAAGAGCTCTATTTCAGAAGGTTTTCTTTTAGAAGAGATGAAAGCACGAGTCCTATCTCCATCACTGAAAGACTCCGTTAGGTACCGTTCCCTCGGCTGATGCATGTATAAGTTCTCCTTGAAATTTAAATGTGCATCACTGCCAATAAACGTACTGGCCTGGTTGTACCAATTCAGTTGTAAACAGCATTGTTGTCCTTCCTAACTTAAAGGAGAGCCAACACGGTTCATTCTCCTTGTGACGCATGCAGGAAATTACTATAAATGCTAAAAACCATGCAGACTAAGAACTGGATCTCTTGGCTGTAGGCACACGTTTTGGGACTTGTGCCAACCTCTGACTGCTAGGGGACGAGGAACACAATTCCTCTGCACACGTTGGTGTAGCTTCTTGCAGGGCTTTTACCTGTCAGGTGTCTGGTGCTGACAACTGATGAATACTGGAACTAGTCGGACCTTTTCGCTCAAGACTGACCATACTGTGCTATTAAATGTGGTACCTCATAATCTGCTCGGGAACAAAGCTCCCTTTCACTGAGGGATGCTGTGAAATAAAATGTGACACAAGAACTTGCACGGAGTAACTGGTGTTCTGTAAGCTCTGCGTTGCACCCAGCAAAAATGCGGTGTGCTCCCACCAGAAGGACTGGCTGCTCGGGCTGATGCGCAGTGAACAGACTTGTGTGACATTAAACTTCTGGGGGGAGAACAGCAACAAGGAAAAACAACTCTGGAGCCCTGGGCTGATTAGCATTTCAGTTCCTTTGCCACTGTGGGTCTGTTCCTGTTTACCTCCCCACCCCCCAGTTACATAAATAAATCCCTTACAGGCAGCATCGGGGCTCTGCTGTCCGCTTGCTCTAACCGTTATGCAGAGCCTTGACTTATCTAAATAAATAGGTGAAAGTTAACCACGCTGATGCACTTTTTATCTAGGATATATCTGATTATTTAATGCTTGCCAAATTATTTAGGAAATGGTAATTAATTATAAACTGGACTGTCTTTTTTTAAAATCCTTTTGTTAAATACTTGTCCTTAGTTCTCCCAGTATGAAAAAAATGTATATAACATAACTTAAAGAACTAAAGCTACTTGAATTTGAATTGGTTTTATCCTTTTATATAAATATATAAATATAAATGGTTTTATAGGTCGTTGTTCTGCTTAACCTAGCTGTTGTTTTGATAACTATTCAGTCCTTGATAAGCCTTTTTGGTTACTCAGCTGCCTGCATCTGGTTGGAACTGCATAGAAACTTTGGTTTTGTGTTAAAGTGTGTTAAATCTGGCCAGTGTGGTTGTTCCATTTCCATTCTTATTTTTTAAAGAATCATCATCTGTCAGGAATCTCTTTATAGCTTGATGTACCGTGGTGTCTTCTTCTAATAAACATTATATTTTCTCATTCCTGTGAGTTTATTAATGGCTATTCATTTAAGTTTAACTTTATTAACGGAAAAGAAATGGTCCAGAGCTGCTTTTTACTTGCTTCCCACACAGAGAAACACAAAGGATAAACGCACTTCTTTTTCAGGAAGAGTATTTTGTTGTGAGTCTGTGAAAACATTTTTTGTGCTATCGTTTGGAGTTTTTCCTTTTGTTGTTGTTATGGAAGTGGGTGCAAAGGAGATCTGAAGGTCCCAACCTTTTCCCAAGTGTCAGGGAAGTTTGGACTCATCCTGTGTTCCCTTTGATACAGCAGCCTCTTCAGCCAAATCAAACTTCAGGATTGTAGCTTTATTTGACCACAGAGCAAACTTACTCTCAGCCAGCAGGCTGTGGCTGCAGGAATGTGACAAAGCCTGAGTTTAGAAGCTAAGAGCACTGTCACTTACCTGCTTCTTACTTGGCTCCCCTTAGGAATGAAGGATCTTCACGGCCTGGTGTGTAAAGGATAGCTAGTCTGGCCTCATCTGCGAAATTCTTTGTGTTTTAGCTTCATGTTGCTCTTCAGTGTCAGTCGTGGTCTTTGCAGCTATCACTTGATCAGCTACAGCACTTTGTGCAGATCGAGAAGGAGAAAGCTGTTTGTTTTCTCTGCTGTTGCACTGAGAAAGTGCTGGCAGGTCCTGCTCCAGGGTTTTACATCCTCCTCCCGGGGGGAGCAGTGATCCAGTGATGCTTCCTGGAGGGAAGGGCTGGGGGTGACTGATGACTGCTGGTGATGTATGCCTGAGTTCAGGAGCTTTTCTTAACTCTTTGCAACCTGGTAGGTGCTTGGATTTCCTTTAATCTCCTGCAGGCAGTGCAACTCTTAAGGGATTCCTTTTTCCCCAGTCTCTTTCTAATCCGGTCTCTTTCTTTTTGTCTTTCTTATGTTTTAGATTCCTAAAGGTGTTTGTGCTGGTGCAAGAACCTCGGGGCGAGCTTGTCACAGAAGGAGAAACAAAATGGTCTGTTTACCCTGCAGGCAGTTAAAATACACCCACGGAAAGCCAGACTCCCAGTCCTGTCTGGAGTTCCCACTTGAAAAATTCAGACCTAAATTCCATCCCAGTATCATTCAGACGCTTGCTCTTTTTCATGGCATGCTACTTGTGGCTCAGATTAACTTATCAGCCTTCCTTAACTCTTCTGCCAGCTTGGCACAGCGCTTCCATAAAAAATAACCAACACTTCCCCCACCCAGCTGCTCCCAATTCTGGTCACAGAACCGCTGGCTGCCCTTTGCAAAGGGTAACCAGGGAGTCCCAAGCATGTACTGGTCTGTCTTCTGTCCTCCCTTGTCCCTCAGTCCATCTGAATGTACGCACTGGTCCATCAGCATTTCACATGGTGCCTTTAGCGCTAATCCTGCGGGTAGTTTCATCAGGTAGCTTGGGAAGGAGGTGTAACGCACGGAACGCCACTCTGGGAACAGTGTTACGGCAGCTGGACTGGACTCTGAATTTGCGGATATTAAACTTTATCCACGTGCATTATTCAATACTCTGCTTTCCCCAGAAGGTCACTAATACTTCTCAGCCTTTATATTTTTTTTAAATCTAGGCTGATGCTCATTCCCAGTATTAAATCCCTATGACCTTGCTGTTTCCTGAAAGCCTTCAAGCTCACGTATGTACACTTGCTTTCCTGCTTGTTCTCTCAGCCCCCTCCTCTTTACTCCCCCTTCCTTTCTCCCTCCTCTTCCTCACACACACACACAGACACACACGAACACAGACACTGGCGTTTTGGTTCGAAGCCCCATTTTGCTCGTCACAAAGACCTCATTTTGCTCTTGTTTCGGTCTGCATGCTCGCCCTGTTGCCTTGCCTGCGCCCACCTTCCTGAGGGCCACGTTATTTTGTGGCTCGTCGTTAATCTCTTTGCAGTTTTCTTTTGTTGGTTTGTTTCTCAGCGTTTCGGACTTGCCTTCTCCTTTTGCATGACCCCTTTGTGCGTTCTCATCAGTTAATGTTTGAGTAACAGAATTTTTTTAGAAAAATAAAAGAGAAGAAAAAAAGCAACTGCACTCTATTTCGTTCTCCCACCTTGTCGTGGACTGGACCTCGACCCAGAAGCCAGACAGGAATTGTGACTTACTCCTCAGCCACCCTGTTCCCACCTGGTTATATCTGAAGCAGAAGTAGCATGATAAGCGATGCTGTACTGTATCGTGTCATGCAGTGGAGAGGAAGCTTTAATATCTCCAAATACCACATGATCTGGACCTAAACTGCCAAAAAAAGGGGTCAATTGCTTTCTAACCCTCTGTGCTATGGAAGTGTTGGTTTCCCCTGCATCTTTCCTGTTGCTAGGATATTGCAGTAATCTTGTACATGGTTAAGCCCTGTAAGAGTCAGTTGCTCCTAGCAGCTCCTGAGGGCCTAATTTATTCAGAAATCAGCCCATCGCTTGGGGAAATCCACTCGCTCTTAGGGAACTCGAGCATCTCTTGTAAAATCCCCAGAATTTGAGAAGATTGCTACGGAAGCCACTCTGGCTAGCAACCCTAAAACGCAACCTCTCAGGTTTAGTTTGCAGACAGACGTGTGTGCGTGGCGTTTTGCTGCCTGCTGCGCTTCTGTGTGGGGTCAGCGTACGGAAATGTGTCCAGGAATCACGTGCCCTCCATGCTGGGGACTGCTTTGGTCTTCCCCACTCAGGACGAAGTAACTTTTGATTTAGTTTCATGTTGTCTCCATGACTTTGTCCCTTTCCATTCAGGATACCGACTTTTGTTTCTAGTAGCACGAAGTCCCTCAGCCCTACAGTTAGTACTGTAGCTGTCGTATTATGGTGCTTAACACCTGCGAGCATCAACCAGCAAAAGGTTTCGTTTTTTTTTAATCTAATTAAAGGGGCTCAGGAGCCTGCACCCTTGGGCAGGCACAACCAGCACTGACACCTCAGCTACAGTGTTACCGGAGTCGGAAGGGTCATCCCCAAGGGAATTGCCATCCTTATTGCTGCTACCGTGGTCCCTTAACTGCTTCGATCCACGAGCCTCTGGTAGCCTCGGCACCCGTGGCTTCGGCCAGAGATCCGTGGCAGCGGTGCGAAGGCTTCGTTGCATTGCACAGCCAACACACGTCTGCCGGGGGATCTCCGTGGTTAAGCAGTTAACAGGCCTGCAAGAATATCTTTGAAATATTTTAGCTGCAGTATTTTTATTCTCGTGTCCGATGCACTGTTGAATCAGCAGCTAGGAGAATTCGTTTTCACCTATTGTTGTGCCATCTATGTACAAATTAGGTAAAAGTTTGCTTTTATATATTTAATCTAGGTGGACAGTATATTATTGTCAGCCTCTGTGGAACATTGGAACAATTGCAATGTCTGTGTCGCTACATAGCGCTTTAGAAGGAGCATTAGCTTTAGCTGCCTGCTTTTCTTTGAACGTTTTAACGAAAAGGCCAGAGTTTACAGAGTTTTTATAAACTTGGCAAGTAGTTCCCGAATGCCTGGATCTTAAAACTAAGTACAAGAAAAGCTAGCGACAGTCACGTGTTGTAGCCTACACATCTTTATTCTGCTGCCTTTATTCAGGGTAAGAATGGGTAATTTTTGTTGAGTTTACCTTTTACAGAACCTGCAGGACTAAATATGTGACTGGCTTATAAAAACTCGGCTTGAATTTACTAACCCTGCCCGGAACTGCGGACTGTACAGCCTACAAAATCACGTTGTCCTCAGCAAAAGTCTCTAATGCCCTTTCTTAACATCTGTAAATAGAGAAGAAACATATTTACTGATACGGAAAGTTGTGTTTAATGCTGAGTATTTTTCAGAGGTTCATTTAGTTTGATGCATATTGTTTGTTTGTTTGTTTTTCCTGCCTGAAGTGTCAAAAGACCTAAAAAAGAAGCCAAATTCTATTTTAACATGATGATGTCGAGCACTTTTTTTATCTGTATATGTGTGTGTATGTGTGTTTGAGCACTGATCTCTAGATTTTGGTGGCATCTCAGTGTTGTGATTTCATTGCCAATGTAAAAGGTTCTGGTGTTGCCCATTCATTTCTGGAGACAGAATTCAACTGAAATAAAGTGCTTCCATTTGAAAGCGAATATTGACCTTGTAACAATGAAAGGAAAGTCATCCGCATATTTAAATAAACATTTAATTCCAGAAATCTCGTTCACTGCACCCTTTTGATCTTCCAGGGAAGAAGACGAATGGCTTTGTTCCTTTTCTTTCCCAATAAAAAAGGCTCTGCCTCTTTGCCGGGGCTTCTCTGATTTGTGGAGGCATTACATCCGTTGCTCTCCAGTGACCGTTCAGTCTTGCCGCAAACATTTCCAATTGAGAATGGGAATTGAGCAGTGACTTATTGTTTCAGATACAAATTTTATAGCCTGAAACTCCCCTAAGCTGCTCTCATACTCCTCAGCATTCCCCTTGACTGGGAGTGGATGCTGCAGTCACATCCAGCCGTAAAGCTTTCCGCGGGTAAGCGGAAACAGCCCGTCCCAGCCGTGTTTGTGTCTAGCTGCTGGATTCACAACGATGACATCCTTGCAGTGCTTGGCTTTTGGTTCTGTTTCTCATAGCAGAATTTGCAGGTGTCCGGAGTGTTGATTTGGCTCTGCCCGGTACCTTTGGGTGGCTGTCCTCCGCAGCCAGTTCCCATCAGGTCACTCTGAGACACAATTTTATCGGAGCCTTGCCTTTCCAGCAGCTGGCACTGAACGTTAAAAAGGTGGTGTGGGGGGTAGGGGGTTGGTTATTTTTTTAATTTGGTCATTTGAGAGGGGGAAAAATGCATCGTTCTGGTTGCAGTTGTTGGTGCACTTGGGTAAGGTATTTTTTGTTTGTCGTCTGTTTTTTGTTTTATTTTAAAACTTTCCTACTTCACCAGGGGGACACAGGAACTGGAAGCTTGGGGAAAACATTGCCTCTAACACGGAATTGTGCCTTGTGATGCCCATAGTGAACGCTTTGGTATAACTGGGAGGCTCGGCAGATGTTTTTGGTACTAATTGCTGATAAACTGAAACTAAGTCTGTTGTGAGCCTAGCAAATAATCACAGAATTTCTAGGTTGGAAGAGACCTCAAGATGCACTTGTATATGCGTGCAGGAACACACAGAGGTACAAAATACAGTACCGTTTCCCTTCACTGAATAACCTGAAAACCACATAAGTTTCTGTAAGGCTGGATAAGGATATTCACAGCTCTGTTTTAATATGCAGGGGGCGGTCAATAGTGGATGGATGGGGCGCCAGAGAAATCTTCTGCCAGGCCGCGGTGCTGTGGGTACTGTGCGTCTACTTTGCTGGAGCTGGCTGCCTTAAGTCGAGATTTATTTTCCTTTAGAAGAGAAACAAAAAACATCTTTAGAAGATTGCATTTTAAATGTCTGGAGCTCACCACAGCACCGGAAAGAACTGAAATGAGGGCTGAGGTGCTGCTTTGCTCCTGAGCCCGTGCTTTCCAGCGTTTACATGTTACAGCTGCCTCCTGTTTGAGCTCTTTCTGCCCAGGTTTGGGGAAAGGTGGTGAACTGAAGGGGATGGGAACCTGGCTCCCTGGCCAGCACGTGGATGGGGCATCGTGAAAAAAATGTAAGGGATGCAACTGAACACAGCAGTTGGTGGGCGTCTGTGCAGAGGACTGAGACAATCCCTCCCTGCAGACATTTTTCTGGCCACCGAGCTGTGGGGAGGGAGCAGCAGCCAGACAGCGATGGGGAAAAGGGCTCTGTGCGTGCACAGGGCTCACAATGGCATGCTTCAGGACTCAGACAACTCATGAAGTTCCTTTGGCAACCTTAGTTTTGCTTTTATGTCTTTTGTCCAGCATTAACAACACAAAGGAACTGTGGCAGGACCAAATTTCCCTTCCTCTTTTTTGAGAAAGAAACAGCTTATGCCAAAGAGGAAGCGATCCTTGACTGGCAGACGGAGGGTTGGGTTCCCTCGGCTCCCTCAAACGCTGCAGTAGGAAAGCCATGGCTCTATACATCAGTGTGTCAGGGAAATACAGAGAAACAGGGCAGGTAATTAAAGTGGAACACAACTTTCTCACTCCGTGGGAAGCAACACCTCCTCTGCCCTCCGCCTGGTTGCGGGGTTGAAGTGGTGTGCCAGATTTGTGGACGGTGCTGCGTGGTGCCGCATTGCACGCAGTGCTGCTCTGCTGACACTCTGGCCTTGCAATTAAGCTCTAGATTGACCTAAAAAGGCTTCCCTGTCCTTGAGACCATTAATCTAAGAATCTCTTCTTCCTCTCTCTAGCTGAGCCAAAAAGTTGACTAGCTTCCGGACAGCTTCTTCATCACCTGTTAGCCCAGACCACTGGAAATAGCCTCATCTAGGAACCGTGAGGATTTGCAGTTGTGCAGCTCATAGTAGGTGATACTTCTGTCTTGAAGCAGGTACATAGAGAGCTAAGATCAGACTGTTTATTGTTTAACAATTCCAGTTGTTCTTTGTCAGCACTTATTAAAACCAGGCAGAGAGATAATGTGCTCCACGTCTCTGCATTTTGGGGGGAAACAACGAGCAGCAGGGAACAGCTTTCATTTATCTTAAGCAGTATTAGCATTGCTAACTGGAAATAGAAACAGCACGACCAAACGAGTGAGTGAAGGCAGGAAACTGAAGCCAAGGTGAGCAATAACTAGGAGAAAAACAAGATGAGCTTCACATACACCAGAGGTGTCGCTGAGCATGTCCCAGAAAACAGGATGCTGTTCACTTTGGTCATTCTGGAGGGTGGAGAGGTGCCGCTGGCACTGATACGCTACAGAATAAGGCTGTGACCGGGTGAGCCAAGGGGTCACGAAGATAAGCTGTGGGGTGAAGTCGCAGTGCACTGGCCCTGCATCACCGCAGGAAGAGCTATTTATTCCTCCTTTACACAGGCTGAGGTGTGACGCATGCATCATAAGGTAAGTGTGTGGTGCAGCTCACTGCAGGGTACTTGTCATCTGTGTGTCACAGCCTCAGCTGCCTCAAAACTGTCTGTAAGGCCATAGTCTAAGCATGAGTAGGCAACAGAGCAGCAGCTCGTGTAAACCGAAGTCCCTGCTACTTGCAAAAGACTGGGGAAGGGAGCAAATAATCTAAATAGCGAGGCTCCATCAGTCCAACGCAGGAACAGTTCTTTCCTCTTTTTACAATGAGCAAGAGACCCAATCAAATAGAGGGAAAAGGAAGTGATTTGCAAAAAGAGCTGATACAGCTCAGCCCTAACATTTGGCTGACATTGACCACGGGTCACTGAGCTAGCTGCAGTGAGAGGTGCTCAGAAAACACCAGACACCTACTATGGGAGGCAGAGAGAAGCAACGAGGTCAGATTTCCAATGAAATATAGATGCAGAACCAAGCTTTTGAGTGTTTTAATGGACAGAGAATAACAAAAAGTACCGCTCTGGTTCTGCCAGTGCAGTGCTCGAGCCGTTTGTCTAGACACTATATAATCCATCCCTAGGGGAGGTAGTTTGTTAACGTCTCCTGGAATGCTACAAACTGTTCTGCAGTTGCTGAGGTTACGGGGTTTGTTTGCTAGATGCAAGTTTTGACGGTTGACTTCAAGTTGCTAGAGAACGAGCTGCGTGTCCTTATTAACCCAGCTCCAGCTCCGTTTCTTCAGATACTCCAAGTTTCAGCTAACGCGGTCTCATTTGCCAAGCTGGCACAGAGCCGCCCGCCTCTTCCAGCCCCGCACCCCTGGGGGCAGCGTTCCTATCACCTACCTCTTTTAGCAACCCCGTTGTTCACAAGGGCAGAACTCGCCAGCCTGTTAGTTAGTGTTTCCTGGCACGCGGTAGCAACGCTGCTGTCTGCGTTGTGCCCACGAGCAAAGCTATGCACACGAGGATTATCAGAGAAGGGCACTGGATCAGTAATGAAATCGTCAGCCACCCAAGGCTGACAGAAAACCACACAGGCTCTGAGAACAGCTCCGTGGAACTTCAGCCTCTCCCCTCGCACGTTACTTCCATCCCGCTGATGGTCACGGAGAGCACCTGCTTCCTGGGCAGCACAGGCTTTCTGAGACACAGGCAGCTGAAACTCGGCACATGAAGCAACGTGAACAGGAAATCTTCGTAAACAGAGGCTGGAAGGGGAGGGTGCAAGTGCCGTATGATTTCATGGACTGGGCTACCGCTGCTGCTCAGAAGTTATTGCGAGGCCTCCTGGCAGCAAGAAACTTGGTTTTTTGTGTGTTTCTTTTTCATTAACACCGTAAGTGCCATGGAAACTGTCAGACCCTCTGGCCCTGCAGGCAGCAGTCATGCAACTCGTTGAATGCACATATATTTATTGTAACACGTTTTTAGCACAGAGTTTAACACTTAAGCACGGGAGTGTTATTACAATCTGTACAGCATCCTCCGAACAGCACAGACAACACAGACATGCAGCCCTACAGGCTCTGCAGCAGCTTCAAAGGTGGCTGCAGCGGCTAACAAAGCTTAAAACAACGCGAAATCCCAACAGTGGCTCATTCTTTGACCTCCCCTCAGGCCTGCCTGGATATATACAAGCATCCAATAAACAGGATAGTAAAACTAACATGCTGAACCATTTACAGACACTCTTTTTAAAGAAGAATTTGCTGTTGGCAGCAAACATTTGGTCTAAAAAATCTGAAGGCCACGTTTTTCTTTTCTAACTCTCCTCTCCTACACGCTTTTCCACCTTTTATCTGTGAGTCAAAGAGCAGCCTTCCTCTTCCCCTCCTTTTCTTTCCCTTTTCATGTGGGGAGCTCAGAGCCCCCGACCACCACGGGGTGGCCAGACTCGGTGCTGTGCAATCACGCAGGTTCCAGCACCACGGTGAGCAAACGCTTCAGGTCCTCGGCCCAAGAAAGGTCACCTCTGCCTCGCTCTGATTCCACTAAAGCTCACTGAGACACTTGCAAAGGCGTACGAGATTATGCTACTGCCTTGCTGGCTTAGCTGAAGGAAGAACTTGGGAGAATAGCCTTGCTAACAAAATAGTGTTTAGCCTCTTGTCTTCGTGCCTCTCTGTTGGCTGTTACCAGATACTCTATGGCTGCGTTAGCGGCAGTAGATTAGGGAGCTAGTTATTTCTGTTCGTTAAATGAGCCACTGTATACACAAGTAACATCTGCATTGAGAAGCTAGCATGACCTCAGCACACAGGTGGGGGCTTGTTTGCAGAAAGCAGCTCGTTCCTAAAAAGCTGCTTCAACAGCCTGGACCTGCTCAACCGGGCACCTTCCCCAGCGCTGAATTCCTGCCCTAGCCAAGGCTGACCCATCTGAAGAGGCCCTGTGCAAACAAACGGGCTCCTCCTCCTCCTCCACACACCCTTTGCTTCTCAGGACAGCCGTGGAGACAGGTCTAGGCTTACAGCAGGGTCCTTCTGAGAACAGAGACTGGGCTTATGCTCTAGACCAAGACCCTAAAGCCTGGCAGAGCAGTCCTGGATCCTGCTCCGAGGAAATCTAACCATCAAACAGCTTTGAGTTGAAGCTGCTCACGTCCTAACCCTGTGGGTTTAGTACCTGGAAGGCTGCATCCCATATCTACAGAGCTGCCCGGAGCTTTAGAGGAAACAGTACAGCGGGAAGCCAGTGTGCAGGAGAACTTGTCTTCCAGCTTTGTTCTCTGAAAACATGCTGAACACATGACATCAGATACAAGGAGAAGAAAAGTCTGTCAGGATGGTGAAGGTGTGACTTTAGGGCTTGGGGGAGAAAGAAACGGCTTATTTCAAAACTTCTGAGTTGCAACTGAAGTTGCAGGAGTTAGATAAAGAGCAGAACTAGGAAGTTGTGACAGCTGTGCACCATCAGCACAAAACTACAAGGAGACCTTGTGGCTTTAGTTAACTTCAAATAAACAGGTTTCTCTAGTTGCAACACTGCTCACTGGAAACATAAATAACATTTCATTTTATCTTTACACATTTGGGTTAAAAAGGAAAGTGCCAAAAGCAAAACCTGCAAAGGAGCAGAGATTCGGTTTGCTCGGGGCAAGCTGGGAGTGCTGATTTCTTGTAAGCAAACAAAGGGGAGAGGGCTCAGGTCAAAACATATCCTAGTGACAGTTAGCTGCAGTCTCACCACCATTTTTTTCCCCCACTGGGGCTGTAAAGATGAATTACAGAGAAATTATTTCTCCCAGTCTTTCCCAGCACTACCCCTATATTCAAAGCCCCGTGAAAGGATGGCAGAGGAAACCTGCCTTCCCCAGCGGCGGTGGTGGGAGCTGCACACACCTCGAGTACCAGATAAAGGAAGCATTCTGACTCCTCAGGGTTCCCCAGCCATCCATCCCCATACGGACATATTTGTGCCATACCTTCCCTGCCCCCTCCTGCACAGATCACACAGCCCGGGTCTCTGCTTCAATCTTCTGCTCCCCGTGTAGGTTTTCCAGTTCTTGGACCTGGGCCACGTTCTGTCTGATAGCAATCTCTGGCCCCCCTCCGTACAGTGTGCTTAAATAAATCCATGTCTCCTCGGAAATCTGCCCGTAATCAGCACCTGCAAAGGACAGCAGACATGCAGATAAGCAGACATGCAGCCAGTATGCTTTGTTCCACGCAGCCGTCGGACGGAAAGGCTGGTACATCACAGCATGGAGGACAACTTCCCAAAAGCAGGGCACACCTGGTGCCTGCAGCTGCACTCTGCAAGTCACCCAAAGCCCACGCCCGGTGGCAGCCCTGCACCAGAGCCGCAGCAGCAGCGCTCTCCTCCAGCCCTCTGCAGTGCCACCTGCTGCTGGAAGCCGCCGAGGCTCCACAGCACTTCAGCTGACAGCTTTGGGATCCTGCTGCAGGCACTTCTTTCTGTCCTCAAAGGGAACTGAGCAAGCAGCAGGCCACAACAGCAGGGCCTGCCTGACCCTCTCTCATGCACAGCAGTGAATGAGCTCTGGCGGCCTGAGGGGCCTACAGAAACGCGCTCAGACACACCACTCCCAGGCAGCTGGGGCTCCACTGCTTCAGAGAGACTAAAAATGCTCCTCGAAGCTGTCGTAGGAGGGACAGAAAGTGGTCAAAACACAAAGCAGAGATAGCAGAGATCTTTGCTAATGAAGGTTACAGAGGAGGAGGAGAATGGAAACGATTGCTTTGAGAGATAACCGGGATACAAATGCAATCTTCTGCTGCTTGGCAGCAAAGCCCAGCAGTGCAGTGAGGACAGCATTAGCAATGCTATTTCACAAGCTGGACCACAGCACGTGTTGAGTAAAGACAAGGCAAGAGCAACACAAGATCACAGATACAACACTGGGAAAGGGAAATGAAGGAAAGGATCTGGGGAACAGCAGGAGATGGAGGACAGGGGGATTTGCTGTAAGAGGTCACATCAGCAAGCTGGACATGCAGGAGCTGCCAACGGAAAAGCGAGATGGCTCACTCAGGGCAGTCAGCACAGAGAGTAGTGCGGCAAACTGTGTTCTTCTGCAACACCATCTTGTTCTGTTCCCGATTCATTACAGACAGACAGACCCAGTGGAATACTCTCCCTCAAGGTTTACGAGCACTACGAGATGGCCAGGACGTGCCTTACCCTGCTTAACTTGCACGTGGCCGCCTGCTTTCGTGAGTGCAATCTTGCTGTTGTCAATTGGTCCAGGAGGTTCTGTAAGAGAAGAATAAACATGTTTAAAACCATTCTGCATTCCTTGTTGCCACCCAGTTCAGCTTGTTTCCCATGCTACTTCTCTTGTTATTTCTGCCCTGCCCTGGGGACCTGCAGGCAGGCTGTGTGGATGGACTCCATGCGGCCTCAAGTCGCGCCTGTCAGGCACAGCGCTCACGGAGGTACGCCGAGCATACACGCTTGTTTCCATTCTACTTCTCACCACCAGCAGTCTCCAGAAGTCTCTGGCTCCTTACCATTATCCTTCCCCTTGACAAAGGCTTCCCACTCGCGGAACCACTGCATGCTGATACAGTAGATGACGCTTGGAGACTCCTCTGCCTGGAAAGCCTTGTTCAGCTGGGAGAGCAGAGGAGAACAGAGAAATGCAGGAAAGATTTAGTCACTGCTGAGATCTAGAGGAGCCCCTTCCATTAACTGTAAGGCAGCCTTTCCACCCTTCAGAACTACCCTTTGTAATTCCACCACCTTCCTCGCAACCTGTTCCTGCTAACTAGAGCAGGCAAGAGACCAGGATGGCTTCAAACTTTACGTCTCTGCACAGTCACACACAGCATTATCGTATTCCAGCTGCCCCTCCCCATGGTGTTAGCTGTGTGGAACCCCAAGCTGAGTCTCCTGACCATGTCCTACATGATGTTTGAAAAATGAGGGTGACAGTTTTCCACTGGCTGCCTGTGACAGATCTCCACTTCCCACCTCAACCTTTTGCCATTACCTCCAGATCCTTCCCATACAAACCTTGATGAAGGTGTCGATTTCAATTCTCCTGCGTTTGGCAAGTGCTTCGATCTCCACTTGGCAAATGGAGCACACGTATAGATGGTTCACAGCAGGGCCGCCCCCAAACCTGAGCAGAGGAAGAGAGGGAGAGGAATGCAGAACTGCAGGAAAATGGAAATGCTTCCCAGCCCCGAATACCACACAGATAAATTCTTACGCTGTTCCAGACAGTGGTGAAGGAGGTGCATCTGCAGCTGTTCTCAATGGAGAGTGCTGCCTCTATGCAACACAGAGCGGGTCTCAACATTGTTCTGGGACAACACACTGATACAGCTCCCTTTGGGTTAGATCAGTAGGTGCTACCAAATACAAGTCTTTGCCAGCCCACACCAAGTCCTGCACACTTTTAACGTGCCACTGGAAGGCATTGTGTCTTGGTCAGTGCCTGAGATGGGAATACCCCAAGCAGACTATCTAATAAAACAAAACATATTGGGACAAATAACAAAACAGTAATATTTACCTGTTGTAGAGATACTCCCACACGTTCTGGGGCAGAATCAGAACCAGGTCGTCAATGTAATGGTATTTATTAGGAGGGATCCCTGTGAAAGAAAGGCGAGGAGGAGAATTAAGCAGGGAACTTCTTATTGCAGGATAGACACAAATTGCAAGAAGAGAGATCTTCCTTGCTGAAAACTCCCCGATTCCAGAATCTGCTTCCTCTGCTAATGGAAGACCCTAAAGAGTTCACTGATTTTGAAAGTTTCTCAATTCACAGCCTCAGTTTCTAACCAAGTGCTTCATTTCCAATTGGAGATACACAAACACAAGGGCTCCCAAGCACGACGGATGTCAGAGAACAGTAAAATGTGGTATCAGGTCCCTTCAGAAGTGTGCGCTCCATTGTCCTAACACTGAAGGACAACCATGCTGACAGGGTAACACAGATCAACACTGTCTTATGTGCTTTCTACAGGTTTGTTTTTAAAAACAAGTAGAGAACTGAATACTGTTGTTTCCCAGCGCTAGCCATTCCTCCGGTCCTCTGATCAGCAGGACAATGGGGTAATTTTCTCATCTCTCCCTGAGCGGGCTGCAGCTTCTGCAGATGAAGCAGATCCTACTGAAGCATGCACTGTAACAGATCTGCAGCTGAAGCTTTTTTTTTTTTTCCTGCATTTGTTACTGCACCAGGAAGCAAAAAGGCATAGCTGACAGTTGCTTTTCCCAGGTTCAGCAGCACTGCCTTACCTCCATGAGAGCACAGAAAGGTGTGATTGGTGATGGGACCAGGCTCAGCAAAGGTGTTGAATTTGTTGAGCCACTCTCGAGAAATGTAGAACTGGAGCAAACTGTGCTCCTTCATGCTGGCAAGGGACACGACTTTCTGACGCTCCCGCACAGCCTCTTCACTGCTTTTCCTTAAGGAGGGAAAGGAAGAGAAAATGAAGCAATTCCTGAACGAGTTCTGAAGCAATGAAGCAATTCCTGAATTAGTTTTCCACCGATATTTCTAGGTATTCTGCAGCCATGAAGGGACTGCTGCATCTGGGGTGCTGCTCACCTGTAGAACAAGACATAGGCTTCTGCATTCTGTACCACGGTCTCATGGACTTCGGTGACATACTGGTCATCAAACTCGTACCACTGGCCATTGATCACGTTCTGACAGTAGGCTATGTAATGCCCGCCTGCATCAAAAAGAAATACAGCACAGCTGAGATTCAGAGTGCAGGCGGAACTCAGGCCTGGGATAAGGTCAGCAGCACAACAGGATTAGTTGCTAGCAGAAATAGGAGGGAGAACAAAATAATAATAGTAATAATAATTCCCGTTCACGCAAGCTTTGCAGGAGCAGGGGGGTCTGTCACTGTCACCATGCTTTGCCTTCCTTGGAAAGGGCCTCTAGGCCAACCCATGGGTGAGGCCACAGCAGCTGCAGAGAATCTGTCAGAAGCTGTCTAGTTCACTTTTCAAAGGGCAGAGGCTGAGCAAGGCTGGGAAATGGAGGAGCAGGCCTTACACTGCACTTTATCCTCAAAGAGGGATAGAGGAACGCTCTCTGCCTTGCTCATACCCGTCTCGTTCCTGTTCACCTCTGCCTACACTCACAGGAAGGAGGACTTACTGCCTGCCGTGCCGTGATGGCAGATGACTGACAGCAGGTCGTAGGTGGTGATCTGGGAGACACACTCCTTGGCTAGGAAAGGTCGCAGGTCCAGCCCTTCCAAGGGGAAGGAGACGTGACTGTTGATCTTGAAGGAATACATCACCTCATGCCGGAACCGTTTCAAGTGGATGCAGAGAATCTAAAAGACCATAGACAGAGAACACCCAAGTGTGGTTTTGCTGTGGGTATTCTGATCCAACAGCATATCTTTGTGCATCTGATCTTTGCAAAGCTTTTTTTCCTTTTAGCCATAAATCCTGCTGGCTCATCAGCTTAAAATGGGAAAGTCTCTTCTGGTCTAGATACAGGATTTTGCCACCAAAACAAACTGATGTTTCAGTTATGCAGCCAGTTTTAACTCCTCAAAGAGCGGCTGCTGAAAGAAAAGTAAGAAACAAGGTCCTCTTACTCACCTCTGGTAGCCGGAGGACTTTGCAGTACTTCACTCCATTTCTCAGTCTGAGGGAGAGAGAAATTAGCTGTGAGAAAACTCTAAGGCAAAGGGACGCCAAGAGGCAAGGCAATTGTCTGGCTGCGTCTTGCTCACTTTGAAATCTAAGACAAATGCTGCCTTTCAGCAGCAACAAATTCAGGCTTTTTGCAACATCCCTCCCAAATGAGGCATGGCATGAGCAGTCTGTCAGGCCTCTTCTTTCTAATGCAGTAACTCCATTACTGCCAAGCCGTGTCCCTGTCCATACCCTTCTTCCTTTCTTTGCCCCGCTAAAGCCAGCACTTTTCCTGCCTGCAGTCAGTCAGTGGCTTCTCAAGACGCAGTGTAAGAAACTCAGTATAAGACGAGGCAGATTTTACATGACACTCAGAAGAAACATCCCAGCAGAGGATTTAGCAATATGTTTAACAGTAGTATAAAGAAATTTCCAGAGGTATAATACACATAAAGCAGACTTACTTTTTACACCGTTCACAACTGTACATGTTGTCCCCTGTAGACGAAGAGAAGAAAGCCGTTACGCAGTTACTCAGAGCACACAACTCTGATACAAATACATTTCCATCTCATGCAGAAAGATCACATTCAGTTGATCCTGACACTCCTCTAAAGGTGAGAAGAGATCCAAATAACTATTTCCCTCAGTAAGTGTAGGCAAGAGAATGGAATCAACTAGGAGAAAAATTCACACAAAAGTGAATACAGCAAATTAAGTCCTCTAGGACTTAGGGAATGAATGGAGAAAGCAAAGAATCTAAGAAGGCAAAGGATCCGTAGCACTTAAAAACAACTAACAGCCATGTCTGCTCCTTGCTAAGAACAGTATCATCCAGATTCAAAATGAAAAATCACCCTTGAGCACGTGGAAAAACTCCTTTCTGCTCAAAGAAGCTGAACTGTCAAGTATTGGTAGTGTCAGGTCGTAAGTGAAATACTAGAACATGCTTTCCAGACTTAATCCACCCCCAAAATGCATGTGAAATACGTTGCAGTTTTTCTTGTTTCTGGCTGTCAGACCCCACCGAAGCCAACTCACCTTTCAGCTCATCTGCTGCGAAAAAGGCAGCGAGACAATCCTCCAGCGTCACAACAGGACCCCAAAACCAGCTAGGGATACAGGACACAACAAATCTGCGGAAGAAAACAGATCAAGAGAGAGTTACGTGTACAATAGTTAGACACTTTGGCTTACAAAGCCCCATGTGGACGGGCATTCTTCTAGCTCATCACACACCCCTGTGGCACAGGGAAGGCACTATTTCTCCCAGCTGATAACCCCATTTTAATTACTCTAACTGGAAGCGATTTGGAGAACTGAACTACACTGGTAATTCATTTGCTCTGGAGGGTAAGACAGAGCTGAAGGCAGGACTGAGGGATTATCATTTGCACACTAAATCTCAAGGTGAAGGACAGAAGTAGAACAGCAGCAGCTGGCTTATGTGAAAAGGCCCAAACAGACCCGTGAGGTACCACACACCACACACCGTCCTTGTCCAAGGAACGGTTACAGCTGGCATTTCTGCTGTAAGCACCACTGGCTAGGGACAGCTGCCTTCCAGCCACTGCAGGGCAACCCCCAGAAGAAAGAGGACCCACACAGGGAACACACCTCCGGATATACTCCATGATGAAAGCAATCCAGCCTTGCGAGGCATAGTTGTCCCCACACGCCCCTGTCTTAGCTGGCACGTTTTGGTAGATGGCAGAGTGCAGCTTGGCCAGGTCCTCCTTGCCTGGGATTGGGAGTGACAGGTCCTGGAATGTCTCCACTGTTGTAGAAACCTGGAAATATCCAAGAGGAAGAGTTCTGGGTTTCCTGTGCATGTAACGGAGCTGGGACCTGACTTTCATCATCACCTTTTATCGATGTTTGGATTTTGTCTGGGCTAGAAACCTGGCCTGGCACTAAGAGCAACTCTCTCTGGCTAATTATTGAATAAACTGCTGTCAGCAGGAAGACTTCCGTCATCTTTGTAGCACTGGGATCTGTTTTCTGATGTGAATGTGATATTGCTAGACCAACTAAGTGACACAGATAAACAGACCGCTATGGAGGCAGACAATTTCTTGGCACAGCAGGTCTCTCACACCTCCTCCACCACCCACCCATCAACATTTTAGCTGCCCTCCAAAAGGCATCCCCCAGTATTTGGCAATAGGAGCTCCATTTCCAAAGAAGAGCTAGAAGACTGTGCTCCTGGACCGACAGCTACCAGGAGACTCACTCTGTCACAGGTGAGGCACTGCACCAGGCTGAGAATGGAACCATCAAAGATGTCAGAAATCACACTGCGGTAACGAAGTTCTTTCTTCTTTTTCCCAGAAGCCTGCATCTGGGCTGAAAGACAGACAGACCATCACGTAGCAGCTCTTTCCCAGTCCCTGGTCTCATGCAGAGTCACGCAGACACGCAATAACCCAGGACAAGAACTGACTGATCCTGTGTGTTTTGCTCTAAGCTTTATACCTGACTTCCTCTCCCCCTCACCTGTCCGTGTATTTTGTCCCTTTTTCCCCTCTAGCATTTACCAGGTGTTCACCAGGTGTCTTGTGCTGGAGAAGACTCTCCATAGCAGGACACAGAATTTTGTTTAATAATAAACCTCTTTCCCTACACACATAGGCATGGAGACAGAGTGCTTTTCATCAGGCCAGAACATCTGCGGCTGTGCTGACCTCAGCCAAGGGGCCGGGGCACAGTTTTGGACAGAATGGCATCACTGAACAGCTGTAGGGACGGTGGTATAAGCACAGGTCATTGTGCTTGCTGGCTGCGCAATGCTGAGATTTTGTTCTGCAATTTGCTTGGGACAAAGAGGACAGTTTGACACAACAGAAGCCAGGCTCCACTCCGAAGGGTAACAACGCTTCCGGCACCAGACTGACATTTGCAGCTTAATTCCATTACTTTGAGCCCAAGACATCTAGGAGCCAAGAACCTCTCAGTAAAACATCATCTTACAGTTCCTTGACCCACACACTATGAAGTGCGAGCCTGGCAGACAAACGTTTACACATCTCCACACTCCCCTAAAGGGACGGAGCTCGTGCCCAGGACTTCATAGCTCTTTTATTAATAACAAACACAGCATGCAGACAGACCTGGAAATCATTTTGTGCCCCAACATAAGAGCATACTAGAACATCCGTTGTATCCAGAGCTTCATCTACCTGCAGGTTTACTGTAGTCTTTGCCTGGTATGATTTTAGAAAACACTGATATTCCAGGGGGATCAGCACTTCTTACGACGGTTAATCAAGGATCATGAAATATTTCTTTCCTCTCGGAACCCCTCCTCCTCCCTTTGCCTTCCAGCATGCCCCGACCCCTTTGCACTACCTTTCTTGAGCACATAGGAAGGTCCGAGCCTGGCAGGACTGGAGCGAGGAGGACTGCTAGAGAGCTTGGAGTGCATTTCGTGATGGACGGGACTGCAGGGGCGTGAGGAGCAGCGCACATAGGCATCGTTATCGGGTTCTGGTTGGGAGAAAGGGGAGGCAAAAGAGCACTGGTGAAAATCTGTTATGAAAGCCAACTCTGTGTTCCAGCACAGAATCCTTCTCAGCACTCACAGTTCAGATGTTACAAATTCTCTTACTTGCATGGGTTGGCAGATACAGCTCTCGGTGCATGGATAAGAGTGCATACAGAGCTATACTGAACAGCTAATAATTATATAGAGGAAAAAAAAAACCCTGCTATTTTTTCACACTTGTGACTAATTAGGTTTCACAGCTTGCTCCTGTACCCCTAATCCACATAAACAACATTGCTGCCTTCAGTGCCAGTTGGCAGAATAAGACTGTTACGTAACGAAGTGTTGAAAGATCAGATATGTTCAGTTCGGGGTGACTCCACACCTACATCTTAACAGCTGCTCTTTTCCCTACCACACCGAAATGCACAAACTGTGCATCACCCTCTTCTCTCCAGAGCCTGTAGTCCAACATTAACAAACATTTTCTTCCATGTCTTTTTTCCACAGCCAGTATTTCCCCGGGCCAGCCTATCAGATAAAGCAATGTATATATATATAAAACCTTTTTCTTAAATGAGGAAAATGCACAAATGCTGCATCTGCAGGCTTGGCAGCTATTGCTGCCTCAGGATGTAGGCTTCGCTCAGCTCCGTAAGCACTTCACCCTGACTAAGCACCTCCCTGGCTCGCTTAGGTTTTCTTACAGAAGCAAGTGCGCACAAAGGCAGAAGCAACGCCAGTGACACTGCAGAGACTCTTGGATGTAAAACCTTTTGAAACCCACAGAAGGAACACAGACATGATGTGCTGTTTGCCACTGCACTACACCACCCCCCCAGTGCAGGACAATACCATACCTCACAAATAACGTGACTGGAAGAGCTTTATACCTGGTGTCCTGCATGGGCTGGCAGGACGGGGAGCTGGAAGCATCTCGGGTGAGGCTCTACCATCCACTGGCATCATAGTAGTGTCCACATCTGCATCCTCGTCCACCTGCTCCGAGTTGCTGCGCCGATGGCCACAGGAGAACTTTCTGTCCTTCATCCTCTCTTTCTCGGAGATCCCTCTCCCGGCTTCATCCTGGATCAACAACTCTGTCTCTGCCAGGGAGCTGCTGCCCACACCCCCTGCGGTCCGGCTTTGACCATCTCCTTCACCCCTGTCACTGCTCGAGTCACAGGAGAGGAACTCGTCTTCTGAAGGACTTCGGTCACCCTCTCGCTTGTCATCCTGGTCACTGGTATCCAAATCTCTCGTCTCTGCAACAATCGGTTCCTTCAGTTCTTCGTGAAGCTGGTCCATCAGGCAGCGCAGGAACTCCTGAGTGTCCTGAAAGCCAGGAGTATTTCCACGTTAGCATCCATCCAGAAATAGGGCAAACAAGAGGGGCAAAATACAGACACAGCTCCATTCTTAGCCTCTTTCAATGCTGCCCACGAAAGTTACCCAGCTCTGTAACACACGGAGACCCTCCTACAGCAGAGAGCTGGAGATGTATTTTTGTCTGAACATCTTCAGCTGAAAAACACAGAGGAAAACTAGAGAGCAGCTGCAACATGCAAACCGCTATCTTATTTATCGGGAATTTACCACTGATAAGAAGCAAGAGACCAGGAGAAAGCTGAGGAAGGCAGCAGGCCATGGAAAACAGACTCCTAACCACAAAACAATTTTCATGAACACTGATGCCTGCTTATTGGAATCCCTTTCTTAGAGAGGGCAGATTAAAATCTTTAATAAAGAGGGAATGGAACCAGAAACCAAAGACTATACAGTCAAGGTGCAAGCTCCTAAATTTGCAATGCGAGGTAAGAGAAGTGATACGTTGCCTTCAAAGGAGCTGCTGAAAGCGACTTGGTATTTTGACAATTCCAGAAAGTTAATTATGATGTTTCTGTTATTTTAAAGAAGCTTGGCTTTCAGCCTGCCCTGTCTTCCTTTCAACTCTCTCTCTTAACAGCTGAGTTTTCCAATCCAACATACTTCACATCAAAGATAAATATAGAAATTCTTTCATTAATCATTATTTTTATCCTCTGTTTTGACTTGCTGTCAGAATCACAGTTTAGATACACTGTCTGCTGTCATTTCTTTTGTAAATTTTCAAATCAAACATAGTTTGATGTTTACATTTTATTCTAAAGAATAAACACTGGAGACCACGATAAATACTTCAAAGAAAAAGATACTATCTTTCAAATGAGATTTAGTCAGCTGTAATTCCCCAGAAAAAGAATATAGATCATCGGTAATTTTAACTTCTTCGTACAGATTAATCCAGGTTTCTCAGCTATAATGTGAATAAACAATACCCAACTTACATAGTATGTATCAATAGATCTCAAAGCCCTTTATAAAGGAGGTCACCATCATAATTTTAGAGGTGATAAAGCTGACACAGGAAGATGAGCTGACTTGGAACCAGCAAGCCAGAGGCAGAGCCTGGAAGAGAACCCATTCTCCTGAATCCCACCCAAGTGCTCTATCAGGTCACTGATACTGACACAAGACAGGCGTGACACCTGAGCTCTAGCTCTTCTCTCTATACACAAGCACCACCACTGCAGGAAGGAAAAAACAACACCATCTTTGTAATCATGGCATGTTTGTGTTGAGGCCCCACCTGCTGTGCATAGCCTCGGAACATGGGGTTGACGAGTTTAATTCCATGAGATAGACTGCTTGGAACAACATAACTCGGGCTGTTTAAATACGGAGAAAAAAAGAAGTTAGTTTGCTTATCAGGCCTGGAGCCAGTCTGTGTAATAAGCAACAGAACAGGGTGTGGTCGCTAGTTAAAGAGGACAAAAAATAATTATGCACCTGCAAATCCTAGTCTTAAGTTTCTCTATTAGCTGGGTGACATACAAATTAAGAGAAGGAAAACATCTTAGTCATTTCAGCCTATCCTTCCAGAGAGAATCATCCCTCGAGCACGTTTAATTTAAAGCTCTGTCCACACTTCGAATTGTCTGAAGTGATTCTCTCCAGAGCAGGGTTTTGCAGTTAGTTTCCTTTTGCAGCAGCATGTCTGTCTCAAAATCTGGGTGGGCTGGCCAGGGACCAGTAAATGAGGTAAGTCAAAACCAATAATAAATTGATATTTTTCTGGTTCAAAGTCTGCAGCCTGCTACATAAAGTTACAGTCCACTTTTGCTCTGCATTTTATCCCTTGTTAAAAACTAACCTGAAACAAACATCAAACCAGAAATCTGAACTATTGCATATTTTTCCTCAGTACCTGTCTGTGTGGGGTTTGACTGCCTTAGAAGGTGCACTTGTCACGGAAGATCCCATTTCTTTTTGCTGATGCCATATTTCAGAACCAACATATACATGAACGCTGTCCAGATTACATCAGGGAGCGACCACTCACCGTTTCTTATGCCAAACCTCAGACACCAGCTTCTGGTAACTTTTGCACAGTGCTGGTTTCTTATCTGTGCGGACCAGTCCACCACATTCCAGAAAAAATTGCGTGAGAGGTGGGCTACAAGGAAAAAATGAAGAATTCAGTACATAGACTTCTCGTTTGCCTCTATTTAAGGATTTATCAAAACTTAAATGCACGTCTTTTTGAAAACATGCTTAGGGTACTGCTTTTAAATCAAGGGAAGAAGTGATTTCAGATGCAGACTTAGTTTCTAACTTAAATAAAATAGCTGATGTGAATCTGTACCAGGTATACAGAAGAGATCCTTAAACTAGTTTTCAGCAGGACGGCTACAGAATATTTTAGGGTATGAGTTGTTACAGTGATATCACCGGGGAGAACAAAAAGACATGACATGCTTTCCCATGTGATAAATACATTTCTGTCAAAGTGGAAAGGAGTTTGCCATTATAAGACTTGTTTATAGATGAATAAATGGCCACAGGTTCACTCATTTTCTACTGCAAAACTTCTGTTTTCACTCATTTTCCTACTGTAAAACTTCTGTTTTCCTAAACGCTAAATTTTTCATATTCCTTTTTCTGCACCTAGCCTGGCGGATTTCTCTTTGCATGACTCACAAAGGACTCAGATCAGAGGTGCCACTTTTGATATTTAGTGAAGTCTAGTAAAGACTCAACTGAAAGGCCCTAATGCCTACCAGTTAGAGAGAGCCTGAAGTGCTGCATTCATGTAGCAGGAGTTCCCAAGATTTTTCATTCCAGTAAGGCCTAAAGCACAAACAAGAGAAGCATGAAACTTTCCAGAAGTGCTGCTTTCTACATTCCTTCCCAAAGGAGAGGGAATCTGGCCCTTGCTAGGTAGGCTCTGCACTCTGCTCCTAGGAACCTCTCAGCGCAGGTCCTAGAGACTGCAGAGTTACCCTCACAGCCCTTTCATCAACTCGACGCGGAGTTACCTCTTGGTTTCAAATCATCATCCTCCGATTCGGATTCGCCTTCATCAGCCACTGCGATTGGAACGGCCTTCAAAGGGTGAGCAGGCAATGGAGAATCCTAGATTAAAGGCAGAAAAATAAGCATCAGCGAGAGTCCTGCTTCAACAGATGAGTTATGAGAGATAGCATCTTATACGTAAATCCAGCCAGCCTTTCGAAAAGCATATTCAGGAGAGAAGAACCAGTTGTGCTGTCTGTCCTTCTCAGTAATGCACACAGGAAATGGAAATGATACAATTATTGCCTCCAGTGTGCATGATGAAAAAGGCATTGGGAATATGCAACCGTGTCACAAGTACGTGTGTTTCCAGCCTGACAGCTAAAATTTTGAGAGGCTATGCGATGAAAATTAAGATGTCACAGCTGCTGCTGTCGTTCCTCCCAGAAACAGACGCCCCACCGAAGAGGCTAGGAAAGGTTAAAAAAAAATCAAAATGGATATTGAAGTCATTTGGAAGTCGTCTTGTGGGGAGATTCTGTAAGATAAAGCTACTGGAATATGACTACGGTTTGCCACCTTCAGTGAAAGAGCTCTTACCACGACAACAGCCTGGACAATAGTGCAAATTTCTTGGCTAATTTTGCAAGAGGTAAACAAAAACCCTGCCGTGCTGTGACAGAGACCCACCGGTTCAGTGAACTTCACAGGCGGTGACTGCGTGTGCGCTGCCAGCCGCTGGTCCAAGAACACCTCCTTCTCACAGGCGTAACACCAGACCCGGAAAGTGGTCAGATTCACTGTCAGGTTGTGCTTCTTGGCCTAGAAATTGAAAGATGAAATAACGATTTGACAGCTGGCTCAAACTGAAGCACAGGACCACCAGATTACGGTAGAGGATTAGGGAACGGGAAAAATCCAACTCTCTCTGTCTTAAGGTGGACAGCAGAGAAAAGCTCACCTGTGCGTGAAGCGTGCTATGGTCAGCAAAGGACTCCCCACAACCAACGTAAGGACAACCGAGCTGGTGGGAGAAAGAGCAGAAGTACAGTGACACACCAAATTAAACCCTCACAGAACAGTCTGCAACCCCAGCCCTACCAGCAGCTGCAACTTCAGAACTGATCTTGCCATTTGTCGAGCCTTTTTCTTTTTCCAGGGCCCAGAAGAAGACAGAAATTTGGAATTGCTGAATTTAAGAAAGAAAACCTGCAAACCCTGCATGGGTTTGCACCCATGTAACCTCCCCATTCCAAGGCAACTGCTCCAACAGGCAGCTCCTTTGCCAAATCTCCAAATGTCTGGGCATTCCAGTGTAAAAATAAACCGCCCCTGCCCACCCTCGTGCCCTTTGTCATTCCTTTCTGCCTGGCTGCCCTGAGCACCTGCCCTCTCTTCTGAGGTCTCACACTTGCAGCCTCCCTTCACAGCTGCCAGCAGAGGCAGTCGATGCTGGGAATTGCATTCCTTCCTGCTGGGGCTATCGGGGGGGAAATCAACTATGAGAAGCAAACTAAAATCTCATCTCAGTGTATTCTGACAGCATTAGCTTTTAATCTCGGGAGATTTTTTCTTGGAATCCATCAAAAAACAGTGGATATTTCTACTGCAAAGCCCCCTCCTTGTTTTCATTTTTTTTTTCTGGTCATATAGATCTTCTTTTTATATTTTTATTTAGATTTATATTTAAGAAAAGCCCCACCATATCATGCACACGAATAGCAAGCCATTTTTACCTGAAGACAAGCCCAGAGATTTGGTCCCACAGCTCCACATGACTGGCAGGTTCCCTGCATATTCATGATAAAAGAAGGTTTGTTTGCTTGTTTGTTTTTTTAAGTAATCTAGTCCTTCAGGATTGGGAAACTACTCACTGAGAAAGGCCTCCCCAGCCAGCAGCTCCCAGTATTTCATTTCTTAAACCCACGCTTCTGATTAAATACACAACTTGCAGTGCCTTAGGTAAGTGGCACATTTGAGCAGGATACAGCACCAGTGGGATACACCAGATGGGACTGACAGGGGCTTACGTTACGGGACACGCGCAAGGTACTCTTCTCTACAGAGACAGGCAGCGTTTTCTTTGAAAAGCAAACATGAAAAGCATGCACAATAGCACAAAGGGAAAGGACTGACAACCAGAACCCCCTGTACCTTGGATTTGAGCAGCAGATCATCCCTGGTCACCTCTCCTATGGAATCCAGGTGAGGACAGATGTCTCTTGTATCCCCCATTCTCACCTGTGCGAGGGTGTTTTCCTAGGACAGGAAAGGATAGCGCTACTGACACGTGTCAGAACTCTCACAGGCTGCAAGAAGAGAAATTTGCTTCTTTTGTACATTGGAGATTAAAAGATTCATCTTCAAGGTTCAACGAGATCAAAACAAATCTAAATCTGGACCCAGTGACGTCAGCTAGCACAGTCCTGACCCCCTGTTGAGTGGCTGCGTTACGATAGGGTAGGTAAGTGAGCAAGGGAATGGGGTGTGGAGGAAATACACGAACAAAGCTAATAATGTGTGTAACATGGAGTGTGCGTTCAGAAATGTAGGAGGGTGCTCAGCACGCAGGGACAGCTTCAGGAGCTGACTTGGTTTCAGGTAAGCTATCAAGCCAAGGGACGATTCGCTGTAGCTGCTAAAATCACACCACAAAACGAAAGCAGTGGTAGTGAGCCACTGACCACCCTCTTAATCTCAGACTCCCAGACTGATCACGTAGCGTCTGAATGATGCAGGGGCCTAAAGCGATAAGTAAAAGCTGCCATTAATTCACACGCACCTTACCTACATACCTTAACCGGGCTTACATGCCGTAGATACACGGTACTGCACTAACCCAACTAGCCTGATCAACTCCACTTCTCCCCCTAGAAAATGGGTTTTTATGTTCTAGCTCAGCAGGCAGGGTGGGAAAACAAATGTGGTCTGAACGTAATTCCTCTTGCCAAACACAAACACGCAGCACGAAGAGATACCAATCTGATGAGCTTGTTTGCATGAAACTCAGATTAAAAGCGAAAGGGTGCTGCAGCCCAAGACAAGAACTTGGCATGCGGTGTCTGGGGGCCTCGAGGTGCCCATACCGTGCTGATCTGGATCTAACATCGAGTTCCTTATTACACCACTTTATCAAACATTAAAAATATGATGATTGTTTTAATGAAGCTGTGCAAGAGGGAGTAAGACTTGAAAGATCTGTAACTGATAACCAGTCTTCAGCCTCTGAGGAGTTTATCATTTAATGTAGGTTTTAACGAGTCACAAAACTCAAAGACTGGACGAAATGTAACACCCTGTTCCACCCATCCCGTGCATGCAAGCGCTGCAAGTACAGAGGACTTCAGAGCTGCATGCTTCCGAGCACAATAAACACTTTCATGGTGGTCCACGGGTACATTAAAGACTTGAAACACGTCTCAGAAACGTGCAGCTACAAAAAGAAGATGAAAAGGGTTTGTGTTTCTTAAGCACAGATCAAGTAACCTCACTTGTGACCGTTAAAAACCAAAGATAAGTAACATTAACAACACCAAGCAGGATCCAAAATATTGCTATTGGCTGGAAATGAAGCAGACATGAAAAGCTTCCGTCATTACAAAAAAAAAAAAAAAAAATCTAAAATTTGGATGAACTTGAAGTTAACAACGGTTGCTACTCTGTTCTTTTCACATTTTGAGGACATTTGAAAGAATTTCCATTACTTGGTCTGAATCGCTAACAGTAGAGAGAACAAAAAAAGGAGAGGGTAAACAAATAAGCCATTTCAGCATCACTTATCCTGGGAGCGGAAAAGCTTGCCTAGCACCTTGCCTTGGCAGAAGACAAACCTCAAGGATAATTTTGTAACAGTGTTTTTGCAACACGCTTTGGAACTGAACTGGAGGAGCAAAGCAAAACTGGAGGGGGAAGGAATGATATTTACATCCTACAAACACAGCCGTGGTTGGAACCAGGATCACAGCAGCCTGTGAAGAGACGCTTAACAAACAACCAAGTAACGTCACGCAGCTTCCCAGACAGGCAAAGCAGCGTCACGTAACATACACTGATTTAAAAGACAAGTGACGAGACCACTGTAACTGTGGCTAACACAGAAAACTGGGACACTTTCAGAGTCAGAGATCCTTCTACAAAACTGACTCCTAGTATCAGTGCCATTTTTGCTATTTCACCTTCCCTGGTTTCTTATCCCTTTCCCAAAAGAGGTTTTGCAGAAAACCCAATGAGCAAAATATTGCTTTAAAACAAACTCCAGACCCCCTGATCTCCACCAGTTTAGGCTAACTGGGGGCTGCTTTTGGAACACGCTACGTTAAGTACAGTCTTGTGGATGGTTTTACTGCATTCCACGGGACCACCCCTCCATTCCAAATTAAAACCATCCCTTTCAGCTTTCCAGCACCGGGATGCTGAGCTTCCCACCTACACTTTCCTAAATAAAAAAGCAAAAACATAATTTTCACCTCTCAGCCCTGACCGAGTGCACCAGAAAGGTTCGAGCTGTGGCTGCTCAGAGGAAAGTATTAAACCCCTGCCTCCCCACGGCTCTGCCCCATGAGCTTTACCTGGCGCAAAGAGCTCTCAAACACTGCTCAGGAAACGAGGAATTTAATAACAAAAGCACTGCCAGAAAGCTTAGCTTTGCTTGTCAAAATGTATTGAGTACAATGGGAGAAGAAGTTACCTTAGAACAAGTCCTCCAGCCTGTCTCTCGCAAGAAGCGCTGGGGAAGAACGGAACGTGAACATGTCAGAACAATTCCACGGCAACTGCAACCTACTTTCGCTCGCTTCAGTCACTGCCAAAATCAGCGGCTGTGCCTGCACGGCGACACGTTTCTCTTTCTATTTTCGTTTCAAAACAACTGCTTGGTCTGGTACCCGAACGAACGCCAGTTTTCAACAGCTCAGATTCAGAGAGCGCAGATTCGGAGGGGGAACAAATAAAAACAAGCCTGGTAGAAATAAAAACAAGCCCCAGCACTGCTTTCACGAGGCAATCACCAGATCTGCTCGCTCATCCCGCACAACCCACCACGACGATCCGCGGCCGCTGCCAGCAGCACCGAGGCAGGAATGACTTACCCAAGTGAATTACTTACCGAACCGCCCTACGGATGAGAAAGAGCCAGAAACCAGGCGCGACGTGGGCTCTGCTTTCCTCACGGGCACGATTTCACCGAGATTTAGCCCTCGGGGGTCAGCACGGCGCGGGGATTTGGGGATCTAGGTAAAAATGAATAGGAAATATTTAAGGGGGGGCACCCCACACGCATACATAAACCCCACACAGCAGCTGAAGCTCACCCCCCTTTTATCAGGGGCTGCTTGAGGGGCTCTGGAGACCCCACCTGAGGCTTCCTCAGCCCAGATTCAAAACCTGGGCCCCGCTCCTGAGGCGCAAAGGCCGCAACGGCGCCCAATGGGCGCCGTTGCGGCCTTTGCGCCTCAGGAGCGGGGCCAAGGGCCGAGCCCCAGCCACTCACCTGCTCGCAGCCCAACCTTTAGGAATCCCTGAAGGATCCCAGGGGATCTCCGTTGCCGCAGCCCCCGCCCCGCCGCCGGGAAGGGAGCGGGAAGGCGGCGGGGGGAACGTTTGAGGCGGGGTCGGAACCAAAGGAGCGGGGCCGCGGGGCGCGCCCGGACCGGAGGGCGGGGGACACGCCCCTCGCCTTGCCAGGTCCAAGTGCTGGCGGAAGGGGCGGTGTCGGCGCGGAGGAGTGACGTCATCACCCCGCGACGGGGGGGGGGTAGGAGAGGGGAGGGGCCGTCATGGCGGCCGCCAGGTCGTTCAGGAGGCGCAGGGAGGAGCCCGAGGAGGATGAAGAGGACGAGGAGCTGGCCAGGGAGGTCAGGTGAGAGCCCGGGGAGCCCGGGGGAGATGGGTCAATAGCGCTGGCCGGGCAGTGATGGCATATCGCGGCATATCGCGGCGTGTCGTGGCGTCACGGCGTCACATCGCCCTGCCGTGCCGCAGCATCGCGTCATACTGCCGCGATACGCCGTTATGTGGCGTCACGGCATCGCTGCGTGTTGTCACACTGCGTCATGTCTTGTCGTGCTACGGCATATCGTGTAGTATCGCGTCATATCGCGGCCCTCTCCCCGCTGTCGGTGCCCGTGGCCGTGCCCGTCCCTGGGCTTCCACCCCTCGGAACCCTGCTGGCGGTCTGTTACTCCTGCAGCCAAACGGCACCTTGCTGATGTTGTTTCTGTAAGGCACCTCGCGGCCCACGTTTAATGACAGGCAGTGCAAGGCGGGCCTCGTTAGGAAACGTCTGAGTACCAGAAAATGTTCATAGTGTGAGCGTAGAGCTCTGGATTTAGATTTATACTGAACTTTTTCCTGATGTGCTGGTAGATCTTCACGAGCACGCAGCCCTGCTGTGCTCACCTCAGAGCTGCCGTTGGTTTTGCTCTAAATGAGTATTTTGTCACATCCCCCTTCTCCAGCGAAGTGACTGCGGAGTTTTGTTAGCTAACACGAGTGCTTGAAGGAGTAAAGGAGCCTCACATTAGCTCCTCGTGCAAAGCAACCCTCTGTCTTACTGTCAGGGACATCTTTATTGTCTGGAGATCTCAACAAACTGTAAACAGAAACAGGAATCGTTGGCTTGCTTTCCCTATATTGGCTTCGTCTTAAAGCCTGTCAGTGTCTGGATGTTTCATCCCTCAGCTGAGGGAAGATGTGTTGGAAGGACAGCCCAGTAGATGCCAAGTGTTTCTTCTCATCTCTTTAATAAAACTTTTATTAAAGTAAAACAGAAAATATCTACTTAATCTGTAACTAGAAGAGTAGATGGGCACTAATATGGAAATGCAGGAAATCAAAGTAAATTAGTTAATTAAAATCAGAGCATCAAGTACTAATTTCAGTGTTTTTTCTTCAGGTTAAAACTTGAGGAAGCCAAAGAAGTGCAGAGCCTCAGAAAGCGACCCAATGGGGTGAGGTAAGGGCTGTAGCACCAGGGGTGTGAGGGTGTGCTCTGGTGGTTTAGTGTAACAGTAAAATTCTCTATTGCCGTCTGCCTCCTTTCCATAGAAACAGTTCATTTTCCAGCTGTGCCAAAAGTATGTTATTGATAGAGGATTTTATATGTTAAAGCCTTAGGATGGAAAAGAGGGTGAGTCAGTTACAGGTGCACAGTTCAGTATCGGTTTATAGCGTGCAAAGTCTGTTCTGTGTCCCAGCCGTGAAGAGAAAGACTAAAATTGGGATTTATCGTGCAATGCATTTAATCAGATTGCATCTGTACTGTACACATAGCAGAGTGGTAGGTGTAAGTTGGGCCCCTTCACATCTGCATCCTAATTTCCCTCTCTCCTCTCTTACCTACTGTCATTGCTTAGCTGATGAGCTATTTGGAATGTGCCCCAGCAGTGAGCTTTGTTCCTTATTTCGGTGACTCAGTGTAAGGCACTGCAATCTCCCTGCCTTACCTTCTCATCTCCCTAAAACTGAGATAGGTCCTCTGTCCATGTGGAGGGAGTAAGAAGGTTGACAGTTTAGCACGAATGAAATGTTTGAGATCACCTGTTAGATTTGGTGAGGGGTGAACAATTGTATTGTTGGTAATATGTTTAATTCTACTGATTTATTTATTTTTTTTATTTTTTTTACTTTATCTGACTGACAGCGCTGTAGCTCTGCTTGTGGGAGAGAAGCTGCAAGAAGAAGCGACGCTCGTGGTAAGTTCTAGATAATTTTGTCACCTCACTGCTAAGCTGTAACGGTGTGAGAGCATCGGTGTGGTGCAGTGGGTCACTGCGGCAGTCTGGCCTGGAATAGGACTGATGTCACAGCTCAGTGATTTTTGTTTTCATTCAGATTTTGAAGACTGGCATTAAACTGGAGGGAAGCTTCAGGGTTTCTCATTTTTTCTTAAATTCCAGGATGACCCATTTAAGATAAAATCTGGGGGGATGGTGGACATGAAGAAACTGAAAGAACGAGGCAAGGACAGGTGGGTGCGTATGAGCTGTGAAGACCTTTCCCTGGACTAATATTAAGAAACAGCAATAAACTGACCAGATGTTGAAGAATGTGATTCAGTTCGGCTAGCTACTGCTAGGTTAACTTGTCCAATTAGTTAAAACAAACAATAAATAACTAGCACTGTGGTTTCCATTTAGGATTAATGAAGAGGAAGATCTCAACTTGGGAACTTCCTTCTCGGCTGAAACCAACAGGCGAGATGAGGATGCTGACATGTGAGTTGAGCTGCATTGTGCATCTGTGACATTGAATTCTGGGTTGGGTGTCCTCTCGCAGTTGTTGTGGGTGGTTTTTTTCCCTATCTTCGATACTGAGTGTTCCCAAAACATCTTCCTGATTCTCACAGAAACCTTCCCTTGCTCTTTCACCTTTTGGCTGCCAGACTCGAGAAGGCGTTTTCGTGGGCAAAGCCTGGATGTGCCAGTCAGCCAGGCAATGTGGTGGTGTTAAATACCAGCAGCTGCCTTCCCTGCTGGTTGTGAAAGAGCTTGGAGGATCTGATCCTTTCTTGGACAGAGTTGAAAATACCTTGTTTCATGCAGTTGATGTTAGCTGAGTGCTTTAGGAGAGATTTTTCATTCCTCCCTCCCAGCCACTGAGTGCTCACAGAGTGCTCGCAGCTGTGCACAGCAGTGCTGGGACAGAGTACAGAAAACAGAACTAAATACCACGTCCCTTGTGTGCTGCGCTTTAGGATGAAGTACATTGAGACAGAGCTGAAGAAGAGGAAAGGAATTGTGGAGAATGAGGAGCAGAAGGTGAAACTTAAGAATGCTGAGGACTCTCTGTATGAGCTGCCAGAGAACATCCGTGTCTCCTCTGCCAAGAAGACTGAAGAGATGCTGTCCAACCAGATGCTAAGCGGCATCCCTGAAGTGGACCTGGGAATTGAGTATGTTGTTCACAGACCTGTTAGTTGTGGCCTGAATTGCCAGGAGGAGCACTCTGACTAGAAACTGACGACTGGCAGAGCAGTGGTGTGGTTGGGTTATACAGCTCCCACTTCGCTCTGTGATGGGATTCGGCCTTGGTCTGGATTAGTGAGGTGTTCAGTAGATGTGAGCTTCCCTTTTGGCTTTCAAACAAAGCACCGAAGCATCAAGGTTTCTATAGCACTTCTTCTTCTCTCAAAAAGTGTATCAAATACAATAGCAATGCTCTTACTATACCCAAATCCATCCACTTAGGAGAATTCCTATGCCTGTTACCCTTTTTAAATGGTGTTACCCTTTTAAATATATATATATATATATTAAATATTAATATTTTTTCTTTGTTTTTCTTCTAGTGCAAAAATTAAAAACATCATCTCAACTGAAGAGGCGAAGGCCAAGCTGCTGGCAGAGCAGCAGAACAAAAAGAAAGACAGCGAAACTTCCTTTGTTCCTACAAACATGGCTGTTAACTATGTCCAGCACAACAGATGTAAGTCTCCTGTAGCTCTCCTGACCCAGGTGTGACCTACTCCTCTGCTAAAGAAAATCGGGCAGCTGGGATGGAGTCTGGTTCAGGAGAAATTAGTTCAAGGATCAGCACAAGCAGCTGTCTGATTCTTTTCTCTGGGATGCTCGCATAGACCCCATGTGGCTTGGCCAGTTTTTTCCATCCATCAGCAAGGAGGGGGACATATTACTTACAGCCTAACTTTCTGCTCTTGAACTCCCAGTTGACAGTGCTCCATAAATTTCCAGACTTTTTCTTTAAGTTGTTTCGTGAACGTGTGCTGTAAATGCCTGCCTTGTCTGTGATTATAAATGATGGGTTATAAGTTACAGAATCAATTTTCCGGGCTGCCAAAGCACACAGGTGGTCAAGTATACATAGATCTTACTAGACAGGAGATGGGAATTAATTTCCGGGAGAGACGCTCATACTGCAGCCATCTGGAGGAAAGGCAGCCTTCTACTGTGTCTAACCACGCCTACAGAGGTGATTTGGAGTCAGATTTGTGTGTTCCAAAGGAAATGAAGAATCTTTGGACCACTTCTGATGAAACGGTGCTACTGAAATTTTCTGCATCCCATCTTGCACACATTGATTATCCATATAAACCAATTACAAGAATGCCATAAAAATATGTCTGTCTAAATAACACGACTGAAATGTTCTTTACCTGATGTTTTCCTTCCTTCAGTTTATCACGAGGAGCTAAATGCACCAGTGAGAAGAAATAAAGAAGAGCCAAAGCCCCGTCCTCTGAGAGTGGGAGATACAGAGAGGCCAGAACCTGAGCGTAAGTTCCGAACTTTAAATGTCGTAAGAGGAAGATGCTGAAATGTAACGGAGAACCGATCTAGCTGCTCTTGCTTTCTCTTCTCGGGGTGCCCTGAGTTAGTGGGGAAGTGGAGCAATCCCTATTTGAAGTGCATAGGAGGTAGTTACACTTGTACCCACAGCAGGTCACACAGGATGTTTCAGGCATTCCTAAAGGTGAAGTAGCAAAGGTCAGAACCGAAACACGTTGGCCACACTGACTAGCAAGGGTTTCCTGAAAGCTGGGACGACAAGGGGCACTAGATTAAGGAGCACAGGTTAAAGGATTAACTTTTCTCATAGCAAAGGGCTGTAGTTCTGTGGAGTTCGTAAGGGAAGTGGTAGAATTAGAAGTCCTCTCTGCATATGTGAAAGAACAGGAAATATTACTTCCTTCTCTTTTTGTTTGAAGGGTCTCCTCCAAATCGCAAACGTCCACCCAATGAAAAAGCAACCGACGATTATCACTATGAGAAGTTCAAGAAGATGAACAGGCGATACTGATGAACATGGAGTGAAGTCTTGCAGAGGTTCTTGTTTTCTACTAACAAAGAATTTTGTGTCAGTGACTGGAAACGGAGGTGGGGAGAGTCATTGCCTTCACGTGCTGGTGTTAACTACAAACCTTTTCCTGTGATCTTGTAGTGAATCAGTTTGCAGGTGATTGTGAACTCTAGTCGGTAAAATCTTGTATATAACTTATTTTCATTTATAAAATTTGTTTTATAAAAATGTGAGCTTTCTTGTTTTTTAGTGGGAAAACAAATTTGCTTTTACAGCTTCTTACACCTTTTAAAAAATATGGAAAAAATAGATATTTTAAAAGCAGCAGTGCTGTTTGCCTTGTGAATATGAAGAAAAGGTTCAAAGCCACCTTGGGGGGGGATGCGACTTTGTAAAATGCTTCTTCTTTGTTCCCAAGGGCCCTTGTTGCACATAGTGCAAAAGATAGCGGTGAGCTCGGTGCTGCTGCTCCTCAGCTGGGCTTGCAGGTGCTCCTGGAGGAGCCTGGTGCTGGCACTGCCTCGCTGAGTGAGGGGTGACAGCAAGCACCTAGCATGGGGGTTACAGACTTTGTACCATGCCTGGTATGGTTTTGTGTCTTTTTCTGCCTGTAGACATCTGTAGCAGCTCACTGCATTTTATGGTAGCTGTGAACAGTGACAAATGTGGCTTGGGCTGTACCCGTGGAATCTGAGGAAAATCTCATTTCAGCTCCCTGGGCAGCTGGGGGAGAGGCCCTGCAGCCTGTGAGCCAGGAACTGTCATGTAGGGGAGCCTGAAGGCAAGACTTTGAATTTTAAAACAATAAAAGTGTTTTTAAGCTATCACAAATGCCATTTTTTTCTTTCTGGGCCGGGCGCAGCTTCCCCAGGGCAGGCCCCTCGGTGCCTTTTCAGCCACAGGGCTGAGGGATAACCCCAATTGCTCCCTTAACCAAAAATGGGGGAAAAAAAAAAAACGTCCAGAATGTCTGGCTGCGGTGCAGGCATAGGG